>CM026404.1:11270638-11461530 GCA_014843695.1 Archivesica marissinica | reverse complement strand
TCCACGAGGTAACTAAGTATGCCCGCATCCACGAGGTAACTAAGTATGCCCGCAGTATCCACGAGGTAACTAAGTATGCCCGCAGTATCCACGAGGTAACTAAGTATGCCCGCAGTATCCACGAGGTAACTAAGTATGCCCGCAGTATCCACGAGGTAACTAAGTATGCCCGCATCCACGAGGTAACTAAGTATGCCCGCATCCACGAGGTAACTAAGTATGCCCGCATCCACGAGGTAACTAAGAAGGCGATCAACACTACCGTGTTCCTAAGTCGCGTCTTGTTCAAGGGTCACCATGCTACAGCACATACGTTAAGCCTTTATTGGGCTATGCTACAGACACACTCAATCGCACAGCACATATCTGCCAGATTAGTATCACTGAAGCTCAACAGTGTGTACAATACTCAACACGCATGTACGTGAGAGTATTCAACAATGGGGGAAGTAGGCAAAATCTATAACATTATCAACAGTCTCGTCGCAATCTCAGAAAGACCATAAGTACATCAACAAGGTGCTTCCACTAAGCTTCCACTAGAGGTCAGTCGATGGGAGATATGGTACCGGCATGTAAAACTCTGACAATGAATCATCACATTCAATTAGAATTACATGTATCGGTGCATCGTGGCTGCACGTAACCATGGAGCACATTCAATGCTCTGTTGCGTATGCCATGAAGTGGATAATTAACATAATTGTTCACCCTGCTTTTAAATTGCAAAATTGCACTTGGACTCCTAAATACAGTATGTGAGTATGCTACTATTTTGAAACCGACAGAAGCAGGAACAGAATAAGCATTCTGGAAATAGACAAAATAAAATAGGCACACCAAATAGCGCCCTCAAACGCCAACCATGAATATATCCGTACAAGGTACTAAGATGTACTGTCTTGTTGAAGTACATTCAACAGATTATCTAAAACATAAAGACGATATTCAACAACAAAACAATATCTAGCTGCAGTGCATGAGACACCACAGACACCAGACAGAGGGTCATCTCATACAAGTTATACATGTACTATTGTTAACCATTATTAAAATGTTGAAACAAACTTGGAAGGAATGTACAAACATCATAGATCCAGCGTAACGCAGTGTCTCGTCATGATCTATGTTGTATGCTATTCAACCAAGTGTTTAGCTCGGCGCCATTTGATCTGGCTCTATTCTGTTTGTAAAAGCGAATATAATCGTTTTCAGCACAGAAATAGTTAAGTGAACATTTTTTATGAGACTAAGCTAGTTCTAGAATAAAAATGGTAAACTTCAAGTTTGCGATCGACAAGTGGAATGTACACAATGTGACTCTCGAACCAACAACAATTGGTTATTTGGTAATCAAAGTATAGAGCATCCCCATATTATGATAGATTTCATAATTCTGTCAGCAAAATATTATATTTTTAAAAGCAAAATAGAAAAATGTGTTCCAAACTGCATTACCGTTATCAGATATTTAAAAGAAAGACAACACATCGAAGAACATATAGCCTTTATGAAAAATAAGCTAGAAGCTCACAATAGAAAGTGGAACAAATTGATATTGACTGATAGAAGTATAATCACAAGCATGTAACAGCAATCGTATTAGCAACTGATATTGAAAGGATGTTTGTATTCTGGATCGGAATTCTTTCAACTCTTCTCCTGCTATCTTACTTTCAAACATAATGCCTTCTCTCTTTATAAAAATTAATAAATGCATTTGTGCATATACTATACTAATATATAGTATCGATAGATTATTGTAAAACAACTGTAATTGATATTATATGTTTACATATGTAATTGTTAATTACAACATGAAAAAAATAAACGGGCTACTCCTCGTAGCTGAAAACTCCCAAAAAATACAACAATTGTGAGGCAGGGTACAACTCATTCGACCATCTTGTGGGACACAAACATCCATGACTCTGGCATACATTCCAGTACATACAGAAGGATATTGTGAACGTCATCACTGAAGTAGAGAGGCTGTGACAGTGTGAACAGACCAGGAAAGTCTGAAGCGTGTCCGCCGAGACAAGACAGCTGCAAGAGAAGCTGAAACGACATTTGCATGAGTATTTCATGCTTTCTCACCCAGAAATTACTACATGACTTCCATGGAGTAGTGGGCTATTCTGTCATATTCATTTATTTCACATAAATTACTTCATGGCATTATCTGAGGAGAACATCAAGTTCACACATATATAAAGAGTACTAATCGTAACTATTAATAGTACATTACTGTGTTGGTGATATCTGGGTCTTGGGTTCGATCCCCCGTCTGACCCCCGTTTAGATTTTGTAGGATAGTGCATGATACAGACAGAGACCAATTCTAGAATCTCCTCTGGTTCTTTTACGTGCACGGTGTAAAGCACCGACACGAGACCTCGGTTTAACGTCCCATCTGACAGACTGGTATCGAACCTGCGATCCCTGGATTACCAGTCCAGTGTGTTGCCACTGGAATACAGATCCGTCTGTTAATGTCGCTGACTTGTATACCATGCACTGTAACCTATAATCACTGATGGTCACGGATCACTTTATATGAACATGTTTGAAGTTTCTTACGGAGGTTAGTGCACCAAGTACTGGTTAACCGCTGGAGCATGTCCAGGAAATGTGTTGTTAGGTAAGCTGTCCGTCGCTCTAACGGGCAACCGGTAGCGACGTTAAATAAACATAACTAAGAAATCAAACATGTAAGTAATTTCGTTTTGATGTAGGAAATATTTCTTTATGTGGGCCTATTAACAAGCGGGGCAATTTAATAAACCGTTTAAAGACAGGGTTTGAAAAATGGCGTGTTCCTCTGATTACAGATATTTTATATATGGAATATGCTAGATATGAAGTTCCTCACGTGAAAAACAAATTCGACACAACCTCCCAGCCCCCCGAAGGGGTTCGAACAAGCAGTGGTGAGGGAACACTTGATTTTAAGTCACAGACCATTATAATAATTATGATCTAATAATATGATTAAATCATAAAAGTTATTAATAATTAGGCAATAAAATAAGAACATTAAAAATATTGTATTTATATCGTATTATTTGAAACATTTGAATTCCAAAAAACCAAAAAAATAGGGGGAAAACGTCAAAAAACCAAAAGAGAGTTATTCAACCTAGTGTCGAATGCCCCCTGTCATTCAATTGCTTAATTAAACCGCTTATACTCCGTAAGGAATGACACTTTCCCATTACACATATGTATACTACATGTAGCGATAGGCGAGTGCTAACCTATCTCATCATCACATATCACCTTAAGGATTCGAACCTACTCGGCCACGGACGCGGTTGAAGATATTCATGTAAAATTTCATATATATACTTAATACGTTTATGTTCGTTTACCTATTTATATCGCATTTTATATAAGTATGTGCTAATTTATAGATTATTTATGGAATATTAATCTATACTATAATAAAATACGGATATTTATTTTAGAATCTAGATTATTTATAAATGTTTTATTTATTAAGCGAGTCGAACATTTTTTTCAACAAGTCAAAGCGAGGCTCTACCGAGACTATTATTGTTTTCTGAGAAAAGCCTAATAAATTAAAATGTATAAGCCAGTAACCTAATATTCTATGTATCTTACATTCTGAGAAGACCCCATCCACACAAAAACAAACAAATTAGCCAGAAAGCTGTTAGGCTGCAGAGACAACAGACGACGTTCCTAACAACGCGCGTTAAACCACTCGGCCACGGAGGCGGTTGAAGATATTCATGTAAAATTTCATATATACTTAATACGTTTATGTTCGATTACATATTTATATCGCATTTTTGTATAATTATGTACTTGGGCTTTTTGTGTACTACCGTAGGCCTATAGTTCAGATGGGGGCTTTCTTCCAGCCTTGCATTTACACTAGGGGTCATTTGACCGGTCTTGCTTTTGCATTGGGGAGGGTGGAGTTTTACCCGGTCTTGCATTTAGTGGACTGTGCACAAGGTTTTTGTCCGCCTACTCAATTTTAGATGGAGAATCTTTGTCCTGGATGGGGGGCATCTGTTAGTCCGAAGATTTTATTGCTCACTAATTTCTACATTGAAATTGACGTCACGACTCACGAGCCGTTGATACATGAGAAATATCGAGGCTAGTTATGAGAAATGGATGACAAGCATACAATAAGATCAAAGTTTAGAGGTGTAACATCTGTCAGTATTGGGTCCATCATAGCGTGTAAAATAAACAACACCGTAAATATGGCTTCCCTAAAAGAAATTGTAATCATGTATCAAAGTTTGAAACGCGAATGGGACAAGAAACCGACAAATTTAGATCGATGTGGTGAACTGTTAACTAAACTCAAGGTAAAAGTACCAAACGGACTTGGTTTTATTTACTCATAAAGTGTATTTCAATTGGTTTAGCCACTGAACTTAAAACTGCTTTGTCATGTTATTGGTTTTCGCGACCGTGAACTATCGGTTAGTTTTAATTACATGGTCAGAATTTGCATATATTCAGTGTTTGTGAGTTCATGACGGTTTCTCCATAACAAGAGTTTCTCCATAACAAGAGTGTCATATTTACACATCTCATGATGAGGGTTGTGAACCTGTGCCACCAAGAATCCAAGATGTTGCAATAGCTCAACCTTCCAGCTGCTAGGTTTGTCAAGAATGACTACTCCGCAACCAGCAATGTAACAATCATGATGAACGACCTGGCATGGACCACCTTACAACAACGCTGCGAAAACACATGTCTAACCATGCTAAACAAGACCGTCCACAACCTAGTCAACATCAATCCTAAGCCACCTTTAGTTACAGCCAGGACCAACCAAGGCCACAACCAATGCTACTGCCAAATCAGAAACCGTACAAACATACCAGAACAGATTCCTTCCTGCATCCATAGTACTCTGGAACAAGCTACCCCAGAACGTTATTGACCAGACCACCTTGGGGGGATTTCAATTGGTACTGACCAATCGCTGTGTCCACTAAACACACATGGCCACGAGGTTATAAAACTTTTTTGATCTCAGCTCTAAACTCGACTCAAAACTCAAACTCACTGGAGTTTTGAGACAGAATCGTAGGTTATAAAACGTTTTGAGACTGTACTCAGTTGAGCATGAGATCATGCTCAACTGAGTTTAACTCTTTCGTATAGCACAGGGACCCGTGTATGTTAGCTGACACTGTATAGCACAGGGACCCGTGTGTGATAGCTGTCACTGTATAGCACAGGACCCATGTATGTCAATGTATAGCTTCTGCGTATATAGATCAATATACCAATGTATAGGTCTGCTTTCTTTTGCACAAAGTTTATGCGCACTTTAATCTTTTAATTATAGTGTACATGTGGACCCAGTAAAAATAGTTTTCTATCCGATTACATAATTTACTCGATAGGATTTTGGTAATAAACATACCAATACATATAACGGTGTCAGTAGGTAACATTAAACGTAATACCCTAAAGCGCCCCGTTAGTGTCAACATCCGTTATTTGATTGGCCAATCAGTATGCATTTTACTAAAATCAATGACGCACATTATTGTACATGTAAATGCATTCTTACCGTGAACTTTGGCAAAAGCACACTTCACTTTTGCTGCACTTTCTCCAGTTGGAAACTTAATAAATTGAGGGGTTGCTGCTGCAATATGGCGAGTGACAACACGTATGCACCTCCCGGCTGTGCTGCGGGATAAGTTCACTGTGTCAGCAACAATTTGGTGAATGCAGCGGGTTGCTAAATACCGTAATGTTGTCAAAAGTTGCAACAATGGTGGTACAGGTAAGTTTCTGTTCGTATTCGCCATGTCAGGGATAATTGTCATAATAAACATAATAGTTTCGGGTAAAAACTGATATCTACGAAACACCTCGTCCTCTCTCAAGTCTTCTAGTGGATTGCTCCTGTCGCGAAAAACCCGAGGGCGTCTAATTTGCCCAATTGCGCGAATTATACGATTCCGTCTTTGGTGTCGTCTGACTACATCGGCCATTTTGAGACTTGAGTTTGGTTATTGAGTTTGTTCAAAGCTAATCTCGAGTTTTTCTCAATCTCAAACTCAACCTGAGTTCAAACTCAAACTCAGAAGTTTTATAACCTACATTTCTGAGTTTGAGACAGGAGTTGAGCACAGAACTTGAGTTGAGATTGAACTCAAAAAAGTTTTATAACCTCGGGGCCTGGACTCTTTATCCGTTTTTAATAACTACTTGTAAATATGTGTAACCCAGGTCATATTTTATTAAATAATTATGGATTGTGCATAAATATATTCCATAACCTGCAAGCGTAACCACCCAATAGTTTTCCCTATATGGCCTAATACAATCACTGGTCTGATTTATATTATAATTATATAGTATGGTCCATATTATGTTATTGTATTCTGCATTACTATTGTGTCTATTATATTAGGGGTGAGAGATAGTGAGTGATTATCAGGTCAGATGAGTGAACTCTTAACAGAACTAATTATGTGCACTTCCCGCTGAATGGTTGCATTTCTCTAACACTTCTTATCTACTCGTCATCAGGATAGATTGTAAAACCTATTCTTACAACTAAAATAAACTGTATTAAATAAAATAAACAGCTACTGTAGAAATAATTGCCATCAAGACTAGTAATGTGTGTGGTTTTTATATTCCTATTTTAAGTTGTAAATATGTATATTTGAAATGTGCGATGAGTACCATTATTTGGAAAGAATGTTTATATTCTTTTTATTACAGACTTTCTTTTTACGTATCTCTGTGAACGAATAAATATTGGATTGAACCGAGTTTAACTAGTCATACATAACCCCGGTGGCATATGGAAAATTTTATTTTTGAGAAACGCCTACCCTGACTATTGCAGGTGGTGTCTTTTTAATAACATTGCGAGTATACTCTATGCAGAGTGACGCAATCACTATAGATGATGAGGGATAGGCTCACTAAATATGCAAACTTTGAAGCCAATAACATACTTGGAAATCAGCTCACAGTCACAAACACCTCACTGTTTTTTTATGCATAGTGCCTACCGGTAATCTAAATATTTTTCAAAACTTTTAATAAGAAATGTGGTTACGTGAAGCCAACTGGATGAAAGCACGATCAGCGTCAAGACATTCTAGGCCATCAACGCAGTCAAATCTTGAAAATGATTACATTGTTTTCATATTAAATTGTACTAGAACACAATAACATGCCAACTCCTTTTACTATCAAGCAATGGAACACACACCAGGACTATCGAGCTATGGAACAGTCTACCGACACATATAGTTGAGTCCCAGTCTGCCAAAACTTAACAAGACCTTTGAATCGACGTTCACTGCTTACAATGCTTGTCATTAATAATATGTGGAGGGCAGGTTTACGATCGGTGATTAACTTGCTGCTTGCATGACAATAAACAGTTGATTAGTTTGTCTATTTTATTGATCTGTTTATTGGACACTTGTCCTATTATCATACCCATGGAGTTTTGACTAAATTCTGGTTGATGGCCACTTGCCCAAACATGATCTTGTTGGACAATAGGTAAATAACATTTAATTTGTCAAAGTCGTGTGTGATGTATAATGTTGACTGTCTTCTTTCAGATTTCTTTAACCCAGGTGTCTTTCCTACCTACAGATGAAATGTCTCCATCAAAGCAAGAGCTTCTTGTTGCCAGTAAGTGTACATCATTACATGTACTTATATAATTATATAATCAGTGTTCTAAAACATTGATAAACCTAAACGATCTGGTCGAATCAGAGATGATATGCACCATATGCGGCAATCATGAAAACTTTCAATTGATGCCAGTTACCATAATGAAAATCATATATTTGCAATAATCTTTGAGCAATTGAATTTCCTAAGAAACTGAGATAGTCCGAAAAAGGTCAGACAACACCACCAGTTTCAACTGATTCCCTACAAAAGTATTTTGCCAATGGCATCAGTGAAGCAGAAGCATTATTAAACGTTTTTTTCCTGTGATTTTGCGATTTGCTCTGGAACAATTGCTGCCACATATTTACACTTTACTCAGGGTTCCCCCCGTCTGAATGTTTGTCTGCGCCACTTCTGTCGCCAATTGAAAAACACTGGAGCCAATTTAAAAAACTTGGAGCCAACAAAGAGCCATATAGTTCACAAATAAATATTTGAAGCCATGTATTTAACGAAACATGTGCCCCCCCCCCCCCCATTGTTTTTAAAAAGTTGCGTCAAATATTTTCGCCAATTCACAAACTTTAGCGCCAATATTTGTTTTTTGTTGCCATTGGCTACCGACAGCAGGAACCTTGTTTACTATTTACAAGGATCACAATCTTGACAATGAAATAAAGCAACTGGTCATGCAATTGTACATTTTGTATTTGTTAATTTTGGACAAATATTACTACTCAGTGAGTATCTTTATATTTTAATACTAAGTACTTTTTATTGTACAAATGAGGGGTGGTTGAGTGGTTACGGTTGTAGACTTCAAATCACATTGTGCCCCTCACCGCTGCTGATTTGAATCCCACTGGGGGTCTCAAATTCTTTCATGTGAGAAAGCTATCCAGCTGGCTTACTGAGGGTCAGTGGTTCTACCCAGGTGCCCGTCCGTGCCTGATATACTTCTCGGAGGGGCACCCGGGGTCTTGCTTCACCATTAACAGCTGGAGAGTCTCCATATGATCTTAAGATCTACATGTAAGTTGTTTGTCTTACTTTAAACCCAACACCAGGCCACCATATTCTTTGAGTGACAAATTTGAATCTGTGTATGCACAGTGTAAATTAAAAATGTGTTATTTTCATTGTCTCGGGATGGATAGCAATCCGCAGCCATTTGTGAACATTTACATCATTCTTATCTGCTATAAATTGAGAATTTTCAAAGTTAACCTATTGAGAATTTTCAAAGTTAACCTATTGAAAATCTGTGATTGTTATTGACTGTTACTTTGGATCTTTGACGTGAATGATATATAAAGAACTCAAAGACAGATCACGGACACATACGACACATACAAAAATGTTTTCATTCAAATGAGAGAAAAAACTTTTCCCTCCTGTTAAAAAATCAATTTATCGGTACCACTAAATATTTAAAGAAAATAAGCACCGTCATGGTTTTAAATGTGTATTGTTAAGTTGCTGTAAACTGCATCAGTCATGATTTTCTAGCTTTACTGTTTTATCTTTGAACAGGAGATATACTGGAGGTAGGTGCACAGTGGTCTATAGCAAAGAAAGACATACCATCATTCGAGAGATTTATGGCTCAACTGAAATGTTACTACATGGATTACAAGTATGTACATATAGTTTCACTCTAAATACTTAGAATTTGATAACATAAGAATTGCATATGAGCACTCAAAACTGAAATGAAATTGATATCTCTGTCTATACATCAATATAGCTCCAAAACAATTTAACCCTATCCTTCATAGAGATTTAGGTTAATATACTATTATATCTCCATACAAATGACAGTCATTTAGCTATCATGCAGTGGATAAGTAGTCGCCCTATCTATCCCACCTCCATAGATATTACTGGGACTACATGAGATTCTGGCCTTAATTATGAACATTGGTTTGACTACTACATTGTCAATGTATGTCGTATTGGTAATGACGTCAGGAGGTGCTTGTATGAGGGAAAGGGTTCATGTATGTCGTATTGTTAATGGCGTCAAGAGGTGCTTCTATGAGGGAAAGGGTTAATGTATGTCATATTGTTAATGGCGTCAAGCAGTGCTTCTATGAGGGAAAGGGTTAACAATTCAAACACATGCTGAACATTTTAGCTCATGTGTGTTATCAATTGAGAAACAGTTATGACTTGTTTACTGAGCATATTTTGTTTTCCAATTTCGGAAATGCGATCATATTATATATGTATATAGTAATACATGTACATGCAAGATAATACATTCCCATGTTCCACAACTGTAATATATTATAATGTGATTTGACCAAATCTTATGCTACCATCCTTTTCTAGCAAAATTGTCTTAGAAACTATGTGTTCCTCAAAATGATTACACTGTTATCGGAATATAAAGAAGTATGCAGGGATCATTTTAGAGGGCGATATGGGCGAAATAGTCATCCTAGGGACCATGACTTTGCCCCCTGGGGACCCCACTTCTTAACTTTTATTTTTTTTATACAATTTTCATACATTTTGGCCAGTACGATAGATACACTGGCCCATTTTAAAATAGCCTATTCAAATGTGATATTTAATGATCATTCTGTGGATTTTAACCATATTTTGTTGAAAGTTATTAAATAAACACCATTTAAGAACGCGATCACGCTCTTTCTCTTTTCTCCCAAACATTCTGACCTAGAATGAACCCTGAGTATGATATGTCTGTATTGTACAATGTGGCTTAACAATTATTATTCAGCATTTGTAAATAATAAGATAGAGATGGCTCTATGTGTGTTTTACAACGAATGATAACGGGTCATTAAACCCTTATCGATACCTATCTCTTGGAACAGCTAATCTTAAGAAATCTAAGATTTAACTTGGGGATACCAGTCTTTTTGGTCGGTAATGACACAATAGGGTAATGCAATGAGAATGGTAGCCACAATTATATTGATGGTCTGTTCTGCTCAGTCATTTACCATATGTTATCTGTATTTTAAAACAGAGATAACTTACCCGAATCTACGTACAAATACCAGTTGCTAGGACTGAATCTCCTCTGTCTACTATCGCAGAACAGACTGGCAGAATTCCATACGGTAAGTATAATATATTCATGTATAGACTGGCAGAATTCCATACGGTAAGTATAATATATTCATGCATAGACTGGTAGAATTCTATACAGTACCGTAAGATTACGTTCATGCACAGACTGGTAGAATTCTATACAGCATTGTAAGATTACGTTCATGCACAGACTGGTAGAATTCTATACAGCATTGTAAGATTACGTTCATGCACAGACTGGTAGAATTCTCTACAGCATTGTAAGATTACATTCATGCACAGACTGGTAGAATTCTATACAGCATTGTAAGATTACATTCATGCACAGACTGGTAGAATTCTATACAGTACCGTAAGATTACATTCATGCACATACTGGTAAAATTCTATACAGTACCGTAATATTACATTCATGCACATACTGGTAGAATTCTATACAGTACCGTAAGATTACGTTCATGCACATACTGGTAGAATTCTATACAGCACCGTAAGATTACATTCATGCACATACTGGTAAAATTCTATACAGTATCGTAATATTACATTCATGCACATACTGGTAGAATTCTATACAGTACCGTAAGATTACGTTCATGCACAGACTGGTAGAATTCTATACAGTACCGTAAGATTATGTTCATGCACATACTGGTAGAATTCTATACAGTACCGTAAGATTACGTTCATGCACATACTGGTAGAATTCTATACAGTACCGTAAGATTGCTTTCATGAACAGAACAGAAGTTTATTAAGACGTATACATATAGTACATAGTCATACTTATTTACATGTGATCAATGTAATAAATACAAAGCAAATTAATTATGATCATGATTTTTAGAGTAGAATTAGTTGATACACATTTATTTTAGCTCGATTGCGAAACAAGTTCTTACAACTTATATTAATCACTCTCGAGACCTCATTCCTAATGGAATCCATCGCCACGAGGGAGGAAGAAGAGGCAATGTGCCTAAAGGCACAATCGTAACGGCTCCAGTGGGGCTCTATTTTAATCTGGAATGGTAGCTGTACCCGGTTGTAACAGGTATTAATAATCAGTTGTGCTTTCTTCAGGAATTGGAATTATTACCAGTTAAAGAACTACAGAATAACATATATATAAAGCATCCTGTATCTATGGAACAGTACCTCATGGAAGGAAGCTATAATAAGGTATAGAAACCACTTCATTTATTGGCTCTCTTTCTTATATATCATTTCCTTAATGGTGAAAGATCATATTCAGTTTACCATGCTCGAATACGAAATTTTTGTAGCAACTTGAATGGTGACCTCTATAGAAATCATTTACGCGATAGTCCCACATGTGACTGTGGTTTTCACACGGAATATGCTGAACACTACTTCTTTAATTGCTGTCTATTCCGTGCTCAAAGACTACAATTATTTACAGCTACCATTACATATCACCCTCTGAGTACACATACATTACTATATGGTAAGGATGACTATTCGGCAGATGAAAACAGTCTACTTGTTACAGAAGTTCAATTATTCATAAAACACTCAAACAGATTCACATAATCATTGGTCTCTATCTGAATGCTATTTCGCTATGAGTAAACTTATATAGATATGTGCCCTAACATGGCGGCTGACTGCAGTGAACTGGACTTGAGCGCTGGACATTGTAATTAGAAAATTACCTTTTTTCATTCTCTCTCCTACGATCACAATCTCTCTCCTCCCTCATCGCCTCTCTCTGTCGCCCTCCCTATCTCATACGTCTTTCTTTATCTTATTCTTTATTATTTTGTTTTTATAATTATACAACATGTACTTTTTTCATAAATAGGAATTTGAGAAAAAATTCGCTATATTTCATTATTTATGCTTGAAATCATTAGTCGCTATTTCTCTTGAATCACTATCTGTCGGGAAGGGCCGTAACTAATGTTGCTAGAACTTGTGGCCCGACCCGTTTGCTTTTCTATAATTTGTCATGTTTGTATTCACATGTATATATGTAAAAAAACTAATCGAGCAATAAAATATGATTAAACTAATTATATATCATTAACCTTTAGCGTGCTGTAGATGAGACTATTTGAATGAAATGTCACAGACGGATCTGTAGTCCAGTGGTTAACACGCTGGACTGGTAATCCAGGGATCGCAGGTTTGATCCCCTGTCTGACCCTAATAAAATTAACAGCCTTTCAGATGGGACTGTAAACCGAGGTCTGGTGTCGGTGCTTTACACCGTGCACGTAAAAGAACCAGAGGAGACTCTGGAATGGGTCTCTGTCTGTATCATTGCACCAGCCTCCTAAAATCTAAAATGACTGATCTCTTCAGGAGGTGTCGCTCATATGGGCAACCGGTAGCGACGATAAATAAACGTAAAACACACACTCGAAATGTCACAAGCACTACTTTCTAGAAAAAATAAGAAAAATATTACACATTTTTTTATCTGCTTATTTCGCCTACAGTTATGTTGGTGTGTATAATCTACTAATGTCTGTCTACAATGTCTTACGGTAACACATCCCGTATGGACACTGATTCAAACATACATTAACATTATTTTCACTATCTGTATCATTTCACCGATTCATCTGCAACATTTGAAGAAAATTTACTGACTGATAAAAACTTTTTGCAAATTTTTGGTCTGACAGTCTATTTGGACCAGCATTCTAGTGTCGGGTACCGGTAAGTCAATTTAGACCCAAAAACGGTACTGGAAATAGTTAAAAATTGTTGCCTTGGAGAGGACTTCTACCAGGTCTGTTACCACAAACTGCTCCTGTAGGGCAGTGCTTTTACATTGGTTCTGCTGAGAGAAAACTCAATGGTTCTGTACTTCCTTGATGCTGGCGAGCCAGGTTCCAATTGATAATTGCATTAGTATACAGCATTTAGCAGATTGGATAAATGTGATAGATGCATGCACAGTAATGTACTTTTGTATCACATGCACAGTGATGTACTTTGTATCACATGCACAGTGATGTACTTTGTATCACATGCACAGTAGTGTACTTTGTATCACATGCACAGTGATGTACTTTGTATCACATGCACAGTGATGTACTTTGTATGAAGCTTTTGATTTTGTTATTTGTAGGTTTTTCTGGCTAAAGGAAATGTTCCGGCAGAAAACTACAACTTCTTTATTGATATATTATTAAACACAATCAGGTAAGAGCTTACATCAAATATTAAACATATCTGAGGGTTTAACATAGATTAATGAATTAAAAAATCATCTTGTACTCTAGTTTAAACATAGTTTATTTCGAACAATGATATAACATATACAAATGTACAATTTACACAAATATTTACATACATGTACGAAAGGGGATTAGAACCGAAAGCTACAGCTTATAGAGGTCTTCTCCTATAATTAGATGCATATTGTAATTATGTAATCTTGTACTCTGCTGTCTATAAGACATAATTATTAGTGGGTATGTCTGTCTCTCCGTCCGTCCACAATCATATCTTGTAAAAATGTAGGACAACATTTTAAATGTTCACCAATCAGAATGCTTAGTGGTTTTATATTTGGCGTGTACTATATATTATGGTGGAGACACTTAAGTCGATTTCCTGGGACCACCTACAGTACTAAGCAATGTGGATAACGTTTTTTGATGCACTTGAACATACTTTTTTTTTATCTCATGTTGGTGAGGGATATTGTCGGAGCGGAGCCACTTATCAGTAACCAATGGGTGGAATTTTATGAAAATAATATGTATCACAATAGTGTGGGTGGTGGTGCACGTGTGCTTTTCATGGGAATCAATCCAGTTATTTCCCTTTAATTGACCGTAAATCCACAAATGTGTACATCAAGCGCCACTTCTTAGTAACCAATGGATGGAATTTTATGAAACTTAAAATAAATACAATGTATATATCACAATACTTATAGAGTGCTGGGGGCTAGGAGCACATGCACCACCTTTCGCCGGGATCGAACCAGTAACATCACAGTTATTGACCAAATAATTCACATATTTGTCCGGCCAGCTCGTTCTGACATGGGATATCAATTCTTTGAATTTTGTTATATTTTATGCTAAAGTGATTAAAGTTTGATGAAATGAGAATATTCTTAGATTCACACCCCAAGGTAGTGTGGCCACAACTATGATAGCTGCCAATAAAAATGTGGGGAGACCTGATTGTGTTACAAAAACAATCTTCTAGTTTACAATTCAGTTCACATTCTATAATTAAGAAATAATATTTGTATTAGTGTTACTGTTATTTATTGGCGAAAAAAACATGGTTTGGAGTTCTGATGCGTAGGAATTCACCACGCAGGCAGTATGCATAAGTGGAAAATTCCAGCGCTCCAATACCGACAAACCATGTTTTATTCAACTACAAACAACTCAAAAACAAATCGTATTTCGATTCTTACATGACCAAAATATCTAAAAAAATAGTTTATTTTTTAAATGACGTCGCAAAACTACAAAAATGCTAGTAAATGGTGTTACGTGACATCACATACTAAACAATGTTTTATGGGAGATTTAAACATGGTCCTCCTTCTTTGGGTATACAGACAAAATGCCGAGTGATGTTTGAATAAAGAATTTACCAGACTGTCCGATTAGCGCAGTGCTTCTCACCAATGTAACCCGGGTTCGTTCCTCGGCCCGGGAAGTATGTGAGATGGTATGATGGTCGCCAGATCAGACAGGTGGGTTTTCTCCCCGGGTACTCCAGTTTCCTCCCACACGAATGACCACATATACACTTTCATCCGCGCCAACGAGAGTGATTAATATAAGTTGTTAAAACTTGCTTCGCAATCGTTGTTAAATAAATAAAGTTTAAACCAGATATGGATTACTTCCTGCGTTTCAGAAACTTGAAGAATGGACCTTCTCTTTTTCAGAAATGAAATTGCAGGCTGTATGGAGAAAGCATATGAGAAGATAGCGTTGAATGAGGCAGCTAGAATGTTGTTCTACGAGTCTGTTAAACAGATGAAAGAATATGCTGCACAGGTTGGTGTCATGCTTTTATTAGCTAGTCGAATATGTAACTGTCTGTTCACAACTTGATTCAAATGTCATCTGCTTTGAATGAGAAACAGTTGTGAGTTACTGCCCCTGAGTACTCCTAAAAGTAGATTTTCCTCTTAATTGGTTTCCTCTGTTTTTATCGTTGTTTCCTTTGCACAACATGTTATTCATTCAATTTTTATCATCTTATAATTATGAAATCTCAACAGATATCCTACAGCATATTCCGTGAATACTTTACTGTAAAAATGTGCTATCAAAATAATTAACATGATTTTGATCAAATCACATTTATCCTACCACAAAATCTTGTTAGTAAAAACAAAGGATTCCAAGTAAAAGGACCAATATACCATTCAGGATAAATCAAGACTTTCTTTGTCAAGGGAGGTAATAGAAAAGCAGAACGGTTTATCCGGTTTTAAGAACTTCTTGTAAATATGGACAATTTTAATTTTGAAATGCCTACCCATACTGTTGCAGGTGTTGACTTTTTAACGACACTGTGAGTATACTCTATGCAGAGTGACGCAATCACTATAGATAATGATGATGATGAAATGTCTCTCATTGTCTTGAACAATTGAGTGTAATGGCTGTCTGAGTAGTGAAATCAACTAAACATTCTACCTAGTGGTCTCCATTGTAATGCATATGATTCGTGAGAGACTGTTGCTCCTGTATGCGTATCACTCGAGTCTTCTATAGAGAATACTATTGTTGATAACATACATAATTTATTATCTGTTTTACAAGCATTTGATAGAAATAATATAATTAATTCTCTACTGGTTTACAGAGAAAATGGAATCTAAAACAAGACGGATTTTTCTACTTTCAACAAGAGGAAAAAGAAACAGATGATGTGATTCCAGCTAAAGACCTGGCTGAACAGACCATAGCTTATGCTCGAGAACTGGAGATGATCGTATAGTTGTGCGACGAAATCATTTATATCAGATAGTTTATGATCGTTTCAGGAAGATACTAAACAATTTGCTGTATTTTGAATTTACATGGCTGCATCGGGGGCCACCTAGCTGAGTGGTAACGGTTGTTGACTTCAAATCATTTGCCCCTCACCGCTGCAGGTTCAAATCCCATCGGGGCGTCAAATTCTTTCAAGTGAGGAAGCTATCCAGCTGGTTACGGACGGTTGTTTGTTCTACTTGTGTACCAGTCCATGCCCGATATACTGCTGAGGGCATCCAGTCTTCATCCATCAATAATAGCTGGAGTCTGACATCTGACCTAAGCTGTTGGTGCGACTTTAAATTCCAAAATCAAACAAACACACATGGCTGCATCAGATTAATACTGTCTGTAGAAGCAGATCTTATGATCACAGTATACACTGATGTATGGCTAAATCATGTGAAAGTTTGCAACATGCAGTATCATTAACCCTTTCAACACCACAGACCTATTTATAGGCTTACAAGAAGTGTAGATCCAGATGAGCCGGCTCCGTGACGAGCCGTCTCATCAGGATCTGCACTTTTTGCAAGTAGTATTACTAATTTTAGACAAAATTACCCATCTTGATAAATGAACTGGTCCGAATGTAATTTTCTTATTCATTTATTGGTCTAAGAATATCATGGACCAGTCCATGTCAGTTACTTGGTGTTGAAAGAGTTAATTGGATAATTATCCAAATTGGCGAAAATTAATTTGTTGATAAAGAGTGCTGATAAATGATGTTTGTGATAAAGAGTTTACTATGTTGTAGCATGTAGCAAGATGATAGTGCCCACATGGGAGCTACAGATCAACATCTGTTTATAGGTGTAGGGAGAGATGGCGATGGGTGCTCGATTCCAATCTGCATTAAATTTGTATCTCTTCTCGTACGTCACTTGTATATGTGTCTATGTGTGTATAATTTGCTCTGTGAAGGTTGAAACCATAATACACGATGCAGAGCTATATATAAAGCTTTACTTTACAAGATCCCGACTTCTGCTAGTTTCATGTTTGTATCTAGGAAAACAAATTGATGTACAATGTAACACGAGAATTAATTCTAGAATTTTGGTAGTGTGTGGTCAAATCAAATGGCAATAGGTAAATGTAGCTTTGCAATAGGTAAATGTAGCTTTGCAATAGGTAAATGTAGCTTTGTAATAGGTAAATGTAGCTTTGTAATAGGTAACGGTAGCTTTGCAATAGGTAAATGTAGCTTTGTAATAGATAAATGTAGCTTTGTAATAGATAAATGTAGCTTTGCTATAGGTAAATGTAGCTTTGCAATAGGTAAATGTAGCTTTGCAATAGGTAAATGTAGCTTTGCTATAGGTAAATGTAGCTTTGTAATAGGTAAATGTAGCTTTGCTATAGGTAAATGTAGCTTTGTAATAGGTAAAAATGTAGCTTTGCAATAGATAAATGTAGCTTTGTAATAGGTAAATGTAGCTTTGTAATAGGTAATGGTAGCTTTGTAATAGGTAAATGTAGCTTTGTAATAGGTAGAGGTAGCTTTGTAATAGGTAAATGTAGCTTTGTAATAGGTAGAGGTAGCTTTGCAATAGGTAAATGTAGCTTTGCTATAGGTAAATGTAGCTTTGTAATAGGTAAATGTAGCTTTGTAATAGGTAGAGGTAGCTTTGTAATAGGTAAATGTAGCTTTGCTATAGGTAAATGTAGCTTTGTAATAGGTAAATGTAGCTTTGTAATAGGTAAAAATGTAGCTTTGCAATAGGTAAATGTAGCTTTGTAATAGGTAAATGTAGCTTTGTAATAGGTAGAGGTAGCTTTGCAATAGATAAATGTAGCTTTGCAATAGGTAAAAATGTAGCTTTGCAATAGATAAATGTAGCTTTGTTTAGTATCATGTACCTACCTAGTTGTGAATGTGTGTATTGTAGCAGTAAGTGCTGGCATGTAATCTAATGGGTTTGAATTTCCAAACTTCATGTAATTTTGTTTAGAAAGTAGTCTGCAAGTTACTGGCTTTATTTCTTGCAAATTCTACAAACACGTTTCCAAAATATTGAAGACTTTTATCAAATTCTGAAGTGTTCCTCTATTTAACGTAGAAATCTTGAATGTCAAAATACCGAAATCAGTAACACTGAAAAGTATTTCAGCCATGTACATGCATCACCAAATGGTATTACAAGTTTGACGAGCATAAATAAGTCCAGTAACTCGCGCGTATATGTAGCAAATAATCCAGGTTCATCGTTATTAGATATCTGTGAACTCTTGCCAAAGGCGAGTCTGGAATCTTGACAATGTAGTGGAGACATCGATACCTCCTGTTTATAGTGATCATCTCCCATACAGTCAAAATCATACAATTGTTCCATTTCATTTGCAGATGTCCAGCAAAGTTTATGACCATAAGTTCACATTGCATGAAAAGAAATATATTTGTGGAAGTTGTGATACCACGGAGTTCGATTCAGGTGTGGAGTTCGAGCTCCGCTGGAGCCGTTACATTGCCTCCTCTCTCCTTCATGGTGATGGGATTCAATCAGGAATGAGGTCTCGAGAGTGAAAACTGGTTTCACAATCTAGCTAAAATAAATTTGTATAAACTAAAAGAAATATCCAATGGGCCACCGTGAGCTATGGTGGCTGGGAATAATTTGGAGGCCTATCCATATTCCATGTAAATCCCTCTCAAACCTCGAGTGAAAGTGCAATGTTTTTAAACTGGTCGATGAAATCTCTCAATTATGAAGTTACCTGGTATTTCCCTACAGTATGGACCATGTGAAGTTACCTTGTATTTCCCCCACAGGATGAACCATGTGAAGTTACCTGGTATTTCCCCACAGTATGGACCACATGAAGTTACCTGGTATTTCCCTACATGATGGACCATGAAGTTACCTGGTATTTCCCTACATGATGGACCATGAAGTTACCTGGTATTTCCCTACATGATGGACCATGTGAAGTTACTTGGTATTTCCCTACAGTATGGACCATGAAGTTACCTGTTATTTCCCTACAGTATGGACCATGTGAAGTTACCTGGTATTTCCCTACATGATGGACCATGAAGTTACCTGGTATTTCCCCACAGGATGGACCATGAAGTTACCTGGTATTTCCCTACAGTATGGACCATGAAGTTACTTGGTATTTCCCTACAGTATGGACCATGTGAAGTTACTTGGTATTTCCCTACAGGATGGACCATGAAGTTACCTGGTATTTCCCTACAGTATGGACCATGAAGTTACTTGGTATTTCCCTACAGTATGGACCATGACGTTACTTGGTATTTCCCTACAGTATGGACCATGAAGTTACCTGGTATTTCCCCACAGTATGGACCATGTGAAGTTACTTGGTATTTCCCTACAGGATGGACCATGAAGTTACCTGGTATTTCCCTACAGTATGGACCATGAAGTTACTTGGTATTTCCCTACAGTATGGACCATGACGTTACTTGGTATTTCCCTACAGTATGGACCATGAAGTTACCTGGTATTTCCCCACAGTATGGACCATGTGAAGTTACTTGGTATTTCCCTACAGGATGGACCATGAAGTTACCTGGTATTTCCCTACAGTATGGACCATGAAGTTACTTGGTATTTCCCTACAGTATGGACCATGACGTTACTTGGTATTTCCCTACAGTATGGACCATGAAGTTACTTGGTATTTCCCTACAGTATGGACCATGAAGTTACCTGGTATTTCCCTACAGGATGGACCATGAAGTTACCTGGTATTTCCCCCACAGTATGGACCATGTGAAGTTACCTGGTATTTCCCCACATGATGGACCATAAAGTTACCTGGTATTTCCCCACATGATGGACCATGAAGTTATCTGGCATTTCCCTACAGGATGGACCATGTGAAGTTACCTGGTATTTCCCTACAGGATGGACCATTAAGTTACTTGGTATTTCCCTACAGGATGAACCATGTGAAGTTACTTGGTATTTCCCCACATGATGGACCATGAAGTTACTTGGTATTTCCCCACATGATTGTATTTCGGGTTTTACGCCTGCATCAGCACCATTTTGGGCTATATCGCCGGCTGGCAGTTTACCTAACAACACCTTTCCTGGGCAGGCTCCAGCGGTTAACCAGTACTTGGGTGCACCAACCTCCGTAAGAAACTGCCAACGTTTCATATAAATGAGACACAGCCTGAGCGGGGCTCGAACCCGTGACCATCAGGTTACAGTGGTATACAAGTCAGCGACCTTAACCACGGAGGCGGACCCCTACATGATGGACCATGCAGTTACACAAAATGGCCTGCATAGAGTTGATATGATGCAATTCCTCCACAGAACATTAGAATGGCCTGCATAGAGTTGATATGATACAATTAGCTAATTATGGAAGATTTGCAGTTGGCTGGACACTGCTGCAACTGTGTCACAGTACATCCGTGATGTACAGATAGCTTTGTAAGCATATTCATGTAGAACCGATGGCTCTGGTAGCTTGGGTAACGTACATCTACTACTATTGGTCAAACACTCGATATTGGATAGCATTCATTTTTAATGGCAGTTTATAATGTTTTGCATAATTATCAATTTCAATACATCACACCTAATAAACCATGTACATATTTACAAACATGAAAAAGGTCAACAATTCTCAATTTCCATACATACATACATACATATAAAATACTCTGTAACACAGGTGTACCGACATTTCAGTGGGATAAACCCACCATTCTCAAAGATTTCTGTAACACAGGTGTACCGACATTTCAGTGGGATAAACCCACCATTCTCAAAGATTTCTGTAACACAGGTGTACCGACATTTCAGTGGGATAAACCAACCATTCTCAAAGATTTAATAAAGTTTTTCAGCAACATAATATAATTGTTCATACATACATCATAGCTTCAACAGGCGGCATATTTTGCACAAGAATGAATACAACAGACTTATTAGATCCATCAATACAAACGACAGAAGATGCTCACAACTATCATGTGCACATGCTAAAATGTATGTTTATCAGACAGACTACTAGATTTAAGAGTTTGGCGAGCTTTGACCAACAAAGCAATTGGAAAATATTTTCAGCATGGCCATCTTAGATCTGAATGTTATTAATTATAGTGACTTACAAGTTTCATCAGAATTTACCCTATAGTCGAGAAGCAGTATAAAACACAGTTAATACAATGAATTTATTTTGACCGAATAATCTACATTTTTGTCAGAAAAGAAATCGTCAATTATCATAAGCAATCCAATGGCCCACATTTTAACAGGAACGATGATTTCATATCAAATACAACAAGTGATCAACCAACTTTGGTGGAAATGTGCGAGTTTCTAGTGTTTCTGGTTTATAACGAAATGCTGAGAAACACAAGTAAAACATATTTTCCATACTGTCAATGCTCTTTGCCAGACGGTCACTTCAAATTGATGTCCAACTAAAATTAAAACATTACTGCATTTATATTTTCAATTTAACCTACATATTTTAAATGCATTAATTTGTTTTAGTATATGGAATATTCAATTGGATATTATTCCATGTTGTATGCTATCACAGTTACTCAAATAATTAACATTTCAAACCAAAGAACCCGAGCACCAATACTTGGCTGACCTTGAAAAGGTTTGATGTCCATGTCAAGGTCGAATTTATCATGTAGAGAATTAGTGATATGTATAAACACTAACAAGTGTTCATTGCTAAAACATGGTATTCGTGACCGTAACACAAATCTAAATTTGCATCAGGATAAGGGACATAATGTATAGTATTATAAATGTACTTGTACATTAACAAAACTAGTTACTTCCCTTGCATTTGCAGTAAGAGTGCAGCATAGTCAAATTTATGCAAATTACCGAAGGCATATATTAATAACACACTTATATGCATGTCACTGCAACAATAGTTTGTTCTGCAGTAAATACCAAAATGAATGGGTATATTAAAAAGTGGAAGTAGACATTTGGCATGCAATGTTTTTTTGTTTTCTTTCAGCTCATCCTACAATGGTATCAGTTCCCTCCCCCTATATTCAGTCATAGACGGACTGTAAAAATTATGGAGAAAATGGCATCTTGACCGGAGAGAAAAGGTCTCAATCAATATTACAAGTTCTAAAGGGGTAAATGCTTGGGCACAGGGGGGGTGCTAAGTTGAAAGCTACCTACTAAGCTAACATGCTGTTAAGAATTTTGCTTACACAACACTAGGAGTGTTGATTTCTCTGTAAGCAACTGAACAGCACAAGTTCCATCTCGTCACGATACACTGGATGCGATTCAACACCTCGTCGCAACAATTCCTCCCGCCTCGTCCTGGAGATCATCTTCTCACCTCTTGTTTATATCCAACAATCTTCTTAACTAAGCCTTTGCACGTGTGCTATAAAAGACAAAGTAACAACTACACGGGTGTTGAAGCGAGACATGCTTGTCATTTATCACCTTTATGCTGTTCACAAGATAGAGCCACGGACTTGCTGCTTAAACACACTCAAGGTGACAAAACAGCTATTCCAATACCATGGAAATTTCAGGTCCCCGGGATCGGTCATCCTTTACCGTTCGTTTCATCTTGTGTATCCATGTCCGACTCTTCATCCGAAAAATCTTCCCAGTTCTCCTGAAAAAGTACAAAATATCATCACCGACACATCACCATGGTTACATTTACTGGTCTAGAAACGTCCCACATGTAGAACTTCTGATTTCTTATCACAAACTGCTAATAAACCGTAATTATTTATTAATGGTGATTTTATGGAACATCCTGGCCTGTAGGTTATGAAACTTTTCTCAAATTCTAGTCTCAAACTTTCGATTGGTTCAGCCGAGAGTAAATCTTGGAATAAATCAAAACACTCAGTACCATCGCGTATGAGAACAGTGTATGTGAATGATAACCATCTAGGAGGATCAGTTTCGTTATAGGACAAAGGGAAATCTATATTACATACGAGGAGAAACCCTACCTCGGAATCTGAAGCACCAGGACCTATTGCAAGCCCTTCCAAATCCTCATCAGACGATTCTAAAATAATGAAAGCACACAATGTAAGTTTATTTATCACATAACTTTGCTTGTATTCAGTGTAATACAGTCATCTCATAAATACTTATATGACCACACATTTAATAACACCTGGAAGGATTCCGATTGGTCGCTGTATGTACATACACACAAACAGACATTTTTTCTCTTCAAATTTATGAGTGTTGTTACTGTGGTAAAGTGATAAAGTGATCTTACACTCGTAATTTCATACCAATTTTATGAAACTCGTTTTGGAATTTTGCTATTAAACTTGCCAAAAGTGGAAGTCGTGGTAGCGCGTTTGCTTCAGGTGCGAAAGGCCCAGAGTTTGAGCCCCGCTGGAGCCGTTACGATTGTGCCCTTAGGCAAGGCATTTAAATTCCACATGCATCTTCCTCGTGGCGATGGATTCAATCAGGAATGAGGTCTCTAGAGATATTAATATGGGTTGTAAGAACTTGTTTCACAATCAAGCTAAAATAAGTGTGTATAAAATAGGGTATGAAATCACAATGCATGTAGGATCCTATATATATGATGAAATCTGCACCAACAAATCAATATACACAAATGCTTGAAGTATATTTTTACAAAGATTATTGCAACTTCTATTAATTCCTTTCACAACGGATACATATATATTATTGGTATTTCGATTTGTAGGAAACGGGTGTAATACATTATTCTACATAAAGGTGGACCAGAATCAGATTAGCTGTAACAACAAGGTTATCTGTTTCAGAGAGATTCCCAATGTACTCTATGTACCATCATCATATTCTGGTGTGTCAAGTGTCTCGTTCAATGTTCCTAACCAACATAAAAGTTCTTCTGTTGCAGCTTTCAGGAGACATAATCCAGGGACATTAAGAAAGCGGTCCGATTATGTCTAAACCCTGTCGACTGGAACATTTCTCTACTTCCCTGGCTCAGTCTACACAGTCAACACCTGGTGTGCAGGAAGACATCTAGTTAACAAACAAACCTTTTTCAGGAGATGAAAATTCAAATCACTAACACTTGTGTATTGTTCTTAACAATAAAGTTATTATGTTGTAGTCATCACATTCCTGGGACTTTTAAGAGTGATCATATTTGGAACATTTCTCTACTTCCCTCAGTCTCCTGGGACAGCATGGGCTCATGGTTATAAAACTTTTCTCCAAGCTCACACACAGTCTCATCTATCCAATTGGTTGAGCCGGGTGCAAATCTCAAACAATGAAATCTCTTGAGCATTAGATTGAGATCCGACAAATAACCTCCGGGCCTGGTTCCCAGTTCTAATCACAACTCAACGAGCCACCAGTTTGACAGGGGAGTCATCAAGGTCAAATATACCAATCATCATCGGCTTTAAACCAAAATGTACACTCCAAAACTGTTTGCCAGTAGTAGGTCCATACTTTATATCGTACGGATTTATACGACACTCGCTCGTGTATGGTCACGTCATACAGACTAATAAATAGACAAGCACCCAATGTCCGGATAACAACCGTAGTAGAATTCATCCAGCTAAGATCGTTATATCTTGCAGGAACTACTGGGACATTAAAAAAACATATCTACTACAACTTATAAGTCCATTGATAGAGGACTGTAAGTAGCTAGTAGTGCCTTCAGGATCGGTCGGCGTAAGTTGGAGCACACACAAGAATACAGCAAGCCCATCTACATAGAGGTTCCTTCGACGATAGCCAGGGTGGCAATCTGCGGATGGCGTAGTTGGAACATTCTAGCCGAGACGATAGGCTGCTTAGGTTGTGAGTTACAGCTCACATATGACAGATATATGTCTCGGAATATGTATGATATATATATAGTTATATAGCGACTTCCATTGCTAAAACATATAGACCTTCAGATGTATCAAATTATATTGGATATAGTAAGTTTGGACTATAGCCCAGGCTTTGGGTTAGGGAATATAGGCTACAACGTTGTGTGAAGTTGGAAAACAAAGTAATTAGTTACTTGACCATAATAGATAATCTATGTACGTCTCGACAGTATGCATGCACATTGATGGGTATGGACAGTAATCGTTCCATAAAGCTGGACCAGAATCAGACTAGCTGTAACAACAAGGTTATCTGTTTCAGAGAGATTCCCAATGTACTCTATGTACCATCATCATATTCTGGTCTGGCATGATTATTTTGTTCAACAGTATTAACCAACAACTAGAGATGGTTTTTGAAAATGAACGTATGTCTCCCCAGTGGAGTAATAAAAGCATGAACGTTAAATATATGGAAGTCATTGTAATAAAGTCATTAACTATGTAGCATTTTGATGTTTTGGAAATGATGCATGGACGACAAGCTTAGTGTTATAAAAAATGTTCAAATGGTCGCAAATCTGCCAGAAATCATCCAACCGGAACGGGATTACAACATGCACACCTGTACATCATACCGATTCTTCCTGCGAAGTTTGGTGAACATGCCCCCCCCCCCCCATTAGGGGAGACATAATTCACTAAGCATAAACAAAACAACTATTCCATAAAGGTGGTCCAGAATCAGACTAGCTGTAACAACAAGGTTATCTGTTTCAGAGAGATTCCCAATGTACTCTATGTACCATCATCATATTCTGGTGTGTCAAGTGTCTCGTTCAATGTTCCTAACCAACATAAAAGTTCTTCTGTTGCAGCTTTCAGGAGACATAATCCAGGGACATTAAGAAAGTGGTCCGATTATGTCTAAACCCTGTCGGCTGGAACATTTCTCTACTTCCCTGGCACAGTCTACACAGTCAACACCTGGTCCCCAACTCTACCCAGAGGGCACACCAGGGTACCAGGCTCAAGTGAGACACAGGTGTGCAGGAAGACATCAAGTTAAACATATAAATATACTTTTTCAGGAGTTCACGGTTCTTAATCATAGAGCTGACATATTGTTATTAGGCGAAAGAGTCCCAAAGCATTAAGAAAGCCAAGTTCACAAGAACAATTCATCGCTCTCTTGGACAAGCATACACCTGGACACACAACATGCATTGGCACAGAACCACTCACACCCACACTGAGATAGAACCTGCAATGGTGAGTGGAAGTGAAGCAGATAGAACTCTCAGCGGATAGTGGAAGTGAAGCAGATAGAACTCGCAGCGGATAGTGGAAGTGAAGCAGATAGAACCTACAGCGGATAGTGGAGCAGATAGAACTCGCAGCGGATAGTGGAAGTGAAGCAGATAGAACCTACAGCGGCGAGGGGAAATGAATAGAACAGTGATGAGAGGAAGTGAAGCGGATGAAGGTCCCTTACCTTCTTCAAACTGCAGGAGTGGAGCTTGCCCTGCACCAGGTTCTTCCTCTTGTGTTTGAGCACTGATCTGTAATATCACAAGTTAGACACAGTCATGTATGTTCTGTAAAGCCACATTGGCAACCACTGCTATAATGTCGACTTCCCGCATTGTTATTATTGATTACGGAAGAACTTGTCACCCCTGTGCAGTATTTCAGAAACATGCAGTCTACATGTATATATTTTTTAAATAATGAAATGTTGGATAAATTTACATGACCCAAAGACTAGATCACTTGCCAGATACTGGATGCACTGAACAGTCTAAAAGAAAACCAATGAAAAAACAAGACAACCATCCCAAGGGCGTCTCGCCACGAGTGATTAACTGTACCGCAAAAAAAAAAATGTCATTTAACTTGCCAACGAATGGTCAAAATTCAAGGTAAATGGTAGGGTGGAGTTGTATGCAAAGTTTCAAAGACGTAGCTTTGAGAAATGGTAAATGTTTTGACGCAAAATAATTACGGAAAGTATTTTTGGCAAAAATTCATGTGGGTGTAGATAATAGTCCTCGGATGTGTATGCGAAGTTTCAAAGCAATAACTTCAATTGTTTTTGCGAAATGAAAAGTTGCGAATTGTTTTGGACGTATAAATAATTAATGAATACAACTCTTTTGGGATACAATTCAAGTTGAAGCTTACTGTGGGTGAAGAGAATTCAACGAACGTAACCATTCGACAGTGAGCGACTTATATGTTACCTGTGATAGCATGATGTCCAGTTTGCCCTTTAACCGTGACAACTTGCCTAGCATGGTGACCCGCGAGTCCATCATCTGGTACAAGGTACTGAACGTCTCCACAATCTCCGGAAACTATTAACAAACAAGAGTTCATGTTGAATGGCATGTCATTATATCAATTCCAAGATTAGGGGCGTTATATACGCGACATATATTTTCATGACTACAGTTGATTGTAAATTCAGAACATGCGAAAAACAATCATCCGAAATGCACACATCCCAAGGTATGGGACTTCTATTTACTTACAGCAGTCTGCGAAATTAGCCGGGTGCCCGATGCCCGAGACGTGTAGAAATCGGGACGGACGTGTACATTTTGCAATCTCACATGCCCGACGGGCACCTGTTTTTTTATTTCAATTTTTTTCAATTTTTTTTTATTTTTATTTTTATTTTTTTATTAATTGGGGTTTTACCCGGGACTCGAACCACCGCGGTGAGAGGTTAGTGATCTCACAGCCAGCGCTTTAGACCACGGAGGCCCCTGTAATAAACTGGACAGTAGAAATGTTTTTCTAAATTTTTTACAATTACGAATTGTTTACACCGGAATTGAAAGTCGTCTAGAAGCGGACAGGTGTAAATTCGCATTTTCGCTTACTGACATCTCGGCCCTATGACGAATCGGCCGATTGATGCATTATATCATCAAATTTGGTAAAAAAAAATCACGTATTGTGTCGCTCAGTACGAAATCTATAATTCTGGGTTGAAACGACCCACCTCCAGACTATTTTCACACATTCTACCCGATATCTATGTTTATGGCGAAACAACCCGGTGCGAACGGGAATTAGGGCAAAACGATCCGATACCGCTTAGGTCATTTCCTGTTAACAAATGAAAACAACTGTATGGAAACATGTCGAGTTTCTTGTGATATGCCGAGGGCGCAAAGCCGGGGAAGACACGGCCATCTGAACGACAGGCGTACCTAAGCATGAAGCAAAAACAAAACGTAGCTTCCAGTCGCAATGGTTGAACAATCGTAACATATTAATAATAATAAAACATTAGTTTGCTTTTATACATTGTTTACTCATATGGCCATATTATAAGTATTACTAATAAATGCATGATATGCCACATTATGTTACATATACTACTATACATTTAACCGCCAATAAGCGGGTAAAATTCTGCAAATATATGGGCACCTAGAAGTTCATTCGGGCAAGTAAACTTTTCAAGCCACTTGCCCAAAGGGCAAGTATCTCAAAATGTTTTTCGTGAAGACTGCTTACAGTCATTAGATACGATGTATGTACTGCCAGCACTGTTTGTGTGCACACAACCCGAGGTATGGGACTTCTATTTACTTACAGTCATTAGATACGATGTATGTACTGCCAGCACTGTTTGTGTGCACACATCCCGAGGTATGGGACTTCTATTTACTTACAGTCATTAGATACGACGTATGTACTGCCAGCACTGTTTGTGTGCACACAACCCGAGGTATGGGACTTCTATTTACTTACAGTCATTAGATACGATGTATGTACTGCCAGCACTGTTTGTGTGCACACATCCCGAGGTATGGGACTTCTATTTACTTACAGTCATCAGATACGATGTATGTACTGCCAGCACTGTTTGTGTGCACACATCCCGAGGTATGGGACTTCTATTTACTTACCGTCATTAGATACAATGTATGTACTGCCAGCACTGTTTGTGTGCACACATCCCGAGGTATGGGACTTCTATTTACTTACAGTCATTAGATACGATGTATGTACTGCCAGCACTGTTTGTGTGCACACATCCCGAGGTATGGGACTTCTATTTACTTACCGTCATTAGATACGATGTATGTACTGCCAGCACTGTTTGTGTCCACACAACCTGTTTATGGGACTTCTATTTACTTACCGTCATCAGATAAGATGTATGTACTGCCAGCACTGTTTGTGTGCACACAACCCGAGGTATGGGACTTCTATTTACTTACCGTCATCAGATAAGATGTATGTACTGCCAGCACTGTTTGTGTCCACACAACCTGAGGTAAACCCCTGAAATGTTTAATGGTAAATTGTAGCCGTGGGATAATTTTGATTCCTAAATACACAATACTGCCACAGTGTTTTAAGCAAGTATGCGATAAAGGATCCGTTAAGTATTTTATACAAAGAAGTTGAAAGAACCCTTCCAAAAAAAGGACAGTTTTTAATTCATAGTATGTGAGATGCAGGTACCGGCAACTCCTCGCTTACTTTAATCATATTTTAATGCATTGATCACTATAATATTATAAAATATAAAACATGGTACAAGAATGATAGCATGACAATACAAATGGACTGGGCCACAAGTTTAACAATATTGGAAAATGTCCCGCACCAGATACTCCTTGTTGAAGAGCTACATTAGCGTAGAAAGATGCGGAGAAGAAAGTTATCGAACACTTCTTCAGAGATAAAGTTTGCTGATTTATTCATAATTCTGCCTGACATTTCCAGTAATAATAGGTATGTGATACAAAGCTGCAAACCACTCAATGACAAAATGGTCAAGATAGCGATGTAACGTTGTTTACTATTTCCCAAAAGCATAACCTGTTGTACTATAGAATACACAGGAAGTAATCTGGGATGCCGATATACATCGTTTCCATTTATATAGATGTAGACAGTGTCTGGTCTTTCTAGTACATAAATGAGCAGAACTGTTATTTTAAATCTCGACGTGCCTAGGATCTCGACCCCCTGAATATATACTCAACGGGGTTCGTCTAGTGATCAAGACAAATGTGCCTATACAGATTAACTGTAAGCTCATGTTTAACAACGAAAGGTCCGGAGTTCGAGCCCCGCTGGAGCCGTTACTATTGTGCCCTTAGGCAAGGCATTTAAATTCCACATAGCCTCTTCTCCCTCATGGTGATGGATTCCATCAGGAATGAGGTCTCGAGAGTGATTAATATAAGTTATAAGAACTTGTTTCGCAATCAAGCTAAAATAAATTTGTTTAAAGCAGCATTACATCGTATGAAATAAAAGATATTTGAAAAATTCAATTTATACCTATGGGTAGCAATGCTGCTACACATTCTAACATTATACATTGTATGCTTATGTTCATTCTGTAAACAGTGTTTTTTTGCAAAAAAACAAACTCGAAACCGAAAGTAGGACTTTCCGAGTCGATCGGTCACACACTTGTTTACAACCGGAACGCATCGTCCGCACTTGTTTACATTCGGAATGCATCATCCCCATTTGTCCCACGTTGTCTTTTTTAATTAAATTACTTGATATGTTGATTCATACCTCTATTAGCTAAGTCTTTTAGGGACATTTCTACATCCCCGCAAGGGGTTCGACATTAGAGGAAGCTAGATAGTATTTCATGTTCAAAATATATACGTTGTTTTCTACATCCTCTGTTGTTTCACGCATGCGCGCAGTGCGTGTTTTATATTTCGTGTGTTGATAAACAAATTCGCGTATACGACGGTTTAAATTTATTGGAATTTTATCGTTTCTGAGCGACTATTTCGATTTTTGTTAACACACACACATTAGTATTTATATTTTACCCAAAACATCCTTTATTACGATGTAATGTTGCTTTAAACTAACCGTGACATATTAATCGCAAAATTAATAGGGTTCATCTGCTGGCCAAGACATACACACCTACTATGTTTGAAGACTATACGATACATAATTGAGAAGTATGCGGGTTGCAAGGATGACCGAAAATAGAGCCACATCGAAGCAACTCTATGTTAAGAAGCATAAAACATCTATTTTTATAAGTGTAAATGTACCGAGAACCATGGGATGCAATAGACCGAAAGGTGGATGGTTACTCCGTCATAACAGACTGACATCAGTCATAATAAGAAAATGAGTAGACATATATCTATAGAGAGATAAGATGTCCCTTGAAAACAATTATTAATTTGTCCTTACGCTAAAATCAAGTTTAAACACACATATTTGTCGCTTTGACTTTTATGAGTTCATCTTGACTTTGCTGGTTGTCTAAGCGCGCACTAGCTATATTTAGATGGCATGTACACCGCTAGATATATATATAAACACAGGGAATTTGAAATAAACAAATGAAAACAAGTTATTAAACATGGCTCATCGGGTATGTTAGTGGTCGGTATATTGATAAAAGTTTGTCCATCGGTTCTTGTTACTTTAACCCTTTCAACCCCAAGTAACTGACATGGACTGGTGCATGCTATTTTTAGACCAATAAATTAATAAGAAAATTACATTTGGACCAATTCATTATCAAAATGGGTAATGTTATCTAAAAATAGTAATAATTATTACTGGCAAAAAAGTGCAGATCCTGATGAGCCGGCTCATCTGGATCTACACTTTTCATAAGCCTATTTAGAGGCCTGTGGGGTTGAAAGGGTTAAGTGTCTGTGGGTAAAAGTTTGTCCATCGGTTCTTGTTACTCTAAGTGTCTGTGGGTAAAATCAAAGGCATCGTGTCCAATAATGTGGAAGGATAATTTCCCCACAAAATTAAAAAAGTTGCTAAATTTATACCCGCTTTTTATTTTGTCAGTACTTGTTGGCAAGATATAATTATGTGATACAAAGTCCATAAAGATCATTCTACAGACAAAATGGTCAAGATGACGATGTAACGTTGTTTACTATTTCCCAAAAGCATAACCCGTTGTACTATAGAATACACAGGAAGTAATCTGGGATGCTGATATTCATTTTTTCATCTTAAATAAGTTTAATGTACAACATTCTGGAAATTAACGTGTCCAAGATGGAACAGTCAACATGGAAATGTTACTTTTATTATTCCCCAATTAATGACCTATTAATATCAACAGATATCAAGGCAAAGTGTTGGGGGTTTTACTAGTGCAGATAGGTCAATCTGTCAGATGGGACTATAAACCAAGGCCTCATGTATGGAACAATACATCTGACAGGTAAAACAGAGTTTTCTGTATCTTGCACTATCCACAAAAAATAAAATGACTATAAACGTATACAAGATATTTACTTTTACCTTCCTACAAGACAAAATTGAGCAGTTATCTACAATTCTAACACGACCCAGCTAATAACATACATACTTGTAGAGTAAAATCTACCTCGGGTTATTTTGCAATATACCTACCTTGAACTATGCTGCGCGCGCACCGTGTTTTGGCTATTCCATTTATACAATGCGTGTAAAGTTTTATGAATGAAAGTCACGTGATGTTTTTAAATACTACTGTGGGAATTCGCGGAAGTGAGCTATTTTTAGAATCAGATAATCTCTTGTCCGTCTTGTTTTTCTGTTAAGTAACGTTTCAGTTACTATTCTGTACAGTTTTATTTGACAAAATAAATAAAATTATTGATCAGTTACAACTTTTGTTCATTTATGCACTAGATTGATATTTTCCATAAAAAATAACGTCATCACCCCTTACGCGCAGTGTACGACAAATCCTATGCCCGGAGCCCACGGTTAACTGAAATATCTCGGCGGGCAACTAAGTTTGAAAAGCAGTTGCCCACCGGGCAACCCCAAAAATGCCAAAATGCCCAGAAAATCCTGTTAAATATTATAAAACAAATATTTCGCTAAGCCAAAAATGTTGACTCCGCGGTCAAGATTTCTATGCTCCGCGTATTTTAATTGAGGACGTATTATGCCGGTTCCCGATTACAGAGGTATATCATATAGTGGCCGGGAAACAGTTTGTCAATGTGTACCAGCTTTTAATTGCGGTGTTTGCCGAATGCCGAGAACCAACGGTAAAACAAAATATGGCGAGCACAACAAACTGCGAAATCCAGACCATTTCAATTACTTTTATTAGTTCCGATGCTATGATTTTGCGCGTTGATGGAGCGTTGTGTTGTGAACTTGATGTTTATAAATTTAGTTATTTAAATTTAGGTTTAGCGCAGTCTTTTAGTGAATTTTGAATTAAATAAATGTTACTTTCGATCAGTTACGATGGATCGTTTCATTATCCGGTCAGTGGATTCACCAACACCAACGCAGTCTCCTTCGTCTTCAGAAAAACGTTCTGCATCATCATCATCATCTAATTCTAAAGTGACGAAACGCCCCAAGTTTACGGACAAGGAGTATGACAAAAATACCCGTGTTCGGAGATTCCAGGCATCATGGAAAGTAACATTTCCTTGGCTGCGATATACAGACGAAGATAATGGCAAGCCTGATAGTGCTTGTGGTGTTATGCACTGTTAAATAATTAAACATGCTTTGAATAAATTGACAATAACATTGTTGGGCTCAAAACCGCACCGAAAATTGACAACAAGATCAAAATTCTTTGGGCAACCAAGTCCTTAAAAAATTTGTCGTACACTGCTTACGCGGGAGGAAATTTTGAAAGCCAAATGCAGCGGTGTAGCACTGCATTTGAAGAAAATACTCCTTTGATTCTAGTCTAAAATTATTAGAAGTTATGTTAGAATCGAAATAATAAGTATCAACCGTGGTATATCGCAGAATAACCCGATTATTTCTTAATTAACACTATAAATGTACAACATTCTGGAAATTAACGTGTCCAAGATGGAACAGTCAACATGGAAATGTTACTTTTATTATTCCCCAATTAATGACCTATTAATATCAACAGATATCAAGGCAAAGTGTTGGGGTGAGGGGGGGTTACTAGTGAAGACAGGTCATTCTGTCAGATGCGACTATAAAAAGAGGTCTAATGTAGCGAAACAATACATCTGGCATGTAAAACAAACAAGGATGATTCTTCAATTGGAGCGTTTTCTGTAATGCACTATCTGCCCCCAAAAGAAATTTACTATAAATATACTTATGGAAGCATAACCCCAATTAATCAGGGGGCGCCGATATATAAACGTACACAAGATGTTTAATTATAACTTACTACAAGACAAAATTGAGCACTTATCTGCACATAACAGCTACAAGACAAAATTGAGCACTTATCTGCACATAACAGGTTTAATGTACAACATTCTGGAAATTAACGTGTCCAAGATGGAACAGTCAACATGGAAATGTTGTTTTTATTATTCCCCAATTAATGACCTATTAATATCAACAGATATCAAGGCAAAGTGTTGGGGGTTTTACTAGTGCAGATGGGTCAATCTGTCAGATGGGACTATAAACCAAGGCCTCATGTATCGGAACAATACATCGCCTCATGTAAAACAGAGTTTTCTGTATTTTGCTATCCACAAAAAAATAAAATGACTATAAACATTTACTTTTACCTTCCTACAAGACCAAATTGAGCACTTATCTACAATTAACACTATAAATGTACAACATTCTGGAAATTAACGTGTCCAAGATGGAACAGTCAACATGGAAATGTTACTTTTATTATTCCCCAATTAATGACCTATTAATATCAACAGATATAAAGGCAAAGTGTTGGGGGCATTTTACTAAACTGAGGTCTCGTGTATCGGTGCTATACATTGACATGCAAAAGAACCAGAGATGCGTCCGGAATTGAAGCATATATTTGATCTTGCACTATGTGGGTTCAACATTGGTTCAAAATTTAGGGTTCAACTGCTGGCCAATTTAGGGGAAATCATGGGGAAGCGTGCATTTTATCTATATATTTTACTCAATATATTCGTGTTCGTGATAAAGACTTAGCTGTCATACACAGAGTGCAATGCCATTTGCCAGCCTCGTCGTCTTCTTGATACCAATCAAACTAATTCAGTTCTTCACTTCTGAACGAGACCTAGCAGGTCACAATTTACGATTTGGGCCACACATAATTGTCACGGAAGATAATTCCCAAGTATTTTTTTATCATATTTATAAACATCCTGAATCTTTGAGTTTTACCTCTCCCCTATCCAAAGCAAATGAATCCAAAAAGCAAAGCATACAGCATGCACGACTGTCTATGGATTATAGGCACTCGACACACTGACAGGCACTCGACACACTGACAGAGTGTAAATATCTATTCATTTTGGGATAAAAAGATATTTTTTGTATTCAAATGAAAATCACAAGTCCTATAAGATAATCTCATAGGCTTAATCCCAATGTGTTACTTATCGCAATCTCGGCCACAAATTGATTTAGACCCAATTTTTTCCGGGTAAATGTGATCAGTGATGGCAATATGCCCGGGAGGAAAAGCGGCGATAATGCCCACTTCGTCTCCAATGTTGAACCCTGACTAAAATACACCTGGAGGTGTTGCTCTGAACATAAAGATGGCGATGATAAATTTGACTACTACCTTTCTACTAGCAGAAACTGAGGACGTGTCTACAATAACACTTTTAATGTACAACATTCTGGAAATTAACATGTCCAAGATGGAACAGTAAACATGGAAATGTTGTTTTTATTATTCCCCAATTAATAATCTATTAATATAAATATATATAAAGGCAAAGTGTTGGGGGGGGGGGGGTTACTAGTTAAGATGTCAGTTTTTCAGATGGGACTATAAAAAGAGGTCTAATGTATCGGAACAATACATCTGGCATGTAAAACAAACAAGGATGATTCTTCAATTGGAGCGTTTTCTGTATCCACTATCCTCCCAAAAAAATGAAATTTACTATAATTATACTTATGGAAGCATAACCCCAATTAATCAGGGGTCGACGATATATAAACGTACACAAGATATTTAATTATAACTTCCTACAAGACAAAATTGAGCACTTATCTGCAAGTAACAGGTTTAATGTACAACATTCTGGAAATTAACATGTCCAAGATGGAACAGTCAACATGGAAATGTTACTTTTATTATTCCCCAATTAATGACCGATTAATATCAATAGATATAAAGGCAAAGTGTTGGGGGCATTTTCTAAATTGAGGTCTCATGTATCGGTGCTATACATTACATGCAAAAGAACCAGGGATGCTTCCGGAATTGAAGCATCTATTTTATCTTGCACTATGTGGGTTCAACATTGGTTCAAAATTTAGGGTTCAACTGCTGGCCAATTTAGGGGAAATCATGGGGAAGCGTGCATTTTATCTATATATTTTACTCAATATATTCGTGTTCGTGATAAAGACTTAGCTGTCATACACAGAGTGCAATGCCATTTGCCAGCCTCGTCGTCTTCTTGATACCAATCAAACTAATTCAGTTCTTCACTTCTGAACGAGACCTAGCAGGTCACAATTTACGTTTTGGGCCACACATAATTTTCACGGAAGATAATTCCCAAGTATTTTTTTATCATATTTATAAACGTCCTGAATCTTTGAGTTTTACCTCTCCCCTATCCAAAGCAAATGAATCCAAAAAGCAAAGCATACAGCATGCACGACTGTCTATGGATTATAGGCACCCGACACACTGACAGGCACCCGACACACTGACAGGCACCCGACACACTGACAGGCACTCGACACACTGACAGGCACTCGACACACGACACACTGACAGAGTGTAAATATCTATTCATTTTGGGATAAAAAGATATTATTTGTATTCAAATGAAAATCACAAGTCCTATAAGATAATCTCATAGGCTTAATCCCAATGTGTTACTTATCGCAATCTCGGCCACAAATTGATTTAGACCCAATTTTTCCCGGGTAAATGTGACCAGTGATGGCAAAATGTCCGGGAGGAAAAGCGGCGATAATGCCCACTTCATCTCCAATGTTGAACCCTGACTAAAATACATCTGGAAGTGTTGATCTGAACATAAAGATGGCGATGATAAATTTGACTACTACCTTTCTACTAGCAGAAACTGAGGACTTGTCTACAATAACACTTTTAATGTACAACATTCTGGAAATTAACATGTCCATGATGGAACAGTCAACATGGAAATGTTGTTTTTATTTATTATTCCCCAATTAATAACCTATTAATATAAATATATATAAAGGCAAAGTTATGGGGGTTACTAGTTAAGATGTCATTCTGTCAGATGGGACTATAAAAAGAGGTCTAATGTATCGAAACAATACATCTGGCATGTAAAACAAACAAGGATGATTCTTCAATTGGAGCGTTTTCTGTATCCACTATCCTCCCAAAAAAATGAAATTTACTATAATTATACTTATGGAAGCATAACCCCAATTAATCAGGGGTCAACGATATATAACCGATATATAAACATACACAAGATATTTAATTATAGCTTCCTACAAGATAAAATTGAGCACTTATCTGCAAGTAACGGGTTTAATGTACAACATTCTGGAAATTAACGTGTCCAAGATGGAACAATCAACATGGAAATGTTACTTTTATTATTCCCCAATTAATAACCTATTAATATCAACAGATATAAAGGCAGTGTTGGGGGGGGGGGGTTACTAGTGCAGATAGGTCAGTGGTACAGTGGTTAATACAGACTGCTAATACAGGGATCAACAGTCTAACCCTAAAAATATTAATTCTTTTAGATGCGACTATTCTATAAACTGAGGTTTCATGTATCGGTGCTATACACCAGGCATGTAAAACAACCAGGGATGCTTCTGTAATTAGAATGTCTTCTGTCCCAAGCACTAGTCTCCACAAACTTAAAATATTTATGGAGGCATAGTCCCCCAATTAACCAGGGGTAGGGTGGGAGCTGTGTGCATGTGATATATATCCAAATAATTTACTATAGTACCTTTCTACTGGCATATATTGAGCACTTATCTACAATTAACACTATAAATGTACAACATTCTGGAAATTAACATGTCCAAGATGGAACAGTCAACATGGAAATGTTACTTTTATTATTCCCCAATTAATGACCTATTAATATCAATAGATATCAAGGCAAAGTGTTGGGGGGAGGGGGGTTACAAGCATCTTTCTATTAGAAACAATTGAGCAGCAATCTTCCGAGTAACAGTCTTAATCAATAATGTACAACATTCTGGAAATTAACGTGTCCAAGATGGTCAGGTCAACATGGAAATGTTCCTTGTACTATCCCCCAATTAATGACCTATTATATCAACAGATATAAAGGCAGTGTTGGGGGGGGGGGGGGAGAGAGAGGGGGATGTGCAGAATTATACTGGTTAGAGCAACATGCATATACACGACTTTCCTTTCTTAACAACAAACAAGCATTCAATTTTGAAACTCCCCAGGCTGACTGTGATTTCCACAACCCATTATACATCTATAAATATAACCACCCAGGTTTACAATCCAACCCAACTGGGGGGATGATTTCCACAACCCATTATACATCTATAAATATAACACCCAGGTTTACAATCCAACCCAACTGGGGGGATGATTTCCACAACCCATTATACATCTATAAATATAACACCCAGGTTTACAATCCAACCCAACTGGGGGGATGATTTCCACAACCCATTATACATCTATAAATATAACATCCAGGTTTACAATCCAACCCAACTGGGGGGGGGGGGTCATTTCCACAACCCATTATACATCTATAAATATAACACCCAGGTTTACAATCCAATTCAACTGGGGGGGGGATCAAACTAGCGATCCCTGCACTGTTACAACACATCCATCATTGTACTGCCTGTGATGCATGAACTACCCATATTTCATTATCTATAAGGTACGTACATCTGTGCGTTTCCGTGCATTCTCCGTGTGAGTTCCTGTACAAGAGGTATCACAAGCTGCACGGGGAGCTTTCTCACAGTATTCTGAATTAACGAGACGTCCGTTTTTTGTAGCACTTGCTGGAAAACGAAAACATACATCGAATATGGCGCTTCATAAAACGGGATGTTTAACTGGTATATCAAGTCGCATATTGATAGTTTATCATTCAGCCATGACAGGCCAATTATATATAATAACCAGTGAATAAGCTGTTTTAAACAATTGTTTGGGAATAATAAGTTCAGACAGTAAAAGTCATTCATTGCTTTTCATTACAATTCTTTATATAAACATTGCAAAATAAATACTCCTGATGTGTTTGAAGACATATTAGGTAAAACAGTTGTAATACAAGTTGTTGTTCTGTTTTCAGAGTAGTTTGCAATAAATATATTCCTATATTCGGAAAGGATGGGTTTCTGTTTACAGAGGGAAAATATCAGATCCAACTAAACATTTTTTTGGGCACATGTTTTGTCAAATACATGGCTTCAAATATTTATCTGTGAACTATATGGCTCTTAGTTGGCTCCAAGTTCTTCAAAATGGCTCCAGGTTTTTTCAATTGGCGACAGAAGAGGGGCAGACAAAAATTCAGACAGGGGGAAGGAACCCTAGTCTGCCATACAAGGATTTCCACTGTATATTCAAATGCCATTTCTTCTAATTCTGGAATTAAAAATTGAATCCACCAACTACCTTGTTGCCATCAATCACTTACATTCAATAGTTTTTTATCCTGACTCTGCAGACCTTGGACAAGCAGCGTGACTAAAGTGTCCGTTTTCGGTGGCTGTCTATGATTGCCGGATTTTGGTTTCTCCAAACTAACAGCATTCAGCCTCTGCTCCAGCGTCAACTAGAAATTGAAAGAAATGTGAATAAAATAATAAACAATTGACTTATAGTAAAAAGTTTGCAATCCTGGGCTGGAGGGTCAGAGATTTGCTCTGGAATCAACCAATAAGAGAGCTTGAGATTAAAGAAAAGCTTTTATAAAACTCCAGGTCTAATTACCAAAATATTGTAAATGCACTGTACATCATAAACCATTCTGTAAGTTAACGTTCAGCCAGGGACAATCCATGTGCAGGCGAGAGCAAACTGTATTAAAGTATTTACCTCACCAACGGAAGCTTTCCGTTTCCGTCTACCTGTCGGCTCTTGAGTAGGAGGTAATGGAGCCATCTGACCAGGAACCAACACTGTCATGTCCGCCGATACCTCTGGAGTCTTCAACTATATTCAGTAATATAAAAGTAAAGTGCTCATTTATTATAGTACCACCCCTATTGAAAGGGCCAGACAACTCTCGTTGGCACGGATGAAAGCATAAAATGAATGTGGTCATTCGGGAGGAAACCGGAATACCCGGAGAAAACCCACCTGTCCAATCTGGCGACCACCATACCATCTCACATACTTCCCGGTAGGAGGATCGAACCCGGGTTGCATTGGTGAGATGCGAGTGCGCTAACCACTGCGCTAATCAGACAAATCTCATAAACAGCTGTACTTTCCGAATCCTATCCTTGTAGGCCACGTGCCAGTAACCAGCTCACCAATCAGTAATATCAGAATGACCACCCCTCCCCCACCATCAACGGGCGCATAAACCATGGAGACGGTACCATTTTTCAGCTCTACCTGACTGAGGATGGCCCTGGTGCCAGTCTGAAAGCTTCAGGCAAGGGCTTGGCACCTGGTAGAAACATCAACCTTCAAAAGGCCAGCCTGATCTATAGCTTATTTACTTGAAACAATCCGATCCCCAAAGCAATGAATGGCAAGTGATTCTATGTTAAAACTAGGGATGGCAACGAATGGTGATTGTGATATTCGAATGATCTTCCGAACGAATATTCGATTCGAATATTCGAATATTCGCAAATTTCTCCAACTTTCCATTTCCACTACAGTTAGTACCTGTAAAACAAATGCTTCTCAGTTTGTGTCTCGTCAAATATACTGCATTAATCAATTAGTGGCCCCTGTAAGGTGTGAACAACATGTCATCACCCTCCTTTGTTATTTGGAGCCAAATCGCGCTGACATTTCGCACCTTCGGGCACGCATTGGGTCATTCTTTGTTTTCGAGCACGCATTGGGTCATTCTTTGTTTTCGAAACTTAATTGATTGAAATTTAAACAAACATATATATCCTTTTAAGCTATGATTTAACTGCAATTGATTAAAATTTGATTTGAATATATTTTTTAATATTCGAATATGGTTTTAATATTCGAATATTCGGACGAATATTCGAACATTCGTTGCCATCCCTAGTTAAAACCATTCAGCAAGGGAAAACTATTCATTTCACATAGACATTCAGCTTTAAACTTTCTTCTCACAACGCCAGGCTACAATACAGATATCTATTTGATCATGCGTAAATGGGTCCATTTAAGTTAGTAGAGGCGGTGTATGTCCCAGTGTTACACTTTTGACTTAAGTAGTAGACTGGTTAAAGCAGTAACTAGCTTTTTCTGTATACAATAGATATATGTACTGTACATTATGTATGAATAAATATGTTTTTAAACCAATACTAACCTTTAAATTGTTGTCTTTAAATTTACTTTGTTTCATTGTCATTGTATCATCTCGTACGAGGCACATATCTGGTTCTGACGAGGAATATGACTGCAAGAAATCATAATATAACATTAGTAATTTAGTATGTCTACAGGCACCAAAATATATGGAACATATATAACAGAATATAATGTATTGCACTGCACACTTCCATTATTTCTTTGTAGTAGATTTTGTTGTTTGTTTTTGGGGATTAATGTTGTACAAACATCCTAGGTACAATGGCGACTCCAGCTATTATTGACGTACAAAGACCCCAGATGCCCCTCCGAGCAGTATTTCAGGCACACGGGTAGAACCATCGACCTACAAAAGACAGCGTCCTCACTTATGCGAGACATTGCACGGCATATTTGCACGTGCAGAGTTTATAAAGGATAATAAAGTCTGGTGTTTATGTTTCTATGCATCTTGTGATACAGCCCATTCAAGTAGTATTTGTAACAACCTACCACTTTCTCGAAGGTAGGTTTCAGATGGTTTCCGTGTACCAGTAACAGTTTATGCGTCTCTTCATCACAGATGTACACAGCCAGTATTTGTATAGGTCTTGGTACAGCAACTTTACTCTTCTCGCACGCAATCTGTATCGTTATCTTTGGTTTCAACGGTTCCTTTAATTTACTGAAAATACAACAACTCTTGAAAGTAACGTATTTACATTTTTATTTACGGTATTTTATTTTATTTATGTTTTCATTTGTTAATCCAGTTGCGGTTTACCAGTACCGTATTTAGCTGTGTATAGTGCGCACATTTCTTACTGAAATCCTCATCCATTTTATCTACTGCGCATTATAATTATACACCAGTACAGACATCAGGACATTTTTTCCGGACAAAAATTTCGTGAAAAAACTGAAATTCGACCCGAACGGCCCACAGTCATTCTATAAGTTGTTACATTCGACAACCGTTATAAACTAGCTATTGAAACCAGTTGCCGATAGTCTATATAAATAAATCAAATGAATAAGACCACAAAATTAGCATATATTTCGTTTATTTTGGCAAACTTTGATGAATTTAATTGAAAAGGTAAATGCATAAAAAAATGGCGATTTGATAACATCACGTGGTTTTATCGTATGTAATATTTCCCGTACTTTTCGCGTACTTCGCCGTACAATGTACAATGCATTGCATAAAAAAAAACTTTTTTGGCTGCAGTATTTCAATTGATTGTAGCGATAATTAATTTCGACAAACCTTTCACAATGGGTCCCAGTTAATTAGGTAGGCTTCACGTGTTGAGAAGTTTGAGCATCTGCTGACATGTTTGAGAACGTGTTGAGATGTTTGAGAACGTGTTGAGATGTTTGAGAACGTGTCGAGAAATTTGAGCAGGTGTGCCCGAGTGCGATGAGGTATATCTCGAGTGATTAATATAAGTTGTAAAAATCACGGAGCACAATTTTTAGCGATTTTTGAGAAATGTTAAATTTTGACTTGGAAAATTGCGTTTTTCACGTGCGCAGTATACATAGGAACTCAGTTTTTCCGCCGATTTTCGTGCCAGATCGTGGGTGCGCACTATACACGGTAGCGCACTATACACAGCTAAATACGGTACTTGGGTGCACCAACCTCCGTAAGAAACTGCCAACTTTTTCATATAAATGAGACACGGTCTGAGCGCGGTTCGAACCCGTGACCATCAGTGATGATAGGTTACAGTGGTATGCAAGTCAGCTACCTTTACCACTCGACCACGGAGGCAGACTGCATGCTAACTACCGGGATATTTAGGCAAGTGTAGCAGTGCTTTCGTTAATACAGATTTTCAGGACTTGATTTTCAGCTCTTAATTTTTTTTATCAGTATTAAATAAAGCAAACATAAAATTACAAGACATAGTGAGATTTAATAACACAATATTTGATCAAGATCTAATTGCCTACTTCCAGGAGTACCACAAACATTTGCAGAAATGCAAGGTAACAATCAAAGGAGACGTTTCATCGAAATTAACAGAGAAGTTTGTTGTATAAACTGTGAGGAAAGACGACTGAATGGATACAGGAAAGCTGGCTACAGGGTTTCCATATTTGGAATTGTGAAATCAAGTCTCACTACAGGTATGGCCACAAATTATTCCATAAAGGTGGACCAGAATCAGATTAGCTGTAACAACAAGGTTATCTGTTTCAGAGAGATTCCCAATGTACTCTATGTACCATCATCATATTCTGGTGTGTCAAGTGTCTCGTTCAATGTTCCTAACCAACATAAAAGTTCTTCTGTTGCAGCTTTCAGGAGACATAATCCAGGGACATTAAGAAAGCGGTCTGATTATGTCTAAACCCTGTCGACTGGAACATTTCTCTACTTCCCTGGCACAGTCTACACAGTCAACACCTGGTCCCCAGCTCTACCCAGAGGGCACACCAGGGTACCAGGCTCAAGTGAGACACAGTTGTGCAGGAAGACATCAAGTTAAATTGGTTCGTTTATTTTATTTAGAGTTGTACAAACAATCAAATACGACAAAATGAATTTCCACCAGCATTTGTTGGCCGGAGATACCGTATATTCAGATACGGACAGGTACTTCATTTGAACAGAATGAACAGCCTGCTTCAAAAAGAACGACTGCAGTAGGGTTTAAGACTACAGCAAGTAGAAGGGACTGAATGACTAACCACTTGGCAAAACTAGTAACATCATCTACAAGAAATAAAATCCAAGTACAGTATCTAAACCGACTGTTGCAACTTTAATTTATTCCCTTTCCTTTTAGCTCAAATGTATACGTAACTGTTACAGCAATTACTTGTAAACATGACAAGTTGGACGGGTGAGATGTCTTCAACATTAGATATATCAATCATAATTCAGTCCTACATTTAAAAAATGGCAAGGCTACCAAATGTTACAGCTTACATATACAAAAAGAAAACATTTGGGCAGGTGTGCCGCTATAAACATCAGATATACTATCGGAATTCAGTCCTATATTGGAATGGTATGGCTACTTTATGTTACAGTTTACGTCTACAACGAGATATAAGTTGGTCAAATGAGTTGTCTTCATGATCCAATACACCAATCTTCATTATCACTATACCAGACTGTACAACAATATGCTATGCCTTGTGTGTACCTACGTAATGAAGTCATATGGCATGACTATATACAGAGGACAAAGCCGCCCACAGATTATTTATAGACCAGAATCAGATTAGCTGTAACAACAAGGTTATCTGTTTCAGAGAGATTCCCAATGTACTCTATGTACCATCATCATATTCTGGTCTGGGAGGCGTCTGGTTCCAATATTATAATCACAATAAAAATGGTTGTGTTCAGGGGAAACAATCGCTAGACTTTTGTTGTTTCATAACATTTTGTTTCGGAATAAGTTATTTGAACAAATTGTGGATGGCCGACAAATCAATGAATGCCACCACATTGCTGTTGCATACAGTCAAACCCACCTTAAGCAGCCAGCCAAGATACTCATAGAACACAACTGCTTAGCACAGGTGGCTTATTAATAGAGATTTAAATATGTACTAAAATAATATTTTGGGAATCTGAAGACTGGCTGCTTAATGCAGGTTGGCTGCTAATTAGGTGGCCACTAACACAGGTTTGACTGTATAGGGAATTGGATGTGCACTATGACCTAGGTAGTCTCACTGCAGACCACGACCTGCTCTATAGAAGACCAGAATCAGATTAGCTGTAACAACAAGGTTATCTGTTTCAGAGAGATTCCCAATGTACTCTATGTACCATCATCATATTCTGATGTGTCAACTGTCTCGTTCAATGTTCCTAACCAACATAAAAGTTCTTCTGTTGCAGCTTTCAGGAGACATAATCCAGGGACATTAAGAAAGCGGTCTGATTATGTCTAAACCCTGTCGACTGGAACATTTCTCTACTTCCCTGGCACAGTCGTAGTGGGTGCAATAAAATGCATAGTTAGTCTTAGTGCATTTTCCAATTTCCCAAACTTGATTTTTTATGATTGGTAGGTAATAAGTTACACAGTATTTATTTATTCATAAGTACATGTAGACAACTACAGCAGAAGTACAAGTAATTAACAGTAGTACATGCACACAAGTTGACAACTTGTTTAACATCAGCACATACCAGATGTCCAATTGAATATTGCACTATAGACTGCTGGCTCCAACATCGGAGCAAACTTTTTCTGATTGGCGAATTTGCTGGCGCAAACTAAAATTGACCCAGAGGAAACCCTGGTCAACAGCTCTACCCTGAGGGCACACCAGGGTACCAGGCTCAAGTGAGACACAGGTGTGCAGGAAGACATCAAGTAAACATTGTTTTTAATAATAATGTTTTTATGTTGTAGTCGTGAGTAAACATAAGAGAATAAGAAAACGTGCATGTCTAAAAATTGTCGGCTAGAACATTTCTTTCCTGGAACAATAATTCCATAAAGGTGGACCAGAATCAGACTAGCTGTAACAACAAGGTTATCTGTTTCAGAGAGATTCCCAATGTACTCTATGTACCATCATCATATTCTGGTCTGGCATATAACTCGCTCAATATTCTTGATTACAGTAAAGATCCATTTTTGTAGCTGTTCAGGTATGATAATCTGATTATGGAGTAACTAAATACAGCAAATGAATTATGCTGATAAAGCGGATGTGGACTGGCTTTACACCCAATCCTAACATTGTAGTAACATGAGACGTGAAAATATAGGATAACGCTTCAATGACGAACCTCGTGCAGGAACAGTCCAATCAGGTAATAATAAGGATATTTGTTTGTTTCGGTGTATGATCAAATTATATTTCATAGAATGAACATATGAAAGCATTATTATCACATGATTGATAGCTTTCTATGTTCACGAGTGAAATATTACTCGATCACTTAAACATTATTTTAATTTTAGACTGATCAAGTGTTTTTATATGATATAATACGATGCAATAGTGCGCCAAATAGCACCAGAATGTCGTGCTTAGAACATAAGCGATGTCACTGACAGCTCGAGAACGAAGATGTGCTGGTTGACAACATTAGGTACCACACGTGCAAAGCAGTGAGAAATAAAATGTATTATTCCACTAGTTGAAAAACAGTTTATTTCATTGATAAATTTCTATATTTCATTGGAAAGCGTAAACTAATAAGTAACATTTATCAAAATCATGCCCTATTCAACATTTGTCTCTGTCTTAGAAGTCCAGATTGACCAAAGGGGAACAATCCAGCAGTACAGACAGACGTTGATCTGCCCTGGTCATACAACCTGTATAGACACAAGTCTATCAAGATGTCAAAATACCAGGGTTAAACCAGTTTCTCAGGCCCTGTCACATGTAATCTTGTCAGCCCTGAATCAGATTTGCTTCACTGTAAAACAACTGACAGTCTAGAAACCTGTATGCAGAGAGACGAACCAAAAAATGCACTTGTCCGAAAAGTCCGAAAAGTGTTTTGTGATGTAACTTGGATCGACGGGATTTGGATTGAGTATAGAATCGGCGGCGCGGAATCGGATTTAATCGTTGCAGCCCAATATGATAAATACCGCTCAATATCGGTATTCAATTTTAATATCGCGATATACCGGAATATCGCGATATACCGGTATATCGCGACACCCCTAGGTTTGACTGTATAGGGAATTGGATGTGCACTATGAACTAGGTAGTCTCACTGCAGACCACGACCTGCTCTATAGAAGACCAGAATCAGACTAGCTGTAACAACAAGGTTATCTGTTTCAGAGAGATTCCCAATGTACTCTATGTACCATCATCATATTCTGGTGTGTCAAGTTCAATGTTCCTAACCAACATAAAAGTTCTTCTGTTGCAGCTTTCAGGAGACATAATCCAGGGACATTAAGAAAGCGGTCTGATTATGTCTAAACCCTGTCGACTGGAACATTTCTCTACTTCCCTGGCACAGTCTACACAATCAACACCTGGTCCCCAGCTCTACCCAGAGGGCACACCAGGGTACCAGGCTCAAGTGAGACACAGGTGTGCAGGAAGACATCAAGTAAACAAAACTTGTGCTAGCTGAAACTATGAATTTCGCAAATTCTCACACATTGTTTTTAATAATAATGTTTTTATGTTGTAGTCGTGAGTAAACATAATTCAGACAATTGAGTAAACATAATTCAGAGAATAAGAAAGCGTGCATGTCTAAAAATTGTCGACTAGAACATTTCTTTCCTGGAACAATAATTCCATAAAGGTGGACCAGAATCAGACTAGCTGTAACAACAAGGTTATCTGTTTCAGAGAGATTCCCAATGTACTCTATGTACCATCATCATATTCTGGTCTGGCATATAACTCGCTCAATATTCTTGATTACAGTAAAGATCCATTTTTGCAGCTGTTCAGGTATGATAATCTGATTATGGAGTAACTAAATACAGCAAATCAATTATGCTGATAAAGCGGATGTGGACTGGCTTTACACCCAATCCTAACATTGTAGTAACATGAGACGTGAAAATATAGGATAACGCTTCAATGACGAACCTCGAGCAGGAACAGTCCAATCAGGTAATAATAAGGATATTTGTTTGTTTCGGTGTATGATCAAATTATATTTCATAGAATGAACATATGAAAGCATTATTATCACATGATTGATAGCTTTCTATGTTCACGAGTGAAATATTACTCGATCACTTAAACATTATTTTTATTTTAGACTGATCAAGTGTTTTTATATGATATAATACGATGCAATAGTGCGCCAAATAGCACCAGAATGTCGTGCTTAGAACATAAGCGATGTCACTGACAGCTCGAGAACGAAGATGTGCTGGTTGACAACATTAGGTACCACACGTGCAAAGCAGTGAGAAATAAAATGTATTATTCCACTAGTTGAAAAACAGTTTATTTCATTGATAAATTTCTATATTTCATTGGAAAGCGTAAACTAATAAGTAACATTTATCAAAATCATGCCCTATTCAACATTTGTCTCTGTCTTAGAAGTCCAGATTGACCAAAGGGGAACAATCCAGCAGTACAGACAGACGTTGATCTGCCCTGGTCATACAACCTGTATAGACAAAAGTCTTATCAAGATGTCAAAATACCAGGGTTAATTAACCCAGTTTCGCAGGCCCCGTCACATGTAATCTTGTCAGCCCTGAATCAGATTTGCTTCACTGTAAAACAACTGACAGTCTAGAAACCTGTATGCAGAGAGACAAACCAAAAAATGCACTTGTCTGAAAAGTGTTTTATGATATAAAACGAGGCAACAGTGTACTAAATGGTGCCAGAACGGCGAGCTTAGACGACCATAGGCGACGTCATAAAAGACATCTTACATGACGTAACTGACGGCTTGAAACTGAAAACGTTCGTGATGACAATATTTCAACATGCAGCAGCTTGGTACCACACGTGCAAAGCAGTGAGAAATAAAATGTGTTATTCCACTCTTTCCAACCAGTGGAGAATAACACAGTTTATTTTACTGATAAATTTCTATATTTCAGTGGAATGCGTAAACTAATAAGTAGCATTATTTATCAAAATCATGCCCTATTCAACATTTGTCTCAGTCTTAGAAGTCCAGATTGACCAAAGGGGAACAATCCAGCAGTACAGACAGACGTTGATCTGCCCTGGTCATACAACCTGTATAGACACAAAGTCTATCAAGATGTCAAAATACCAGGGTTAAACCAGTTTCTCAGGCCCTGTCACATGTAATCTTGTCAGACCTGAAACAGATTTGCTTCACTGTAAAACAACTGACAGTCTAGAAACCTGTACGCAGAGAGACGAACCAAAAAAATGCACTTGTCCGAAAAGTGTTTTGTGATGTAACTTGGATTGACGGGATTTGGATTGAGTATAGAATCGGCGGCGCGGAATCGGATTTAATCGTTGCAGCCCAATATGATAAATACCGCTCAATATCGGTATTCAATTTTAATATCGCGATATACCGGAATATCGCGATATACCGGAATATCGCGATATACCGGTATATCGCGACACCCCTAGGTTTGACTGTATAGGGAATTGGATGTGCACTATGAACTAGGTAGTCTCACTGCAGACCACGACCTGCTCTATAGAAGACCAGAATCAGACTAGCTGTAACAACAAGGTTATCTGTTTCAGAGAGATTCCCAATGTACTCTATGTACCATCATCATATTCTGGTGTGTCAAGTTCAATGTTCCTAACCAACATAAAAGTTCTTCTGTTGCAGCTTTCAGGAGACATAATCCAGGGACATTAAGAAAGCGGTCTGATTATGTCTAAACCCTGTCGACTGGAACATTTCTCTACTTCCCTGGCACAGTCTACACAATCAACACCTGGTCCCCAGCTCTACCCAGAGGGCACACCAGGGTACCAGGCTCAAGTGAGACACAGGTGTGCAGGAAGACATCAAGTAAACAAAACTTGTGCTAGCTGAAACTATGAATTTCGCAAATTCTCACACATTGTTTTTAATAATAATGTTTTTATGTTGTAGTCGTGAGTAAACATAATTCAGACAATTGAGTAAACATAATTCAGAGAATAAGAAAGCGTGCATGTCTAAAAATTGTCGGCTAGAACATTTCTTTCCTGGAACAATAATTCCATAAAGGTGGACCAGAATCAGACTAGCTGTAACAACAAGGTTATCTGTTTCAGAGAGATTCCCAATGTACTCTATGTACCATCATCATATTCTGGTCTGGCATATAACTCGCTCAATATTCTTGATTACAGTAAAGATCCATTTTTGCAGCTGTTCAGGTATGATAATCTGATTATGGAGTAACTAAATACAGCAAATGAATTATGCTGATAAAGCGGATGTGGACTGGCTTTACACCCAATCCTAACATTGTAGTAACATGAGACGTGAAAATATAGGATAACGCTTCAATGACGAACCTCGTGCAGGAACAGTCCAATCAGGTAATAATAAGGATATTTGTTTGTTTCGGTGTATGATCAAATTATATTTCATAGAATGAACATATGAAAGCATTATTATCACATGATTGATAGCTTTCTATGTTCACGAGTGAAATATTACTCGATCACTTAAACATTATTTTTATTTTAGACTGATCAAGTGTTTTTATATGATATAATACGATGCAATAGTGCGCCAAATAGCACCAGAATGTCGTGCTTAGAACATAAGCGATGTCACTGACAGCTCGAGAACGAAGATGTGCTGGTTGACAACATTAGGTACCACACGTGCAAAGCAGTGAGAAATAAAATGTATTATTCCACTAGTTGAAAAAAAGTTTATTTCATTGATAAATTTCTATATTTCATTGGAAAGCGTAAACTAATGAGTAACATTTATCAAAATCATGCCCTATTCAACATTTGTCTCTGTCTTAGAAGTCCAGATTGACCAAAGGGGAACAATCCAGCAGTACAGACAGACGTTGATCTGCCCTGGTCATACAACCTGTATAGACACAAGTCTATCAAGATGTCAAAATACCAGGGTTAATTAACCCAGTTTCGCAGGCCCCGTCACATGTAATCTTGTCAGCCCTGAATCAGATTTGCTTCACTGTAAAACAACTGACAGTCTAGAAACCTGTATGCAGAGAGACAAACCAAAAAATGCACATGTCTGAAAAGTGTTTTATGATATAAAACGAGGCAACAGTGTACTAAATGGTGCCAGAACGGCGAGCTTAGACGACCATAGGCGACGTCATAAAAGACATCTTACATGACGTAACCGACGGCTTGAAACTGAAAACGTTCGTGATGACAATATTTCAACATGCACACGTGCAAAGCAGTGAGAAATAAAATGTGTTATTCCACTCTTTCCAACCAGTGGAGAATAACACAGTTTATTTTATTGATAAATTTCTATATTTCAGTGGAATGCGTAAACTAAATAAGTAGCATTATTTATCAAAATCATGCCCTATTCAACATTTGTCTCAGTCTTAGAAGTCCAGATTGACCAAAGGGGAACAATCCAGCAGTACAGACAGACGTTGATCTGCCCTGGTCATACAACCTGTATAGACACAAAGTCTATCAAGATGTCGAAATACCAGGGTTAAACCAGTTTCTCAGGCCCTGTCACATGTAATCTTGTCAGACCTGAAACAGATTTGCTTCACTGTAAAACAACTGACAGTCTAGAAACCTGTACGCAGAGAGACGAACCAAAAAAATGCACTTGTCCGAAAAGTGTTTTGTGATGTAACTTGGATTGACGGGATTTGGATTGAGTATAGAATCGGCGGCGTGGAATCGGATTTAATCGTTGCAGCCCAATATGATAAATACCGCTCAATATCGGTATTCAATTTTAATATCGCGATATACCGGAATATCGCGATATACCGGTATATCGCGACACCCCTAGGTTTGACTGTATAGGGAATTGGATGTGCACTATGAACTAGGTAGTCTCACTGCAGACCACGACCTGCTCTATAGAAGACCAGAATCAGACTAGCTGTAACAACAAGGTTATCTGTTTCAGAGAGATTCCCAATGTACTCTATGTACCATCATCATATTCTGGTGTGTCAAGTTCAATGTTCCTAACCAACATAAAAGTTCTTCTGTTGCAGCTTTCAGGAGACATAATCCAGGGACATTAAGAAAGCGGTCTGATTATGTCTAAACCCCGTCGACTGGAACATTTCTCTACTTCCCTGGCACAGTCTACACCTGGTCCCCAGATCTACCCAGAGGGCACACCAGGGTACCAGGCCCAAGTGAGACATAGGTGTGCAGGAGGACATCAAGTAAACAAAACTTGTGCTAGCTGAAATTTTGATTTTTGCAAATTCCCACACATTGTTTTTAATAATAATGTTTTATGTTGTTATACGTTATATTTCGGGTTTTACGCCTGCATCAGCACCATTTCGGGCTATATCGCCGGCCGGCAGTATACTTAACAACACCTAAAGTTCTTGGGCAGGCTCCAGCGGTTAACCAGTACTTGGGTGCACCAACCTCCGTAAGAAACTGCCAACCTTTTCATATAAATGACACGGCTTGAGCGGGGCTCGAACCCGTGACCATCAGTGATGATAGGTTACAGTGATATACAAGTCAGCAACCGTAACCACTCGACCACGGAGGCGGACATGTTTTATGTTGTAGTCGTGAGTAAACATAATTAAGAGAATAAGAAAGCGTGCCTGTCTAAAAATTGTCGGCTAGAACATTTCTTTCCTGGAACAATAATTCCATAAAGGTGGACCAGAATCAGACTAGCTGTAACAACAAGGTTATCTGTTTCAGAGAGATTCCCAATGTACTCTATGTACCATCATCATATTCTGGTCTGGCATATAACTCGCTCAATATTCTTGATTACAGTAAAGATCCATTTTTGCAGCTGTTCAGTTATGATAATCTGATTATGGAATAACTAAATACAGCAAATGAATTATGCTGATAAAGCGGATGTGGACTGGCTTTACACCCAATCCTAACATTGTAGTAACATGAGACGTGAAAATATAGGATAACGCTTCAATGACGAACCTCGAGCAGGAACAGTCCAATCAGGTAATAATAAGGATATTTGTTTGTTTCAGTGTATGATCAAATTATATTTCATAGAATGAACATATGAAAGCATTATTATCACACGATTGATAGCTCTCTATGTTCACGAGTGAAATATTACTCTAATCACTTAAACATTATTTTTATTTTAGGCTGACAAAGTGTTTTTATATGATATAATACGATACAACAGTGCGCCAAATAACACCAGAATGTCGTGCTTAGAACATAACACCAGAATGTCGTGCTTAGAACATAAGCGATGTCACTGACAGCTCGAGACCGAAGATGTGCTGGTTGACAACATTAGGTACCGCACGTGCAAAGCAGTGAGAAATAAAATGTATTATTCCACTCTTTTCAACCAGTGGAATAACACAGTTTATTTCATTGATAAAATTTCTATATTTCGTTGGAAAGCGTAAACTAATAAGTAGGGGTGTAACGATGCATCGAAATATCGATGCATCGCAATAGACAGCGTCACGATAGTCAACCATCGATGGTAAATATGACCATCGATAGTATTGACTATTGCGGCAGTACTATCGCAATAGTTTCGATAGTTGCCAGGGATGGCGAAATCGGTCATTTGTTACGCCGGGCAAGTAGATTTTCGAATGTAACTTGTCCGTGGACAAGTAAAAATACCGGCGAGTGCATTTACTTTATGTTCCCATGGCATTTAAATCGTATTTTAATGAGAAAGCATCGGCAAATGTTCTTGTTTATTTTCCTGCGGAACTTCCGCAATAAACACAAGCCAGCCGACAATGGTGGCGGACAACATTTCCAGCCGACAATAACCTGAATAAGAACCGGAAATGTCAAGAGTTATCGCCCGTCACATAAAAACTGTGTAAAATGCGGTGGGTATGTAATGTATTTTCCGCTCAAAACAAGCCAGCTGTCAATAAGAATAACTACTGTCGAAAATGGCTTCTTTGGTACTGAATAGTGAGCAAAGTAGGCGATGTGACCCCCATAATCCCGGGTATGGGTAATTTAAAGTGCTATAGCGCATGCGTCAGTTACAAGTATACTACGCGGTCGCTAAATCGATATACGGGAACGGGTACGTGACGCAGCCTTATTATTGAAGACGACAGGTAAACAATCATGTAACTTAGCGGGACTGTGTATCGATTTTTAAATAAGGTTGGTTTATATTATTTAAACATATAAAGTTCGGATATACGGGCAAGTGGGTTTTCAACTTTTCACTACGGACAAGTAAATTAGTGCAGTGTGTTCGATGTCATGATAATAAAGAAAAAATTGCATGCTAATAAATAAATACACAAAACTTGTGTATTCCATGCGAAACAGAATATTTTTTTAATTAATATGTATTTACACAATACTATTGCAATAGTCCTACAACTATCGCAATACTATCGCAATAGTATTTTAACTATCGCAATACTATCGCAATAGTAAAATTGACCCCAATAGTCACCCCTACTAATAAGTAGCATTATTTATCAAAATCATGCCCTATTCAACATTTGTCTCTGTCTTAGAAGTCCAGATTGACCAAAGGGGAACAATCCAGCAGTACAGACAGACATTGATCTGCCCTGGTCATACAACCTGTATAGACACAAAGTCTATCAAGATGTCAAAATACCAGGGTTGAACCAGTTTCTCAGGCCCTGTCACATGTAATCTTGTCAGCCCTGAATCAGATTTGCTTCGCTGTAAAACAACTGACAGTCTAGAAACCTGTATGCAGAGACAAACCAAAAAATGCACTTGTCCGAAAAGTGTTTTGTGATGTAACTTGGATCGACGGGATTTGGATTGAGTATAGAATCGGCGGCGTGGAATCGGATTTAATCGTTGCAGCACATGATGATAAATACCGCTCAATATCGGTATTCAATTTTAATATCGCGGATCCTAATATCGCGATATACCGGTATATCGTGACACCCCTAGGTTTGACTGTATAGGGAATTGGATGTGCACTATGAACTAGGTAGTCTCACTGTAGACCATGACCTGCTCTATAGAAGACCAGAATCAGATTAGCTGTAACAACAAGGTTATCTGTTTCAGAGAGATTCCCAATGTACTCTATGTACCATCATCATATTCTGATGTGTCAACTGTCTCGTTCAATGTTCCTAACCAACATAAATGTTCTTCTGTTGCAGCTTTCAGGAGACATAATCCAGGGACATTAAGAAAGCGGTCTGATTATGTCTAAACCCTGTCGACTGGAACATTTCTCTACTTCCCTGGCACAGTCTACACAGTCAACACCTGGTCCCCAGCTCTACCCAGAGGGCACACCAGGGTACCAGGCTCAAGTGAGACACAGGTGTGCAGGAGGACATCAAGTAAACAAAACTTGTGCTAGCTGAAATTTTGATTTTTGCAAATTCTCACATTGTTTTTAATGTTTTATGTTGTTATATTTCGGGTTTTACGCCTGCATCAGCACCATTTCGGGCTATATCGCCGGCCGGCAGTTTACTTAACAACAACTTTCCTGGGCAGGCTCCAGTGGTTAACCAGTACTTGGGTGCACCAACCTCCGTAAGAAACTGCCAAAGTTTACATATAAATGAGACACGGCTTGAGCGGGGCTTGAACCCGTGACCATCAGTGATGATAGGTTACAGTGATATACAAGTCAGCGACTTTAACCACTCGACCACGGAGGCGGACATGTTTTATGGTGTAGTCGTGAGCAAACATAATTAAGAGAATAAGAAAGCGTGCCTGTATAAAAATTGTCGGCTAGAACATTTCTTTCCTGGAACAATAATTCCATAAAGGTGGACCAGAATCAGACTAGCTGTAACAACAAGGTTATCTGTTTCAGAGAGATTCCCAATGTACTCTATGTACCATCATCATATTCTGGTCTGGCATATAACTCGCTCAATATTCTTGATTACAGTAAAGATCCATTTTTGCAGCTGTTCAGGTATGATAATCTGATTATAGAGTAACTAAATACAGCAAATGAATTATGCTGATAAAGATGTGAACATATAGAACAACGCTTCAATGTCGAGACTCGAGCAGGAACAGTCCAATCAGGTAATAATAAGGATATTTGTTTGTTTCAGTGTATGATCAAATTATATTTCATAGAATGAACATATGAAAGCATTATTATCACATGATTGATAGCTTTCTATGTTCACGAGTGAAATATTACTCGATCACTTAAACATTATTTTTATTTTAGGCTGACCCAAGTGTTTTTATATGATATAATACGATGCAATAGTGCGCCAAATAGCACCAGAATGTCGTGCTTAGAACATAAGCGATGTCACTGACAGCTTGAGACCGAAGATGTGCTGGTTGACAACATTAGGTACCACACGTGCAAAGCAGTGAGAAATAAAATGTATTATTCCACTCTTTTCAACCAGTGGAATAACACAGTTTATTTTATTGATAAAATTTCTATATTTCAGTGGAAAGCGTAAACTAATAAGTAACATTATTTATTTTAATCATGCCCTATTCAACATTTGTCTCTGTCTTAGAAGTCCAGATTGACCAAAGGGGAACAATCCAGCAGTACAGACAGACGTTGATCTGCCCTGGTCATACAACCTGTATAGACACAAGTCTATCAAGATGTCAAAATACCAGGGTTAATTAAACCAGTTTCTCAGGCCCCGTCGCATGTAATCAAATTTGCTTCACTGTAAAACAACCGACAGTCCAGAAACTTGTATGCCAAGATGCAAACCACAAAATGCACTTGTCCGAAATAACAGTTAATTTCAGGAGTCTTACTACTAATGGCAATTGATAAATCTGCATATAATCAGTAATGGTAGTTGGCATGCTTGATGCCTTTATCAATATGTAATGTTGATCAAAGTATTAAAAAAATCTTGATTCACTTTTGAAATGATTTCATTAATTATCACAAATATATATATTTTTTTATTTTATGCTATGTTATATTTCGGGTTTATGCCTGCATCAGCACCATTTCGGGCTATATCGCCGGCGGGCAGTTTACTTAACAACACCTTTCCTGGGCAGGCTCCAGCGGTTAAGCAGTACTTGGGTGCCCCAACCTCCGTAGGAAACTGCCAACATTTTCATATAAATGAGACACGGTCTGAGCGGGGCTTGAACCCGTGACCATCAGTGATGATAGGTTACAGTGGTATACAAGTCAGCGACCATAACCACTCGACCACGGAGGCGGTCTTGTTTGGTACAATGAATCAATCCCGGTGATCAATAACGATAAACCTACTGGTCCAGTGATTTAATTAATGCTAGATAATGAAACATGGATCATGAAAATTGAGGACAACTCTAGCAACAACATTGCAATTCTAACAGGTTAAATAAGTATCATTAATTAATGTCCCCATCTTAGAAATCCAGATTGACCAAAGGGGAACAATCCAGCAGTACAGACGGACGTTGATCTGCCCTGGTCATACAACCAGTATAGACACAAGTCTATCAAGATGTCAAAATACCAGGGTTAAACAATATAATATAAACAATTATAAGAATATTTATAATTTAATACTAAGCAAAATCCAAGTACACAACAAACAGAAGGCAGTTAATGCTCAATACAAGCACTCTGTAGCTACAAAACAAAAACTTATTCAAAATACAATATAATCTCTACGATAGTAGACAGCTTAATTAAGTGGACCAGTGTACTTTTAGGAGTATTCAGGGGCAGTAACTGACCATCTCTCATTGTCTTAACTGTTATAGAGGACACGAACAACGCAGATGTCCATGTCCCTCAATTCTACATTTCACGGAAGATATCAGGGTCTATCCAATTATCGTAGCCAGGGTCCAATAAAAAGCCATTAAGCAGATACAACAGAACATGCAGAAAAAGACCTACTAGCCATGTATAACTACATACAAAGTAAAGATAAAACATACATAAATATCTGATGCAAGTTCCTACTTACCCATTCAGTTTATGTTCAAACAGCAGAGCTTTGCCGCACTTTGTGACAACCACAAGGACTAATGGCTGAAAATACAATCATGTCAGATATAAAACAATATTTCATAAGTAAATCTGTGAATGAATTTGATTGGCTAGTCAAATTAATCAAATGAACAGAACGACAGAATGAGGAATATACATGGTATGGTACACAGTACGGTATTCCAAAGCGGAAGTGTTCCTTTGGTAAATTAATTGACTGAATTTTAGGATATGAAGCGATATTTAGGACAATACTTGATTGATTATTTCATCAGAGTTTGGAGGGTCAGAATATATTTTTCATCGCCCACCATATGTATCACCTGGGCGTATCACCGTTCGATGGTTTAATTTCGCACTGTCATATCTCTTAAATCAACATATTGCATGCTTTTTGTGAGTAGTGACAGTAGGTCATGACCTAGATAACATGTAGCTTTTAGAAAATTTGGCCTATGTACCAAATCTGAGCTTATAATTTTTATTAAGTTATAATATAAACATCCCACTGAATATTTTACGGAGTAGCAAAGCTACAAAAGAGAAGCAAATGGGCCATATTCCTGTAGTATTTGGGGGTTACGGTCACACTCTCAGCTATTATTGGTAGAGGAAGACGAGTAATTCAGGCACGGACAGACACCTGGGTAGAACCACCAACCTTCTGGATAATTCCTGACATGAAAGAATACGCCAACCCAAGATCAATGCAAACCTATGCAATGATGGGCAAGGTAACAACCCGGCCCCTTTCCTGTAGTAATACATTGATAATCTTTGTGAAAGAAACATGAGCCAACCTTGTCACTGTGATAGGAAGAAATATGCATGTCTACAGGCTCGTCTGGCATGGAAAATGCAGCCAACGCATTCTTGTCAGGAGACGACATATTAATTTGCCTGCAAAGTAAACAGTAAGTAAACAATTGTTTAAATGTAATAAGTCATCATAGCAAGAAGACATACATACAGATTACAAGCTCTACCAACTATATACCAATAATGAATATATACCAGTATATTTATGTATATACCAGCTAGAGCTATGTATAAACCAGCTGATATATGTACATACCTGTAGTTATGTACATACCAGTATATTTATGTATATACCAGCTAGAGCTATGTATAAACCAGCTGATATATGTACATACCTGTAGTTATGTACATCAGTTATTTATGTATATACCAGCTAGAGCTATGTATAAACCAGCTGATATATGTACATACCTGTATTATGTACATACCAGCTGATTTATGTATATACCTGTAGTTATGTACATACCAGCTGATTTATGTATATACCTGTAGTTATGTACATACCAGCTGATTTATGTACATACCTGTAGTTATGTACATACCAGCTGATTTATGTACATACCTGTAGTTTGTACATACCAGCTGATTTATGTATATACCTGTAGTTATGTATATACCAGCTGATCTATGTACATACCTGTAGTTATATACATACCAGCCGATTTATGTATATACCAGTAGTTATGTATATACTAGTTATGTATATACCTGTAGTTATATACATACCCGCTGATTTATGTATATACCAGTAGTTATGTATATACTAGTTATGTATATACCAGTAGTTATGTATATACTAGTTATGTATATACCAGTAGTTATGTATATACCAGCTGATTTATGTATATACCTGTAGTTATGTACATACCAGCTGATTTATGTATATACCAGTAGTTATGTATATACCAGCTGATCTATGTACATACCTGTAGTTATATACATACCAGCCGATTTATGTATATACCAGTAGTTATGTATATACCAGCTGATTTATGTACATACCTATAGTTATATACATACCCGCTGATTTATGTATATACCAGTAGTTATGTATATACTAGTTATGTATATACCTGTAGTTATATACATACCCGCTGATTTATGTATATACCAGTAGTTATGTATATACTAGTTATGTATATACCAGTAGTTATGTATATACCAGTAGTTATGTATATACCAGTAGTTATGTATATACCAGTAGTTATGTATATACTAGTTATGTATATACCAGTAGTTATGTATATACTAGTTATGTATATACCAGTAGTTATGTATATACTAGTTATGTATATACCAGTAGTTATGTATATACCAGTAGTTATGTATATACTAGTTATGTATATACCAGTAGTTATGTATATACCAGTAGTTATGTATATACTAGTTATGTATATACCAGTAGTTATGTATATACCAGTAGTTATGTATATACCAGCTGATTTATGTATATACCAGTAGTTATGTATATACCAGCCGATTTATGTATATACCTGTAGTTATATACATACCCACTGATTTATGTATATACCAGTAGTTATGTATATACCAGTAGTTATGTATATACTAGTTATGTATATACCAGTAGTTATGTATATACCAGCTGATTTATGTACATACCTGTAGTTATATACATACCAGCTGATTTATGTATATACCAGTAGTTATGTATATACCAGTAGTTATGTATATACTAGTTATGTATATACCAGTAGTTATGTATATACCAGTAGTTATGTATATACCAGCTGATTTATAAATGTTTGTACCAGTCTTTCACTAACTTGACTATCTGCTAATTGCATGCACACAATGCTTTACATTTCTCAAAAACAAGCAATTTTCAATGATTAGATTTACTCTACCTTCTAATGCAAATTGTCATATGATATTTGAAGCAACAAATGCCAGATTTCACATGAGCTGTCAACCTCAAGGTCACAGGGTATGGCTTATTTGAAAGATCTACAAGGTCAATAGGTGTTCCATATAGGTCTATCTTGATTCATTTTCAAGCTACAAGCATGCATAGATTACACAATAAGTCAATGAGAGTGCACACTTTGCTGATCTCCCTGACAACAGGGTGTGACCTATTTCTCCCAAAACAGAATCACTTCCCAAGACCAACATTACACTCAACAAAATTCCTAATCGGGCACCTGGTATTTTATAATATTTGGAGCCAATTAATAACCATACAATATCAATATTTTCTTATTGTCATTTAATGCATTTTATCCTAAATGATTGTACGGAAAATAACGATCTGGAAAAAAATATAACCAATCAGATGATCTGAATATTGATATTATTTGGTTATTAGTTTGCTCCAAATACTGTAAAACACCAGGTGACCAATTAGCAATGTTGTTGAGTTGAGTGTATATACAATGTAGTGCAAGTTTTCAAAATCCATAAACACCTTTTGTAATTATGTTATCCACAGACAAACAAAGACAATAATTTCCAATTTACAGGATCAACATTTTCAAAAAACAATACCCTGCATAATTTTTAAAATTTATTAATCGTGCACTATAGTAAAATCAAGCATCACTCACCAAGCATTAATTAATCTATCATTGACTGCCGCGGACAGGAAATACGAGTTTTCTATGGAAGCGTCCGGACTGGTTGGAACGTGCAACAATTTGAACACTTCTGTAGCATGACCTGTAAATCTCTGCAACAAAACACAGTCGTTTAGTTTATACAAATTTATTTTAGCTCGATTGCGAAACAAGTTGCTATAACTTATATTAATCACCCTCGAGACCTCATTCCTGATGGAATCCATCGCCATGAAGGAGAAAGAGGCAATGTGGAATTTAAATGCCTTGCCTAAGGGCACAATCGTAACGGCTCCAGCGGGGCTCGAACTCCGGACCGTTCGCACCTGAAGCGAACACGCATGCACTGCGCTATCACGACTTCAACAGTCGTTTGTTTTCTGGGTTTAAAGTCGCACCAACCGCTTAGGTCATATGGAGACTTCTCTACTATAAAATTGTAGAATACCGGTTGTTATAATATAGCTTTAATACCACAGGACCAACCTGCACAATTGGCAGTTTAACGACAATGGAAAAAGCGATGCCCGTGGCTAGATTATGACCCAGTAGCTAGTAAAGTGTTGTATTTATCAATAAATGCTGCCAAAATTCTGCATAATGAAAATACTGTACTAACAGACAATAATTAATAGACAAGAAACATAAAGTATTTTAAATTATGAAGCTTAAATTTGTAACTTACGGGGAACTTCCAAAGCTTGTGGAAAGCGGAAAAGCCACCCTGTCATTCAGTTTTATGTTTGTTTTGTATAGTTTTTGGAGTGTTAAGTCGCACCAACAGCTTAGGTCATATTGCAACTCTCCAGCTATTATTAGTGGAGGAAGGCCCCGGGTAACCCTCCGAGACATATTTCAATAACGGACGGGCACCAGGGTAGAACCTCTGACCTATCACGAGCCACATGAAAGATTTCGACATCCCCAGTGGGATACGAAAGGACAAGTGATATTCAGTTTTATACTGCTTAGTTTTCCTAAAGCTATTAATGACGTGGTCGCTTATTTCCGTCCAGGCAGTTTTTGAGATTGCTCGATTATTTGGCAACATTTCAAGAAGACTGCACAACCTACACAAATCTCCTGGCCAACGCCAATCTCTTTTGTTAAACAGATCAACGACATATACTGGTGAATAGGTAATTATGGTAGTGTCTCGTCAACGATTTACATGCCTTCCATTGCAGCAGAACCAACTGCAGACAGCAGTGCAGAAAATGGTTGCAGACACACGAGTGTATGGAATCTGTATATTAGAATGTACAGCCCCGGTAGAACACTTAGTATATGGGCTCTGTACACTACCTTTATGGATAGCTCTGTACAAGTACTACCTTTACAGATGGCTTTGTACACTAGCATATATGGATCAATTTTACTCAGTACTTTTCGATACATATACATGTGTTTAATCCATGTACAAGACTTATGTTATGATTCGGGTTTTACGCCTGCATCAGCACCATTTTGGGCTATATCGCCGGCGGGCAGTTTACCTAACAACACCTTTCCTGGGCAGGCTCCAGCGGTTAACCAGTACTTGGGTGCACCAACCTCCGTAAGAAACTGCCAACTTTTTCATATAAATGAGACACGGCCTGAGCGGGGCTCGAACCCGTGACCATCAGTGATGATAGGTTACAGTGGTATACAAGTCAGCGACCTTAACCACTCGACCACGGAGGCGGACTATGTACAAGACTTACTTTTAATTCTAGCCTAGTTGCAAGATCCCATAACTTGATGGATCTTCCTGCTGATAGCAAGTGGTTACTGGAACATTTACACAGACTATGAATCGGTCCTTTGTCCCCCTTCCATGTGCTGAAATTAAATATCATATATAAACAATGGGTAGCATACCGTATTTACTCGCCTGTAAGACCACCCCAACTTTGGTCTTGCTATTACACGTATTTGTAAACAGTATTAAATAGACATTAATATCTGCAGTGATATATACTCAAACCTCCCAACAACTGCTCGTTTCATAGAAACGTAGGAAAATAAAGTGTCCTAGGGCTCATTCTAGAGGGTGATGTGGGCGAAATTGTCGCCCTAGGGACCCTGACATCGCCCTCTGGGGGCCCCACTTCTCCCTAAAAAAAATTATTTTAGGTTTTACGATTTTCAAACAAAATTTTGTCTAAGTAAGAACACCATTTAAGGAAGCAATCACGCGCTTTCTCACTTCTCCCAAAAATTCTGACCTAGAATGAACCCTGCATGAGCGAAGCAGTTGCAGTTGGGACCCTGACTTTGCCCATGGGAGGCACCATTTCTACCTTAATTTTTTTTACAATTATACACCAGGCATTGTAAAGCAATGGTGACATTGTGTATTTTAACCCTATTATGTTGAAATTTATTAAATAATACAAATAGATGATGCAATCGTGCACTTTCTCATTTCTCCCAAATATTTGGGTCTAGCTTGAGCCCTGAATCGCCCATGTTTTTTTCGACACAAAAGGACACAATTCCCACTGTCTAGGGTTAATTTTAGGGTTTGGGCCAGGGTTAGGATTATGGATAGGGTCCTGCCGAAATGATCTCATTTGACGGTTTTTATGGGGAAGGGGTGTCTGCCTGTGTCTGTGTGTGGGGGGGGCTATATCCAGGGATTATGTCCTACTCTTAGTTCTCTGGTCAGCACAGCAGGCTATCTGTAATGATGCTCTGGAAACAATTACCCACTGTTTGTCATTGCTGATAACCCAAACATCAAAACAATTACATGTACCTACTGATTGCCTTTGCTGATAAGGCAAGCACCAAATTGATGCTCATATGGTAGTTAACTATATAAGACTGCTTACTGGCCTCTTACAGTCATGCAAGGAGATGGTAGTAGTCCCGAATTCTGAATTACATGGATGCCATGGAACAAGCATTTATTTTCATTCACCGACGGTGTCAGTAACACTACCAGGTGTACATGAAGATCCAACCTTGCTTTAAGAGCTAGAACTTGAAAACCGACTGAATACATATACCTTCACTTTCAATAATAGTTTATATCTGAAGTATTCTGTTAAAATCTTTATTTACCCAGAAACACACTGAATTTCTATGCTTGTCTCGCATATCTGCACTAAATAACACATACATTAATGAGACAGTGTAGATCTGGATGATTGCATAGTGTATGCAAAGACAATACGAGGGTTTCAGGTCAGCCCTCTAACAGCGCGATTAAGACGCTCACTCCCGTAGCATCTATATAATACCAGTATAATGGTCCTGCTACATATTAAACAGATGCAGTAAGCAAGTTACTGCAACTGAATGCTCATATAAGTAGTTTGGACTTTTCATTGGATTCCTCTGTTTTTATCGTTGTATCCTTTGCACCACATGCTATTCATTTTCATCCATTTTCTCATCTTATGATTATTAAATCGACAGATATCCTACAGCATATCATATGGATACTTTACTGTAAAATTGTACTATCAATTATCCAACATTATTTCGTTAAAATTACATTTATCCTACAACAATATCTTGTTACAGAACAACAGTAAAAACAAAAGGATTCCAACTAAAAGGACCAGTAAACATTTATCTGTCAAGGGAGGTAATAGCCTAATAGGACAAAACCAGTAATGTCTCTCGCAGTCCATCCTGCAGAACAGTAAAACTAAGCCAGTAATGTCTCTCACAGTCCATCCTGCAGAACAGTAAAACTAAGCCAGTAATGTCTCTCACAGTCCATCCTGCAGAACAGTAAAACTAAGCCAGTAATGTCTCTCACAGTCCATCCTGCAGAACAGTAAAACTAAGCCAGTAATGTCTCTCACAGTCCATCCTGCAGAACAGTAAAACTAAGCCAGTAATGTCTCTCACAGTCCATCCTGCAGAACAGTAAAACTAAGCCAGTAATGTCTCTCACAGTCCATCCTGCAGAACAGTAAAACTAAGCCAGTAATGTCTCTCGCAGTCCATCCTGCAGAACAATAAAACTAAGCCAGTAATGTCTCTCGCAGTCCATCCTGCAGAACAGTAAAACTAAGCCAGTAATGTCTCTCGCAGTCCATCATGTTGACAGTAAAACTATTTTTCATCAGTTTCGACATTTACTGTATTTATCACGGTGCATGAAATCATTTCTAAAGACAAGCTTGAGATTAAGATATATTTCGGAGACTTACTGTTTTATTTTTGATGTAGTGATTTCCCAGTCTACAATATGTTGATCGTTGGAACAGCTGTATACAGAGTTAGTCTCTTGGTACCATACCACACTGTTCACTCTGTCTGAATGTCCAGCCACCTAAATAACATGTATTTATGCATTTGCATGCTGGGTAAAATCAAGGCTATAAATAGTTCAAATAATTGTGACAGACAACTCGGACTACAGACGGATCTGTAGTCCAGTGGTCCGTCTGTAGTCCAGTGGTAACACGCTGGACTGGTAATCCAGGGATCGCAGGTTCGATCCCCTGTCTGACCCTAGTCTTTCAGATGGGACATTAAACTGAGGTCGTGTGTCGGTGCTTTACACCATGCACGTAAAAGAACCAGAGGAGACTCTGGAATGGGTCTCTGTTTGTTATGTTATATTTCGGATTTTACGCCTGCATTTCGGGCTATATCGCTGGCGGGCAGTTTACCTAACAACACCTTTCCTGGGCAGGCTCCAGCGGTTAACCAGTACTTGGGTGCACCAACCTCCATAAGAAACTGCTAACTTTTTCATATAAATGAGACACAGCCTGAGCGGGACTCGAACCCGTGACCATCAGCGATGATAGGTTACAGTGGTATATAAGTCAGCGACCTTAACCACTCGACCACAGAGGCGGACGTCTCTGTCTGTATCATTGCACTATCCTCCAAAAATCTAAAATGACTAATCTCTTCAGGAGGCGTCGCTCATATGGGCAACCGGTAGCGATGATAAACATACGTAAAACAAACAAACAAGACGGACAACAATTCAGTGATGTGTTTTTTCTTATTTGTAACTGAAATTGGGAAATATATCACGGAATTTCATTTGAATTGTGTGTCGTAACGACATATTTGGATATTATTTTTCACTGCTAGGGTGCAGAGAGAACAACAGTGGGGATGGGGTGGGGGTTGAGGCATTGAAAAATTAATCATGATTGTTAATGAAAAACTTGATAAAATCTCGGAATCGGTTAACCGAAATGTCAATTTGAATATGTCTATAATAAATCACCAATTCGGTCAGCCAGCAAGAATCAATGATGACTGTCACTGTTTCGCTTAATCGTATTTTATTGATTGTCATACTAAAATCAGGTGTTGCTCACGAGAGACTCCAACAATACTATAACTGATGTGGCATGGTCAGGCAATATTCATGAATAAAAACGCAAACACTCAAATCGGTTCATGTTGTGAAATAAACTCGTCTTTATTGAAATACTACTTACCAATTGACTGTGTAAATCCCCTTTTGACACACTATACAGCAAAATGGTTCCCGATACCGTTCCTATAGCAACCAATTCAAGTTCTTGTATTGCACCAACTATATTATTCTTTAAATTACCACTTTTCCGTCTTTTCTTGTTTAGTTTTTCCTGAAACAAACCATATATAAATTGATCCAATGTTAAAAGTTTGAGAATACTGACAATAAACAATAAACATGCGACACAGTGCCAAACATGCGACACAGTGCCAAACATGCGACACAGTGCCAAACATGCGACACAGTGTCAACCATGCGACACAGTGCCGACACAGTGCCAAACATGTGACACAGTGAAACTGAAACTGTTTAATTTGATAAAACGCCTAATTTTACACAATGCACAATAGAAGTAGAATAAATATATAGACATGTACTTACATAAAAACCTGAACAAAATTCTCGTTATTTACAAAAAGACATTGGTCTAAAAATAATTATGTTACCACACAATAATACATATTTGATCAATCATTATTATAAGCATAATTTTTGGTAAATTATAACATTGTTTCTAAAACCTTTTTTAACACTACACTAAGTCTACAACTATCCTGTTCAGTCTGTCAATACATGAATGTTTTAAAACCATGAATAAAATTTTCTGAAGAACAATGTTTTAAGGTGTTTCTTAAACATTTCTACAGAATCCAAGTTTCTCAAATATACGGGTAAAGTGTGCCATAGCTGTGGCCCTACTGTTTTGAAGCTCCTGTCACCAGTAACATCTGAAGATCTTAATCTACGTCTTGGTACCTTTTCAATTAATAACTCGGTAAGATACGCAGGGGCATGGCCTTTTGAACAGTTATACATTACAGTAAGAATTTTGAATTCAATTCTGGCCCTGATGGGAAGCCAGTGAAGTTGGTACAGTGCTCGTTTTGAACTATCATATTTCCTGAGCTTTAAAACAAGTTTAGCGCACATATTTTGTATTCTTTGCATTTTTTTGATATCACATTTGGGAACACCAAATAGAATTCCATTGCAATAATCCAGATGCGAGATGACAAGTGATAACACCAGAATTTCAGTTGCTTCTTTGGTAAGGTATTTTCTAATGCCAACCATGCGACACAGTGCCATGCCAACCATGCGACACAGTGCCATGCCAACCATGCGACACAGTGCCAAACAGGGATTGTATATATGATTACATGGATGAAGTCCTTCCTTTCTTTACAGTGTTCATCCTAGGTCAGAATGTTTAGCCCCAAGTTAGGTAAATGGTATTATTTAATAAATTTCAATATAATAGGTTTAAAATACACAATATGACCATTAAATACAATATTTGAATACCGGTGCTTTACAATGGCCAGTGTATTTACTGGACAAGATTTAATATGAAAATTTAAAAAAAAAATTATTTGTAGAGAAAAGTGGGACCTAGGGCGACTACTTCACACACTAGGATGAGCCCTCCTTTCTAGGGATCCCCCCTCTATGTAATTAGCCCAGCAGACAAGGCCGTTACTATGTGTCGTATACAAATCCCCCAAGTAAAACAATTAAAAACAGTTACAGGTAAATGTGGAACTCAAAAGGCCATACCAATCCACTTTCACAATATGTGAACAGTCCATGTTATAGTGACCAAAATATTGCCAGACAAAGTCGAGATATTCTCTGCCAGTTAGTTGCCCCCATCAGGAATGTGCACAGTATTTGGGCCAATTGACTTGGCATCTCAGTCAATATTTCAACTTTGATAATTTGAGCTATAATGTTGTTTATTAACCCATTTCATTCTGGATACCGTTCAAACAGTATTTGCAAAGAACATAGAGCCAGATCAGCCGCCACAGAATGTTCTGTATGATCAGGCTCTATGCTGTTTGTTATTCAGATGATCTTGCTAAGACACTTGGCTGTGTAGCAAACAACATAGATCCTGATCAGCATGCAGCGTCACACTGCGGCTGATCTGGATCTATGTTGTTTGCAAACGCCTTTAAATGTATCCAGAATGAAAATGGTTAATGCTCAAGGTGCTCCATTGTAGAACCTAACAAGGAACAGATAACTTTTTCGCCCGGTTTTGTACAGTACTACTACAGGCTGCTAATAAACCATATAATAGACGGGACGCACATACATGTAAGCCCGGGCAGCTTTCAAAAATCACAATAACTTTCACTGATGTCAGAATGTTCGAACTCTGTCCCCCAGGTTCATTCTTATTGATTGCCACAACCGCCTCCGTTTCAGATAGATATCAATGTACTTGTCTAGTTTGTTCCGAGCAGGTTTAATTTCTCTTCCCCCCATTTTCAGGAAGTTCAAAACTGTTTCCAGTCTGTATTGTAATCAATCCACCTGTATGGCAGACCAACAGTAAATATCTAAATATAGCAATGATGTCATTTGTGATATCATATGCAATAGTAATTAGCTATTTGGATAAGATCAGTGCAATTACATGTAGCTGAATAGCTGATTTAGACCAGATTGTATTACCACATAAATAAAAACATGACTTCCTGTGATACTCAGTCACCAATAGGCAGGGTTCATTCTAGGTCAGAATTTTTGGGAGAAGTGAGAAAGCGCGCGACCGCTTCCTTAAATGGTGTTCTTTAATATACTTCTGCAAAATAGGGTTAAAATGCACAGTACAACCATTAAATACAACATTTGAATAGAAGGAGTGCTTTATAATGGGCCAGTGTATCTTACTAGACAACATTTTGTATGAAAATCGTATCGATTTTTTTTTAAGGGAGAAGTGGAGCCCCCAGAGGGCGATGTCAGGGTCCCTAGGGCGACAATTTCGCCCACATCGCCCTCTAGAATGATCCCTGCAATAGGTAATACTTCACAACCTTGGTAGGTAAATAATCAAGTACTGTAGAACATATTTATTCACAAGCATTTATATCTAAATTGATCGCGAAATCATTATTGTGTCCGAATGTAGTTATATCCGATAATATGTACAGACCTGTCATAAGCAGCCAGCCAGGGGAATCACAGAAATTGGCTGCTTAGCACACAAAAAAACTTTATTTTTCAACGATTGCGAAGCAACTTATATTAATCACTCTCGTTGGCTCGGATGAAAGCATATATGTGGTTATTCATGTGGGAGGAAACCGGAGTAAACTCATCTGTCCGATCTAGCAACCATCATACAATCTCACATTACTTCCCGGTCCGAAGATCGAACCCAGGATGCATTGGTGTCAAGAGAAGTGAGCGTGCTAACCACTGCACTAATCGGACAGCAAATCAGCTGCTTAAAAACGTTCGCGATAGAAGTTTATTACGTGTACATTTTACGCTCACACCGCCCGTCAAATCACAACAAAATAACAGTTTCATTTAAGATGCCGTTTAACCATAAAAAGGGATTTCATCCACTAGAAGCGACAGGCGGGCAACACAATCATCGGTGCACTTGACTGCATGACAAAGACCAAACGATGGACGATACTTCCGTTATCAAGGAGTTAAATATTGAGCCGGTAATAAGTAGTTCGGACTGTACTATAAATCCGGATAGTAAGGAATCGTGGCCATCTGGCCGGAGGATTGTTGAATTGGACCATTTGTCATCTCTGGCCCTATTTTCATCAAACTTCTCACTTTGAGATTGCTCTCGGCTCAAATGTTCTTACATTGATAAATCATTAAACAGGGCCTCCGCTGTCTATCGCCACTGGCGCCAATTTTGGCAAAAGTGGCTCCAAATATTCGAAAGTGGCGAATATGTATGGCGCCATGATTTAAGTGACCCGAAAATTTGTTCTTGAGTCGCGCGTACCATGAGTCGCAGGGCACAGAAAAGTCGATAACCAGCCCAATCAATACACGGTCAAGATTGTTTATTGCTCGTTAGTGGGATATGAATGACACGATGTGAGAAGATAATTGGGCAAGTATGCTCGATCAATTAGTTAAGAAAACACCTGGCATCATGTATATTTGAAGTGTGCCGTGGATACAACAAATTAACAACAATTACAACACAATTTTGATGATAAAGACACCGACCTGAATGTTTACAGCACTCGACAAATTCGGCCGTTTTGATTTTGATCAGCTGTTAATTACGCTAGTTTGCTGTTTTGCAAACGTTTTTTGTGATGATCTCTTAACCCTTTGTATTCTGGACCCCTTTCAGATAAGGACCTCTGAATATCTGGACATTTTATCAGAAATCTGTTAATCCACTTTTGTTTTGAATGCATATGCTGTTTATTATGCTTCATAAACACCCATATAACAGTGTGTGACATTAACAGTCGCCCGAGGCGATAAAAAACTGCTCGGGCGACCAAAGAAATCGTCACAGTAGCCCGTCGGGCTATGAAGAAAAAAAGAGTTGTATCTAAAAAAAAAAAAAAAAATTTTGTTATGGAACAATCACTTGAAAATGACGTTAATTAGCCGTAATCTTCAAAATTACATTCCAGAATCACAGCAAAATATATTAAATTACTCGCAACTGTTTATCGATGCATTTTCGTATTTTGGTAGTTTTTACCCTAACACCGTTTCTCGATTTCCGCTCGATCCGTTACTTGCAGACGCACGATATCGCTGTCGGCACAACATTAATGCTGAATACGCTCAAATATGTCCCTGGAGCAATACCAGGAAAGGCGAAGAGACCGGCGGACACGAGCGACACGTCTACAAAACGTCGAAGATATGAGAAAGAGGTAATAATTTGTCAGTGACCTTTTCCGTTACATGATCAATGTTCGGACTATGTACGATTTCGGATATATTTTGAGTCATATCTGTCCAAGGAACAGGTGGCTAGGGCTTTATGTGGACATTGTGTCGACAATGGCCTGGATATGGTAGACTTGATTTTAAGTTTACCACCAACATCTGTATTCAATGAGAGGTCATTTTCACACATGAAATTAATGAAAACTGGTAACTACATTGTTTACTCACTATTGTGAAACCTACATGTATGCTCATTATTTTTTAATTTTACTTATTATACAATTACTCTGTTCTTAGAAGTTATGTAATAATATTAATATACTACTAACTAGTATTGGCTTTTAATATAATTTTATTTTTAAGACCGACGTGCCGTTTGAAGAGCACAACAATGACAGAACTAATGGTTGTGAAATTAGTGCCGTTTGAAGAGCACAACAATGACAGAACTAATGGTTGTGAAATTAGAGACGCCGGATGTTGAGTGAATTTGACCCTTTGCCCGCCATTGATCTTTGGTCTGTAAGTACTTCTACTTTTAATAATAATGTCCTGAATTGAGCATTACCATTTCTTATTGATGAAACTCTGTTTACCTTAGTCCTATATTATGTAAATTATGTTTTGTATCTGAAGATAGGAAACAACATATGATGTCGTATCTGTCACCTGTCATAAATTCATTTCATTGGAATGATCCCAATAAAGTATTTCCCTACTAAAATGTTAAGGTATGTTACAGTCATAATATATTACATAATCACATAATCAGTATTGCAATATTCACAAAACGTCCAACTAGCCAGAACAGAATGCCACTCATTGGCCTACGTCATAATAAACAGTTATTTAGTTTCATTGTTTTATATCGTATCTTATATCTATATATTGTAGGCATCCAGTACACATCCAAGGCGGCCAGATTTTAGCAGGCCTCGGGCTCTGCCTGATTCAAGAAAATCTCCAGCAATACAAGAAACCTCACAGGAAGAAGACGGTTACGAGTCTGACTGTGAACAGGAATCAGATTATGATTCTGATGAAGCCTACTCATCAAACTGCCTCAAATCATACAATATTCAAACTGAAATTAAAAATACATATCAAATAAATACGATATCTGTTTATTGTTAGACCAATTTATAAACAAATTTCATAAATTTTGTGGGGCTATGAAACATTGGCTAGGGCTATGAAAAGTCCTAACTTCATAGCCCCATTGGCTATGATGTTCAAAATGTTAATGTCGCACACTGATATAACTATATATTTTTGGAAAGGTAATAAAATTCGTCATATCATGCATATAACATAATAAAATTTTGCATGCACAATAAAAAGGAATATTAGTAAAAATTAAATTTGGGCCACAACGAAAATGCTACCCCCGTCTTCAGGCTTTATTACTGGTATTACCATCCAACATAAAGAATATAATCCAATGTATGGATTATGCACAATTTTAAGCATTACAAAAGCACCAAAAAAAATATTAAATTATTCCATATATTTCCAAAAATATGAATTTTTGAATAAAACCACTGCCTCTCCAATTTGGAAAGAACTTCTGAGATAAAAAAACAACACAAAACACTACACTGGTATTCACACTATATACACAGGTCTTCTTCTGTTTATTCTGCTGGTATTCCATATTTTATAATATATAATAGCTGGGTTAGTGTCCATATGAAATTATTTTATTTAAAACTTAAAATATCATTGAATTTTTTTAAAAATTGTATTGTTTTTGTTGTTGGTATTTTTGATTTGTTCCTGAACTATACATGTCTACATCTGTTTGATTGTTGTCTGTTTGTCGTAAGCACTGTCAGACTGCACTAAGTATGTGTTCAGCAACACACTTGGTACACACTGGTACCTGGCACTGGGTACAGCCACTGTGGTAGGCACATCAACAGGCGTCCACTTCGGTGCAGGCGGGTTTCTGGTCCTTTCCTGTTTGGCATAACGGTTGGTCTCTGTTACCAGGTGTTTCCAGAGTTCCTGCCCCCAAAGGATGTCAAAATAATGCATGGGTTGGGCTTCTTCAGGGTGTTGTTCTGAAGCACCTGGATGCATGGTGAATCGGCATTTCATACGAGTGGTAAACCCATCTTAGACCCATTGCTCGTGAAACCCATCAAAATCGTCATCGTCCTCCGACGACGCAAAAAAAACATCTAACAATGGATCACGGTACCGATCAATCTCGTCAAAGATTAAACGGCCTCTATCATGCCCATTCCCAACAAAATCGTCGATAGTCTCATCAAAATCCACCTCTACATTGCTCCCATCGCTAATCAAGTCAGATCCATCTGCCATTATTATTCTACGATCGAAATTTCGGAAAATATCGCTTCGAAAAATGTTTTTTTTCCCACTTCCTGGCTGTTTTAAAATTCGCGGCGAGTACCTGTCTAACTGCGCAAAACGTTGCGCAGTGAAAACGAAACCAGAAGAGCTATTATTTACGACAAATTTGACAAAAATCAGCTGTGTACATGTCACCTCTCCAAAATACACATGAATGTGTATCCCGAATGGAAAGGGTAATTACACACGGATGTGTATCCCGAATATAAAGGGTTAATTACCGTGATCCCAACAAAGGTGAGGAAATTGATTGTTTATCAATAATTTCTGCTTGCCCAGCAGGAAACTCAACGTTTCATTTTGTGTCTGTGATTCGAAAGCCACACCAGGTTATTAACTTGTCCGTGAACACGTTTTATTATTATATTACGGACTTGTGTCATTGTGTTTTATAGCACAATGAATTATATTTAAGCGTGCTCGACTATAAAGATAATCTATGTTCTCGTAAGAGACAGAGTGCACTGAATCGGTAGTAAAGTCAATTTTCTGGAAAATTCGGAAATTCCACATCTATTTTTAGACACGCACCTGTTAAATGAAACTCGTAGTGGTTAGTTGCCTTATAGATGGGCTTGATCTCCGCAATAATGATCAATGTAGTACTATGCTGTAATTAGTGTACCAGTCAATTGACTATTACGTTTGAAGTTACAAATTAATGCCTCGGGGAAAACATCTGTCACAGATTAATGTATGGCTTCGGATTATCGGACAATAGCGGCAATCAACAAGGATCAGTCAAGCAGGTCGCATATCTTATCTTACTTGTGGCCCCTGTTTCCATGTTGAGTGTGAAAGGGGGTTCAGCAGGCAAAATCTCATCAAAACTTGCCTGAGAAACTCTCTGATGAGAATTTCTATTGATGGCCCTGGTCTTGAGGACTTTGTGGGAGTATTTTTTAAGTGGAAGTCCATGAAATCCAGAAGAATCCTCTTTTAACACCTTTATGAGAGATTTGTATTTGTATGAATGTAAATAATAAAGAATGTATGAGAACACAATATAGAATGTTGTAAAACAAAGAAATTGAGCCTTTCGTTTAGTTTATTTTATATTGGCTCCAATTTTATCTTATATGGCTCCAACTTTTTGAAAGTGGCGACAGAGGTGGCTCCACCTTAAAAAAAGCCAGTGGAGGCCCTGATTAAACTTGAACAATGTTTGGGTATATGTTTATGTATTCAGAAACAATATCTCAATGAAGGCGTTTACGGAATTATTAACTTCTTTGAGTTGAGAACAATTTGAAATTGAGATATTTATGGAATTTTATCTTGATTGCGAAACAAGTTCTTAAAACTTATATTAATCTCTCTCTCTCTCTCTAGAGAGAGAGAGAGAGAACTCATTTCGGATGGGATCCATCGCCACAAGGGAGAATAGAGGCAATGTGGAATTTAAATGCATTGCCTAAAGGTCCCACACAATCGTAATGGCTATAGCTGGGTAAAATATAATATATGCTAAGCGTAATTGAGGTTTAGACATAGAAAAATGTCTTGATTGTATAATCAGGGCGTTCACTAGACTTTGAAACTCAAGAGTCAATGACCCTTGAGGTCAAAATCTCAAGAGTCAAACAGGAATTTTCAAGAGTCAAGCTGGAATTTTCAAGAGTCAAATATATGCATGTTGGTACTTTACGTATATGTATTTTTTTTTCTCGATCATACAATGCACTCTAGACCAATGTGTGAGCTGACCAAGCCAGACCTTTCTCTACTAATACATGACTGTGCTTTAACCAAAACGAACACAGGTTTATAATAAATATGTATTTTATTTTTATGATAATCTACAATTACACCCACAAAGTCACTGTAGTTGATGTCTTTATTTATGTCATCTACCAGCTCAGAGTTTATTGCATCTATCATATCATTGTGAATACCGGCGCTGGTGTAGATGTTCACACTGTCTTGTAGAGGCTGGCACCCATTCTCCTTCTGGAGACTAACTAGCTCATTGTGGATGCGCAGTGGTAAGTTATTCTTGGCAACAAAGTACATCGTCTTCAATTGGACTTCCTTTGACTGGGCATTTTCAATAGTCTGCTTTTTTCCCAGAATTTCAATAACATCCATGACAGTTTGTTTTGACTTTACAACTTGTTGAGCACAAACAACTTCAACATGTTCAGGGTTACTGTTTGCATGGCGATCAAGAGCACTTTTTTGTAGGTTCGTGCTACCACTGTTAGCGAAGGGATTTTTCTTTTTAGCATCTCTACACCAAGTACAATACAACAGAATCTGATCATCAGTTTGTTTCATTTCCAGCCACTTAAATTCATTAAGCCACTCAGGCCTGAATTTTCTTTTCATTTTAGACTTAGGAGTGTCACAGTCTACTTTATGGCGTTTAGGTGTCCCAGGTTCACTAACACTATCACTATCACTCAGCTTACGTTTGCTGGGTGTGCCAATTCCGAAGTGACTAAGGGTTTTCTGAACCATATTTAAGATTTAATTTCTAAAACTGATACTCTTTAATTTCTTATCTCCGATCTGATTGAAAATATAACTAAGAATGATTTAGGACTATTCTCCAGAAAATGAAGGAATAATGTAGAAACAATGAAATGATTAATGGGTGGTGCACACAATGAATACCCCATAGAAATCTGTAACAAACAATAGCAAAAGTACTTTTACTCACCGACATCATCAAACGATTCCGGCGTATATTTTCTATATCAGTGGCCCACTATAAGCTTCTCAATTAGCAGACAACTTATTCTTGACAATACACGTGTTACAAAAACACCGTTTTATCTATGCCGATTGTACATTGACAATACACATAATGTCAACACCTACTTAAACTTCTCAGTTCTCATGATTAGCAGCACATATGATGGCAAACAACACAAACGGTAATTGGTTGTTTGCAAAACTTGCTAAAGGTGATAAAAACTAATTTTTACCGGAAAAATACCGAGCCGTACAGGTATTAGAGAAACGTTATTAAAGATTTATTTCCCTTTGATACTAAAGTTTGCAATCGGACAAATGGCCCTTGCAATCGGACGCCATTTGTCCGATTGCGAGTCCCTCGTGTTCAAAACCAAATGCAGCAGACTTTTGATGAAAATAACTGCGTTTTATATATGAAAGATTACGGTCTTCGACCTCGTAGACAGACAGATTTTGATAATTACTCCGATGAGAAAATATTTGATGACGCATGACCGATCAACGCCCCGGGTCAATAACTGCGTTTTATATATGAACGATTACCGTTACGGTCTTCGACCTTGAAAACAGACAGATTTTGATAATTACTCGGATGAGAGAAAATATTGGATGACGCATGACCGATCAACGCCCCGGGTCAAAATGACTCTCAGGGCATTTTCACTAAGAGTCAAATATGCATCTTTATCAATTTTCGTGCGTCAAAACCCGGGAGCTCGGGTCTAATGAAAGCCCTGGTATAATGCCACATTTTTCAAGTCTAAGTATTTGGACTATTACAATGCTAGTCCAAATATTTAGACTTGAAAATGTGACATTTTACTATCCAAGCATTTTTCAAAGTCTAAACGCTAAACCTCACTTACGCGTAGCATATTTTATATTCTAAAGTCGTTTTTATAAATTAAAATTGTTAACAAGATGAACACATATACCGTTGTTTGAATTCTGCAGTCTATAACGTCTCTTGACACAATATATACAAGAAATATAACGTCTCTTGACACAATATTATACAAGAAATATAACGTCTCTTGACACAATATTATACAAGAAATCAATGTTTAAATTTCATGGGAGAGTTTAACCATTCCATTTCGTCCGTTTTCAATTTTTGGTTATTACGAAAAGCCAAAATAAAAATCATTATAGACGAAATTGTTTTGAAGATTTATCTTGCGTGCCATTACGGTGAAACAAATAAGATTTCGTTCAATATCAAATTGTTCATACACAAGGGAGAATCTCACTTGTCTACTTCAAAGAGCTAAATGGTAACGGTAAGACAATATATTTTAAACGTTCTTAATATCTATATTTATGATTATTTATAATAGGAAGACCCCAAAATATTGGTCAGAAATCCCGCCATCGGATCAGGGCGGAAAGTGCTACATATGCAAAAATGAGCTTTAACGATAAGACATCTAAATAACAGAATTTTCTTTTTATGTAGAGGTCTTATATATATATATATATATATATATATAGAACTACTACAATGTGTGTTGCCAGCTAGCTATCATCATGCAATACACCGTCACCAGATTGAATATGCCATGTGTCCGATAATTGCCATGTGTACATACACATGATAGGGTACTAAATTGTTAAATAGATATACCGTTATTTCAACTATGAAATATCGCCACTCGTGACATTAAATTATTCATCCAAGCTAAATCAAATTCGAGCACCCTCGGGATCATTGGATGTCAAAAACTACTTACCCATTCTTTGTGCCGTGGACACCATGACAGGCATGTGCATGTGGCAGAAAGATGGGAACTTGGCTTATATTCGCTCTTTAAAGAGTTTGTTGCAGTTTCCCAAACTTTTATTACACCATCATGACTTGAATGCGCTGAAAATTCACAATTCCGCGAGAATTCTATCGGTGTGGTGTCCATCTTTAAACACGTGTTTAACCGCGCACGCGTAGCTCTGAATGATTTCCGGTTCCTGTACACCAGTTTGTTGACTCTATGTCAAAAATAGTCATTTTACAAACATTACCCACGGTTTCTTAAAATAACATGCTGTTTTCTGAGGTAAGCTGTTTATATTTTAAGGAACGGGTGTAAAATTAGTAATCAAATTTAAACAATCGTGTTCTTGAAACTGTTGTTTATAACTGTATTCACATTCGTCCCTAGGATCATTCGACCCGAAATTTTTAACACTGCTGAGTTCTCATATTTATAATGTGAGAATGAGGTATGTCAGTTGTAGATATAAAGTTCATGCAAGATCGATACCATAGGACATCTACAGTTGACAGATAAAATACTAATAAGGAGCTCAATTTAAAAAATTGGTTGTGTCATGATCATGTGATTTATTATTTTATTTTATGTGCTTGAGAAATTGATCTATTTATCTATATTCCTCTAATGTCAAACCCCTCTCTGGGATATAGACATGATCATTCAGTCATACAAACATAATATAATACATGTATGAGTAATATAGGGTCATAGGGACGTGTCAATCGTCCAGATGTCCATGTCTGTTGCAAATACAATACACGGAAACACGGTTTGGACACCGTCTTGACCCAGATTCTTATAAACAGGTAAACAAACATTAAAACCGTTCGTTATAAAATCACCGGTTTAGCGTATGTTGGCAATATACTACCTTCGACATACTCTGTTTACTTTGCTAGGTTGTTTTGTAACTGTATTATATCCGTATTTATATAACTACTGATAACAGAAGTGAATATTCGAGAGTAAACACGAATTCACGTACTAGTTTCGTCTAAAAAACCCTTTCGTCTAACGATGATTTCGGGTAGTAACTTATTCATCCACATATACTGGTTACTCCCAGCACACACTACTGAATATGACAGGGTGGCGCTTGTCATGGACTGTTGATAAACATCTCATTTGAGACACATAATGTTGAAAATAACCACATACTAAGGTCAAAAACAGTCCCGAGTGGTACAGTGGCCAGCAGCTCAGCAAAAATGGTAAAGCTGGGGCTGGACTGTACATAGTATCGTATACCTACCTACCCCTACCCTACCATACCCCCTACCCTACCTACCCTTATCTACCTACCTTTATCTATCTTCCTTTAATGTCGAACCCCTTACGGGGATGTAGACATGTTGCGCGTCAAAACCCACAAAGAAGTTAAAAGTATGACTAGTTATAAAAGCATAATTTAAGAAAGTAATGAAAATAAGTTGTGGTAAAAGTTTATAAAAGCAGCTGCGCAGAACAACTAGGGACTGGCATGGTCAATATGGCAAACTGTCGTATTGAATTTCTCTGTGGTAGGGAGATGGACAATGTCAGGAGGGAGATGGTTCCAATGGTAGATTGTTCGTGGAAAAAAAGGAAGACCTGTAGTAGTCTGTAGTTGCTGTAATTAACCTATAGCTTATGGAATGGCAATGGCGAGCAGGACGGGAGAGGGGAACGAGGTAATTTTCAATGGGAATAGCAACAAGATCATTATGAATTTTATACAGAAGGGATAACCTATTGTCAATAAGCCGTTGATCTAGTCTGCATAGATTTGGGGAATGTAGCATGTCTGTAACACTAGATGTACGATAGAAGTCAGCCTTTATCCAACGGGCTGCTCTTCGCTGGACACCTTAATATGGTCTATCAATGTGTGGGTATGGGGCAACCAGATCTCGGAGCCATATTCAAGCTGGGGTCTCACTAGTGTCTGGTAAGTCATGGACTTAAGGGGTTCGGATTTGACCTGGAGGTTTCTACGTAGGAATCCTAATGTTTGGTTTGCTTTGTTAGTTGACCTTTTTATGTGAGTGTCCCACGACAGGTTATTTGAGATATCCACGCCAAGGTATTTGGCTGAGGTGACCGACTCAAGTGGAGTTCATATTGACTGGGAATAGGATGTTTCCTTCTGGTGACGTGGATAACTTGATATTTGGAGGGGTAAAATTCCATGTCCCACTCCAACTCCCACCCTTCTAATCTCTTAAGATCGTTTTGGAGTTCATCTGCAGATGATAGATAGACTGCAGTATCATCTGCAAAGATACAGACTTTGGAACTGATGTTTTGTGGGAGGTCGTTTATATAGGCTAGGAAAAGCAGGGGTCCAAGTACGGATCCATGTGGGACTCCAGAGGAATGGCATCTGAACTAATACCATTAAGGACAACTGACTGGAGTCTATTATCTAGAAAACTCTTAATCCACCTTAATGTTTGACCTCTGACTCCATAGTCATGCATTTTTAGTAGTACTTTCTCGTGATTGACCTTATCGAAAGTCTTACTGAAGTCTAATAGGATGAGATCTACCTGATGCTTATTGTAGACAGAGGTAACCATGTCATTGATTAGCATTACTAATTGGGTCACGCATGACCGTTTTTCTCTAAAACCATGCTGCAAATGGTACAGAATACTGTGGTTAATGAAGTGTTTTACTATCGAGGAGGAAACTAAGTATATGTTCTAGAACCTTGCATAGAACACATGTCAGTGAGATAGGCCTATAGTTGGTGGGGTGTGACTTGTCCCCTTTTTGTAAATGGGAGCAACATTTGCTGACTTCCATTGGGCCGGCAGTGATCCTTCGTTGAGGGGAGGGAGGCCATTCCAATGGCATGGGTTAATATAGTTAATATGGTGCGTGTGACCTAAATGTTACTAATGCATTCAATTACTTATGTACATTGTATGTTTTATTGATGCCAATCACCTTGTGGGGACCTTGACATGTTTTTTTGACAGGCTTAGCAGACTTAAGTCACTAACCAGTACTGAGATGCCTCACTCAATGACACTATATGAGCCCCAAACTAGTATCAAACCCGGGACGCTTTGAATCCAAATAAGACACTGGACAATGGACGACACACTAAGTAATTCTCTGAACCATATAACCCATATACATTCGTAGGAACAGATATTGGTAAATTTCAAGATTATGTGGCACTTTGGTGTGTCATTCCTATACGAGTAATGCATATTTACGTTTGTTTACCTGTTAGTCTCGTTTTGGCGAAAGTAGGTCAAAACGGTGCGCACTATATAATAAGCCAAACCGTGTTTCCGTGTATGGTCATGAGTTTGATCCTCAGATTAGCCACATTTCAGATGCAGAGTTTCCGTTAGAACTCATCTTTCACTATCATCAGGGCTGCAGGTTTGCTCCCTAGGGAAAATTGATAAATGGTGATATGTGAGAAATTAGTCAATCTTTTACAGAGGTTGGAGAGTTCATGTTCTTACTCATGAAATGCGGGTGGTCTACTATCTGCCACAACAGACTGACCTCCCAATAATAATCCGAAAATGAGTGGTGGGTAGTAATAGAAATAATAATAATAAATAAAAAGATATGTGTACAGTATTTTCTAGGGAGGAGTGACAGGCTGCCCACGTTTAGCCCCGCCCCCATAATAGCCCCGCCCCCATAACCTTCTACTGATTCTGCTCAAGAATAGTTAGCTTTCAATAATTCAATTTGTTTGTCTTAGCGCAGGTTCTCAGAACCGTTCTGTTTTTATTTTACATGTAGAAGTTTGAGGATAAACTTTATTAGGTTCTTATGCCTTGTTTTTACTATCGTCAAGTTTACTCTAATGCATACAATGTACATGTAATAAACAATGATATTCTACCACAATTCCTGTTTATTACGTCAGTGTTGCTGCCATCCTTTGCTTTTGCGACACCATTTTAAAATTATGTGGCACCATTGTAAAAATATTCGTAGTTAACTGATGTATTAAAATTTGGATTAAAAGCAGAATATCAGAGTGTATGTTATTGTGGGATTGCGAATTTGCTCTCTTGGTGTGAGCTTGAACCCATCCAGGCTATAAAGCTTCAATATTATGACATCATGAATTAACCCATTCAACACTAAGGAACTGACATGGACTGGTCCATGATATTTTTAGACCAATAAATTGTTCAGAAAATTACATTTGGACTAGTTCATTTATATCAAAATGGGTAATTCATACTAAATATCGTAAAATTACTAGCAAAAAGTGCAGATCCTGATGAAATCACGCGTAACAAGCTGTCTCATCTGGATCTACACTTTTTGCAAACCTATGTCCATTACACGACACAGCTCCATTTACACTTTTAAAAGTGGCAGACCTACATGTAATAGTAAGCATTTCACATAGTTTGTTCAGTGTTTATTAGCTATCCAATTATCGCAGTGGTTAGCATGCTCACTTCTCACCAATGCAACCTGGGTTCGATCCTCGGACCGGGAAGTATGTGATTGGTACAGTGGTCGCCAGATCGGATAGGTGGGTTTTCTCCGGGTACTCCGGTTTCCTCCCACACGAATGACCACATATATGCTCTTTCATCATTTGGATAAGTACTACAGAAGTAACTTTGCTGGTCAGGTGTGCAGACAATGAATTGAGATAAGATGAAAGATAAGTGAAGTTTGTATTCCTACAAATATCATTTCCATGTACTCAATGTCAGGGTCTGTTGAAATAAATACAATATAGTAATCATTGAAAGTTTTATACTTTATTGTGAATATGTCTGTCTAATCATCGTGACAAGTAAAACAAAGAGCGAATTTCAAGAAGCATATATCTTTCATTTCAATCTACTTGTCATTGTACTACATATACAAGCCACGACATGGACGAAATAGTTACCCTGGGACCACTACTTCCTGAATATAATTTAATTATTAAAATGTTCATACAAAATCTTGTCCAGTAAGCAACTCTGGTCATTGTAATAAGACACTCCTTCTATTCAAATTTTGTATTTAACGGTCATCTTTAAACCCATTTTGTTTAAATTTATTAAATACAATGTACAGTCTACATCCATTATGTCGAATTCCGTCGGATCGATCAAAATACTTCGACATAACCAACGTTTTCAATATAATTCAATATAAACAAATCCAGTTATATGTAAAATGATAGTGTCTGAAACAGGACTTTGATCCAACTTCGATATAACCGGAGAATTCGACATAGCCGATGTAGACTGTAGTACCATTTAAGGGCTTAATCCTCCAATTACTCACTTCTCCCAAACATGCTGACCTAGGATGAGCACTCTACTATACATGTATATGTGTAGAATATGTTACATGGCTCATTCTAGAGGGTGACTGGGTCGAAATAATTAGCCCATAGGGACCCTGACTTCACCCCTGGTGACCCCACTTCTCCGTAAAAAAATGTATGAAGGTAATGTGTAAAAATAGCCATTAAAACTATGACAACTTAAGTATGAAATATTCTGCAAAATGTGCAGTGCATGAAATTTCATGGCATTTCTGAATAAACACCAAAATAATTCCGAACTAGAAATGTAAACCCCCGATCTGGTATTTGACACAAGTACTTGATTAGACAGTGGTACATGTGTATCTACACATCTAGTTAATGAGAGTGGACTCGGTGAGTGGTAAAAATTGGAGATCTACTTGTAGTACTCGATAACCAATTGAAGCAAATTGTGTACATGTTGTGTACATGTATTGTGAAATATCTTGTGAAAATTGTGTACATGTTGTGTACATGTATTGTGAAATATCTTGTGAAAATTGTGTACATGTATTGTGAAATCTCTTGTGAAAATTGTGTACATGTATTGTGAAATCTCCTGTGAAAATCTCCCATGTACCACCATGTATAGGACTAGACCTTAAAACACTTAACAGGAAGTTGTTTCCGATATACTAAGGAGAAATTTTATATTTCTACTATATGCTCACCATATAAAAACACTTCTCCCTCAATTGAAAATAGGGATAGATCAAAGAGGTAAGAGGAATGCTCTCAATAGCCCTAGCTTCTATATTAAATATAATTGTATAATGTATTATATTGGTTCTGGAGATAGCCATAATGATATCGTTGTATAATGTATTCTATTTGTTCTGGAGATAGCCATAATGATATCGTTGTATAATGTATTATATTGGTTCTGGAGATAGCCATAATGATATCGTTGTATAATGTATTATATTGGTTCTGGAGATAGCCATAATGATATCGTTGTATAATGTATTCTATTGGTTCTGGAGATAGCCATAATGATATCGTTGTATAATGTATTATATTGGTTCTGGAGATAGCCATAATGATATCGTTGTATAATGTATTCTATTTGTTCTGGAGATAGCCATAATGATATCGTTGTATAATGTATTCTATTTGTTCTGGAGATAGCCATAATGATATCGTTGTATAATGTATTATATTGGTTCTGGAGATAGCCATAATGATATCGTTGTATAATGTATTCTATTTGTTCTGGAGATAGCCATAATGATATCGTTGTATAATGTATTATATTGGTTCTGGAGATAGCCATAATGATATCGTTGTATAATGTATTATATTGGTTCTGGAGATAGCCATAATGATATCGTTGTATAATGTATTATATTGGTTCTGGAGATAGCCATAATGATATCGTTGTATAATGTATTATATTGGTTCTGGAGATAGCCATAATGATATCGTTGTATAATGTATTCTATTTGTTCTGGAGATAGCCATAATGATATCGTTGTATAATGTATTATATTGGTTCTGGAGATAGCCATAATGATATCATTGTATAATGTATTATATTGGTTCTGGAGATAGCCATAATGATATCGTTGTATAATGTATTATATTGGTTCTGGAGATACTAATTTAGCCCAATTTGAAATCATAATCGTGAATTTTTCGCAATCATATTTGTAAGGTCACTTCCAACACAGCACATCAGAACTGCTTACACTTACTGATAGAGAGATGTCATAACTTATTCCTAAAACTTTCAGTGGTAGAGTCTTGGAAATTTAACTGCAGGATTCAGACAGACGGATCTGTTGTCCAGTGGTAACACGTTGGACTGGTAATCCAAGGATCGCAGGTTCGATCCCCGTCTGACCCTAATAAAATTAACAGTCTTTCAGATGGGACTTTAAACCAGGGTCTCGTGTCGGTGCTTTACACTGTGCAAGTAAAAGAACCAGAGGAGACTTGGAATGGGTCTCTGTCTGTATCATTGCACTATCCTCCAAAAATCAAAAATGACTAATCTCTTCAGGAGGCGTCACTCATATGAGCAACCGGTAGTGATGATAAATAAACGTAAAACACCAGGCAGAATTCAGTCTGAATGCCATGAGTGGAGTGGCAACTTGATGTACGTTAAACGTGTGTATTACTGTTCAGAAAGACAATCGTGCAGTTTATGTGAGCAATTATAATAAAATAAATTTAATATGCTAAAAGTAATTTACTCACATTAATTTATTTGCTATTTTGATGTGAGCCAAACTAAACAAGACTATCCCGTTAAAATAAAATAGCCATATAGTTCACAGATAAATACTTGAAGCCAAGTTTTGACGACAAAAAAGAAAAAAATGAGTTGCGTAAAATATTTTCGTCAATTCACAAAATTTAGCTCCAGTATTTGTTTTTTGTCGCAATTGGCGCCATCGGTGACCGACAACGGGAACCCTACTTACGATGGGTACAATGTCAGGTGGTGGCTGCAAAACTGTCAATCTTAGCATACTTAGTCAGGGTTCATTCTAGGTCAGAATTTTTGGGAGAAGTGAGAAAGCGCGTGATCGCTTCCTTAAATGGTGTTCTTTAATATACTTCTCCAAAATAGGGTTAAAATGCACAGTACAACCATTAAATACAACATTTGAATAGAAGGAGTGCTTTATAATGGGCCAGTGTATCTTACTAGACAAAGTTTTGTTTGAAAATCGTAAAAACCCCACACAAAAAAAAATTAGGGAGAAGTGGGGGCCGCCAGAGGGCGAAGTCAGGGTCCCTAGGGCGACTATTTCGCCCACATCGCCCTCTAGAATGATCCCTGCTTAGTCCCATGTTGTATTTATTTTCATTTACATTACTGTGCGTTTCTGTTTATAGGTTTGAGGAGATGGTTTGTACATCGTTGTGTTCTAGACATTAAGACAGAAGTGTAAGCAAGCCATGGATACTGCAGCGGATCCGCTTCTACCAGAGCTTCATGGACCAATACCCAAGGATAGGTAAACCAAGCATGCATATATATGGTATTTTCAAGTGCTATAAAATAATTATAGCATTGGGAAAAATTGATATTCTAAACTGTTGACTGCACGCTCATCATACTGTGAAATACATACCGTCTCTGTGGCTAATGGTTAAGGCGTCCACCTAGGGAGCGAGAAGTCGAAGGAATGAACCTCGCCAGGGTGTTCCTTCTGATATCACCATTGGTGAGCCGCCAGCTAGTTAAATAATGGTTAACGATTGCCTGGTACCTGGCATACAAGCATAGGATTCGGAAAGTACATATGTTAATAAAAAGATATGTCTCTTTAAATAGGGGTGACACTATAATAAACAAACACACATACAGGTAAACTATCAACTCTACTCGGGACATTGCTGTATATTAAGCTTATGTTTCAATTGACCACAAGCAATCTTCATTTATCAGTATGATGTATCGTCAGGTCTATCATCAGTGATAATGATTGAGGGAATATGCACATACATTGTACATTGTATTTGAAAGCACAGAAGTACATTTTAAAAATTATGCAAAGTTGACCCACATGTACATGCTTCTATTTTAAGAAAAATTGTCGCCACTAAAATAAAGTCTTTAAGACGAGTGATGACACATTTTTGAGTTGTCATATGACCTAAGTGCATTATTTGCATATTCATTAACTCTGCAATACTATTCTGTGCATATTTCTTCCTTTTAAAATGTTGTATGTCATTTTCAGGTTCAGCATTAGATTTTCCATATTTTATATATTGCTGCTTTATTTTTTCATATCCTGTGGAACATTGTCCCTTCACCTTCATTATGTTGTATATTCATCTTCGCTACCTCCATTATATTCATCTACACTGCCATCATTATATTCATCTACACTGCCACCATTATATTCATCTACACTGCCACCATTATATTCATCTACACTGCCACCATTATATTCATCTACACTACCACCATTATATTCATCTTCACTACCATCATTATGTTCATCTACACTGCCACCATTATATTCATCTACACTGCCACCATTATATTCATCTACACTGCCATCATTATATTCATCTTCACTGCCACCTTTATATTCAATATTACTACCATCATTATATGCATCTTCACTACCATCAATACCGGTATATTCATCTACACTACCACCATTATATTCATCTACACTGCCACCATTATATTCATCTACACTGCCACCATTATATTCATCTACACTGCCACCATTATATTCATCTACACTACCACCATTATATTCATCTTCACTACCACCATTATATTCATCTACACTGCCATCATTATATTCATCTACACTGCCACCATTATATTCATCTTCACTACCATCATTATATTCATCTACACTGCCACCATTATATTCATCTTCACTACCATCATTATATTCATCTACACTGCCACCATTATATTCATCTACTTTACCATTATTATATTCATCTTCACTACCTCCATTATATTCATCTTCACTACCATCATTATATTCATCTACACTGCCACCATTATATTCATCTACACTACCATCATTATATTCATCTACACTGCCACTATTATATTCATCTACACTGCCACCAGTATATTCATCTACACTACCATCATTATATTCATCTTCACTACCACTTCACTACCATCATTATATTCATCTACACTACCATCATTATATTCATCTTCACTACCACTTCACTACCATCATTATATTCATCTACACTACCATCATTATATTCATCTTCACTACCACTTCACTACCATCATTATATTCATCTACACTGCCACCATTATATTCATCTTCACTACCACCATTATATTCATCTACACTACCACCATTATATTCAACATTACTACCATCATTATATTCATCTACACTGCCACCATTATATTCAACATTACTACCATTATTATATTCATCTTCACTACCTCCATTATATTCATCTTCACTACCACTTCACTACCATCATTATATTCATATACGCTACCATCATTATATTCATCTTCACTACCACTTCACTACCATCATTATATTCATCTACACTGCCACCATTATATTCATCTTCACTACCACCATTATATTCATTTACACTACCACCATTATATTCAACATTACTACCATCATTATATTCATCTACACTGCCACCATTATATTCATCTACACTGCCACCATTATATTAATCTACACTGCCATCATTATATTCATCTACTTTACCATTATTATATTCATCTTCACTACCACCATTATATTCATCTACACTACCACCATTATATTCATCTTCACTGCCACCATTATATGCATCTACTTTACCATTATTATATTCATCTTCACTGCCACCATTATATGCATCTACTTTACCATTATTATATTCATCTTCACTGCCACCATTATATGCATCTACTTTACCATTATTATATTCATCTTCACTGCCACCATTATATTCATCTACTTTACCATTATTATATTCATCTACACTGCCACCATTATATTCATCTACACTGCCACCATTATATTCATCTACACTGCCATCATTATATTCATCTACTTTACCATTATTATATTCATCTTCACTACCTCCATTATATTCATCTTCACTACCACCATTATATTCATCTTCACTGCCACCATTATATGCATCTACTTTACCATTATTATATTCATCTTCACTGCCACCATTATATGCATCTACTTTACCATTATTATATTCATCTTCACTGCCACCATTATATGCATCTACTTTACCATTATTATATTCATCTTCACTACCATCATTATATTCATCTACACTGCCACCATTATATTCAACATTACTACCATTATTATATTCATCTTCACTACCTCCATTATATTCATCTACTTTACCATTATTATATTCATCTACACTGCCACCATTATATTCATCTACACTGCCACCATTATATTCATCTACACTGCCATCATTATATTCATCTACTTTACCATTATTATATTCATCTTCACTACCTCCATTATATTCATCTTCACTACCACCATTATATTCATCTTCACTGCCACCATTATATGCATCTACTTTACCATTATTATATTCATCTTCACTACCATCATTATATTCATCTACACTGCCACCATTATAGTCAACATTACTACCATTATTATATTCATCTTCACTACCATCATTATATTCATCTACACTACCACCATTATATTCATCTTCACTACCATCATTATATTCATCTATATATTCATCTACACTACCATCATTATATTCATCTTCACTACCATCATTATATTCATCTACACTGCCACCATTATATTCATCTACACTGCCACCATTATATTCAACATTACTACCATCATTATATTCATCTACACTGCCACCATTATATTCATCTACACTGTCATCATTATATTCATCTACACTGCCACCATTATATTCATCTTCACTACCATCATTACCGGTATATTCATCTACACTGCCACCATTATATTCATCTACACTACCACCATTATATTCATCTACACTGCCACCATTATATTCATCTACACTACCACCATTATATTCATCTACACTACCACCATTATATTCATCTTCGCTACCACCATTATATTCATCTTCGCTACCTCCATTATATTCATATTCACTACCATGATTATGTTCATCTATACTACCACCATTATATTCATCTACACTACCACCATTATATTCATCTTCGCTACCACCATTATATTCATCTTCGCTACCTCCATTATATTCATATTCACTACCATGATTATGTTCATCTACACTGACACCATTATATTCATCTTCACTACCATCATTACCGGTATATTCATCTACACTGCCACCATTATATTCATCTTCACTACCACCATTATATTCATCTACACTGCCACCATTATATTCATCTTCACTACCACCATTATATTCATCTACACTGCCACCATTATATTCATCTACACTACCATCATTATATTCATCTTCGCTACCACCATTATATTCATCTACACTGCCACCATTATATTCATCTACACTACCATCATTATATTCATCTACTTTGCCACCATTATATTCATCTTCTTTACTACACTATTTGACATGCTATTTACCTTAGACACATTGGCCCTGTTTTCATTTTATACGTTATGTTTCCATTGTTGTACCACCAATAGCGAATGAACGAGTTTGTCTGTCTGTCACTCACGGCCTGTCTCTCAGTATGTCCAACTTGTTCATATGTCTGTCCATCCAAGTCTACGAGAGGGCAATTTGAATATTATGCTCTTAGAATAATAGATAACCATTACTTTTTATTAATTCTGTAGTGCTTGTTGGGTATATTTGTTGTCTTGGTGGGTTGCTTGAAATAAAGATATAATAAAACTATGCAATAAAGTCGGCCATCGTATATTTTGTGTAAAGGACCAACGTGTTTTTGGGCTGAAGAGTCTAGTGTCCGAGGTGTTTAGGTCATAGTTTATGTGGGTCGTATTTCAAGGCCGAATGTATGGTTGCCATATTTAACATGTGTGTTTTATTTTGTAGATTTCACATTGTATACCTCATATTCTATCTGCTGGGTCTCGGGTCATTGGCTCCATGGAACTTCTTTATTACAGCTAGCGAGGTACATTGTATAGTCATTCAGGGATCATTCTAGAGGGCGATGTGGGCGAAATAGTCGCCCTAGGGACCCTCCCACTTCTCCCTTAAAAAAAATAAAAATGTTTTACTACACAATTTTCAAACAAAATTTTGTCTAGTAAGATACACTGGCCCATTATAAAGCACTCCTTCTATTCAAATGTTGTATTTAATGGTTATACTGTGCATTTTAACCCTATTTTGCAGAAGTATATTAAAGAACACCATTTAAGGAAGCGATCATGCGCTTTCTCACTTCTCCCAAAAATTCTGACCTAGAATGAACCCTGGTCATTTACTGACAGTTTGTGGTTTATGTCGTATCTTGTTATTGTTGTTACTAACCGTTTTTTAAGATACTAGTACTATAAATAAAGTGATAGTTAGTTTGTTAATCCACCTGCCATTCACAACAATAGTCACTTTTGCAGACAGCATAGAGCCAGATCAGACATAATGTGTCATCTGATCAGGTTCCATGATGTTTGCTATTTGGATAGTGGAACTAAAACATTTTGTCTGAATAGCAAACAACATAGATCCTGATCAAACACATCATTGCGCACAGAACATATCGTCTGATCAGGCTCTATGCTGTTTGCTATTTGGATAGTGGAACTAAAACATTTTGTCTGAATAGCAAACAACATAGATCCTGATCAAACACATCATTGCGCACAGAACATATCGTCTGATCAGGCTCCATGCTGTTTCATATTCGGATAATGGAGCTAAAATACTTTGTCTGAATAGTAAACAAGTAAACAGCATAGATGCTGATCAGATGTGCCATTATGCCGTGGGTGATCTGGATCTATGTTGTTTGCACATTCCGTCCAATTTTTTCGGCAGATTAATGAATAATGAGAATAATAAGAAGATATATGTTTGTTTTAGTGAATGACTGAATTATATATCATTGAATGAACATCATGAAGTTTATTTAACGTCGCTACCGGTTTCCCATTTGAGCGACGGACAGTTTACCTAACAACACCTTACCTGGGCAGGCTCCAGTGGTTAACCAGTACTTGGTGCACCAATCTCCGTAAGAAACTGCCAACTTTTTCATATAAATGAAGCACGGTCTGAGCGGGGCTCGAACCCGTGATCACCAGTGATGATAGGTTACAGTGGTATACAAGTAAGGCACCGTAACCACTCGACCACAGAGGCTGTTATATTAATTATTGTTTATACGAGAGAGTAGATATAATTTGTAACTATTCATTTGCAATAATAATTATTATAGTCACCTGATGCAATGCATTGTCTTTTTGTAAAACACGTAATACATTAACAATCGAATAATTTTTGTATTCCGCTCTTTAAAATGTTCACAGTAAAGACTAAAGACACTATGTTGTAGTAAGTTGCATAAGGTGTACTTGCTTGCCTCAGTACTTTGGTTTAAACATATTTATTCTCTATCGTGTACATGGTTATTTACAACAATTGAAATAAGGAATTGGACAGAAAGCTATACAGCTTATGGTTGTCCTCTCCTCTTCAGTACTTTAAATACAAACTGCGTAACACCACGCTGCCAGTCGACGATTATCTGAACCCGGAGTTCGAGACGGATCTACAGGCGATGTTTGAGGGTTACCTCGTTGTTGCTAGCACTATACCCAATATGATCTGCAGCTTATTCACAGCATTACTTATACAAAAGTAAGTGAGATACATGGAGCTATAATGCTGTATATAGAGCTGTTACTTACATGGAATGGCAACGTTCAGTATTCACCAGTTTTGACCAGTATCGACCGCCGGTCCAGTCAGTAGTCATATTTAATCGTTTGTTTGCCAATATTGCGGTGACTATGATATCCTTCCCTTGGGATGATCTGATATGTTTTATATTTTAACAGAATACGTTTGAAGATACTCATGTTATCTTCCCTTGGGATGATCTGATATGTTTTATATTTTAACAGAATACGTTTGAAGATACTCATGTTATCTTCCCTTGGGATGATCTGATATGTTTTATATTTTAACAGAATACGTTTGAAGATACTCATGTTATCTTCCCTTGGGATGATCTGATATGTTTTATATTTTAACAGAATACGTTTGAAGATACTCATGTTATCTTCCCTTGGGATGATCTGATATGTTTTATATTTTAACAGAATATGTTTGAAGATACTCATGTTATCTTCCCTTGGGATGATCTGATATGTTTTATATTTTAACAGAATACGTTTGAAGATACTCATGTTATCTTCCCTTGGGATGATCTGATATGTTTTATATTTTAACAGAATACGTTTGAAGATACTCATGTTATCTTCCCTTGGGATGATCTGATATGTTTTATATTTTAACAGAATACGTTTGAAGATACTCATGTTATCTTCCCTTGGGATGATCTGATATGTTTTATATTTTAACAGAATACGTTTGAAGATACTCATGTTATCTTCCCTTGGGATGATCTGATATGTTTTATATTTTAACAGAATACGTTTGAAGATACTCATGTTATCTTCCCTTGGGATGATCTGATATGTTTTATATTTTAACAGAATACGTTTGAAGATACTCATGTTATCTTCCCTTGGGATGATCTGATATGTTTTATATTTTAACAGAATACGTTTGAAGATACTCATGTTATCTTCCCTTGGGATGATCTGATATGTTTTATATTTTAACAGAATACGTTTGAAGATACGCATGTTATCTTCCCTTGGGATGATCTGATATGTTTTATATTTTAACAGAATACGTTTGAAGATACGCATGTTATCTTCCCTTGGGATGATCTGATATGTTTTATATTTTAACAGAATACGTTTGAAGACACGCATGTTATCTTCCCTTGGGATGATCTGATGTGTTTTATATTTTAACAGAATACGTTTGAAGACACGCATGTTATCTTCCCTTGGGATGATCTGATATGTTTTATATTTTAACAGAATACGTTTGAAGATACTCATGTTATCTTCCCTTGGGATGATCTGATATGTTTTATATTTTAACAGAATACGTTTGAAGATACGCATGTTATCTTCCCTTGGGATGATCTGATATGTTTTATATTTTAACAGAATACGTTTGAAGATACGCATGTTATCTTCCCTTGGGATGATCTGATATGTTTTATATTTTAACAGAATACGTTTGAAGATACGCATGTTATCTTCCCTTGGGATGATCTGATATGTTTTATATTTTAACAGAATACGTTTGAAGATACGCATGTTATCTTCCCTTGGGATGATCTGATATGTTTTATATTTTAACAGAATACGTTTGAAGATACGCATGTTATCTTCCCTTGGGATGATCTGATATGTTTTATATTTTAACAGAATACGTTTGAAGATACGCATGTTATCTTCCCTTGGGATGATCTGATATGTTTTATATTTTAACAGAATACGTTTGAAGATACGCATGTTATCTTCCCTTGGGATGATCTGATATGTTTTATATTTTAACAGAATACGTTTGAAGATACGCATGTTATCTTCCCTTGGGATGATCTGATATGTTTTATATTTTAACAGAATACGTTTGAAGACACGCATGTTATCTTCCCTTGGGATGATCTGATGTGTTTTATATTTTAACAGAATACGTTTGAAGACACGCATGTTATCTTCCCTTGGGATGATCTGATATGTTTTATATTTTAACAGAATACGTTTGAAGATACGCATGTTATCTTCCCTTGGGATGATCTGATATGTTTTATATTTTAACAGAATACGTTTGAAGATACGCATGTTATCTTCCCTTGGGATGATCTGATATGTTTTATATTTTAACAGAATACGTTTGAAGATACGCATGTTATCTTCCCTTGGGATGATCTGATATGTTTTATATTTTAACAGAATACGTTTGAAGATACTCATGTTATCTTCCCTTGGGATGATCTGATATGTTTTATATTTTAACAGAATACGTTTGAAGATACGCATGTTATCTTCCCTTGGGATGATCTGATATGTTTTATATTTTAACAGAATACGTTTGAAGATACGCATGTTATCTTCCCTTGGGATGATCTGATATGTTTTATATTTTAACAGAATACGTTTGAAGATACGCATGTTATCTTCCCTTGGGATGATCTGATATGTTTTATATTTTAACAGAATACGTTTGAAGATACGCATGTTATCTTCCCTTGGGATGATCTGATATGTTTTATATTTTAACAGAATACGTTTGAAGATACGCATGTTATCTTCCCTTGGGATGATCTGATATGTTTTATATTTTAGCAGAATACGTTTGAAGATACGCATGTTATCTTCCCTTGGGATGATCTGATATGTTTTATATTTTAACAGAATACGTTTGAAGATACGCATGTTATCTTCCCTTGGGATGATCTGATATGTTTTATATTTTAACAGAATACGTTTGAAGACACGCATGTTATCTTCCCTTGGGATGATCTGATGTGTTTTATATTTTAACAGAATACGTTTGAAGACACGCATGTTATCTTCCCTTGGGATGATCTGATATGTTTTATATTTTAACAGAATACGTTTGAAGATACGCATGTTATCTTCCCTTGGGATGATCTGATATGTTTTATATTTTAACAGAATACGTTTGAAGATACGCATGTTATCTTCCCTTGGGATGATCTGATATGTTTTATATTTTAACAGAATACGTTTGAAGATACGCATGTTATCTTCCCTTGGGATGATCTGATATGTTTTATATTTTAACAGAATACGTTTGAAGATACGCATGTTATCTTCCCTTGGGATGATCTGATATGTTTTATATTTTAACAGAATACGTTTGAAGATACGCATGTTATCTTCCCTTGGGATGATCTGATATGTTTTATATTTTAACAGAATACGTTTGAAGACACGCATGTTATCTTCCCTTGGGATGATCTGATGTGTTTTATATTTTAACAGAATACGTTTGAAGACACGCATGTTATCTTCCCTTGGGATGATCATACTAATGTTTGTGCTTACTGTTGTTCTTGTCAAATTCAATGCAGATACATGTAAGTATTGACAGCCTATACATGTAAGTATTGACAGCCTATACATGTAAGTATTGACAGCCTATACATGTAAGTATTGACAGCCTATACATGTAAGTATTGACAGCCTATACGTGTAAGTATTGACAGCCTATACGTGTAAGTATTGACAGCCTATACATGTAAGTATTGACAGCCTATACATGTAAGTATTGACAGCCTATACATGTAAGTATTGACAGCCTATACATGTAAGTATTGACAGCCTATACATGTAAGTATTGACAGCCTATACGTGTAAGTATTGACAGCCTATACGTGTAAGTATTGACAGCCTATACATGTAAGTATTGACAGCCTATACATGTAAGTATTGACAGCCTATACATGTAAGTATTGACAGCCTATACATGTAAGTATTGACAGCCTATACATGTAAGTATTGACAGCCTATACGTGTAAGTATTGACAGCCTATACGTGGAAGTATTGACAGCCTATACGTGTAAGTATTGACAGCCTATACGTGTAAGTATTGACAGCCTATACGTGTAAGTATTGACAGCCTATACATGTAAGTATTGACAGCCTATACATGTAAGTATTGACAGCCTATACATGGAAGTATTGACAGCCTATACGTGTAAGTATTGACAGCCTATACGTGTAAGTATTGACAGCCTATACATGTAAGTATTGACAGCCTATACATGTAAGTATTGACAGCCTATACATGTAAGTATTGACAGCCTATACATGTAAGTATTGACAGCCTATACATGTAAGTATTAACAGCCTATACGTGTAAGTATTGACAGCCTATACGTGGAAGTATTGACAGCCTATACATGTAAGTATTGACAGCCTATACGTGTAAGTATTGACAGCCTATACGTGGAAGTATTGACAGCCTATACATGTAAGTATTGACAGCCTATACGTGTAAGTATTGACAGCCTATACATGTAAGTATTGACAGCCTATACGTGGAAGTCGTGATAGCGCCGTGGTAGTGCATTCGCTTCAGATGCGAAAGGCCCGAAGTTTTAGCCCCGCTGGAGCCGTTACGATTGTGTCCTTAGACAAGACATTTAAATTCCACGTTGCCTCTTCTCTCTCCCTCGTGGCGATGGATTCCATCAGGAATGAGGTCTCGAGAGTGATTAATATAAGTTGTAAGAACTTGTTTCACAATCAAGCTAAAATAAATATGTATGGCCATTCGCACCTGAAGCGAATACGCTACCACTGCGCTATCACAACTTCTGCCTAAAGCATTAATTCTAACTTACAAGTCATCATAGAACAGATTGGTTCTGGATGATATCATAATGATATCGTTGTATAATGTATTATATTGGTTCTGGAGATAGCCATAATGATATCGTTGTATAATGTATTCTATTTGTTCTGGAGATAGCCATAATGATATCGTTGTATAATGTATTATATTGGTTCTGGAGATAGCCATAATGATATAGTTGTATAATGTATTATATTGGTTCTGGAGATAGCCATAATGATATCGTTGTATAATGTATTCTATTGGTTCTGGAGATAGCCATAATGATATCGTTGTATAATGTATTCTATTGGTTCTGGAGATAGCCATAATGATATCGTTGTATAATGTATTCTATGGCTCTGGAGATAGCCATAATGATATCATTGTATAATGTATTATATTGGTTCTGGAGATAGCCATAATGATATCGTTGTATAATGTATTCTATTTGTTCTGGAGATAGCCATAATGATATCGTTGTATAATGTATTCTATTTGTTCTGGAGATAGCCATAATGATATCGTTGTATAATGTATTCTATTGGTTCTGGAGATAGCCATAATGATATAGTTGTATAATGTATTATATTGGTTCTGGAGATAGCCATAATGATATCGTTGTATAATGTATTCTATTGGTTCTGGAGATAGCCATAATGATATCGTTGTATAATGTATTCTATTGGTTCTGGAGATAGCCATAATGATATCGTTGTATAATGTATTCTATTGGTTCTGGAGATAGCCATAATGATATCGTTGTATAATGTATTCTATTGGCTCTGGAGATAGCCATAATGATATCATTGTATAATGTATTATATTGGTTCTGGAGATAGCCATAATGATATCGTTGTATAATGTATTCTATTTGTTCTGGAGATAGCCATAATGATATCGTTGTATAATGTATTCTATTTGTTCTGGAGATAGCCATAATGATATCGTTGTATAATGTATTCTATTGGTTCTGGAGATAGCCATAATGATATCGTTGTATAATGTATTATATTGGTTCTGGAGATAGCCATAATGATATCGTTGTATAATGTATTATATTGGCTCTGGAGATAGCCATAATGATATGGTTTTGTTGTACTTCAGGGCAGACACGTTTCTTTTGGATTACCATAGTAACAGCGGTTGTAATTAGCTGTAAGTATGCTGTGTTATATTTATATATAAGTTTTTAGCTTAGTTGGCATATTTTCATGGGCAGGCTTAGCCGACCTAAATGGTTAGTTTTAGTTTAATCATGTTTTTGTTGCAAATCAATAGTTAATGTTATGCACAGAACGATACAATAGTTATGTTATGCACAGAACGATACAATAGTTATGTTATGCACAGAACGATACAATACATAGAATGAAAGGGCAAATGGTTTTGGGCCCCAAGTTTGCTAAATGGTTAAGGAGAACTAAGCAATGTGTGTGAGGTGCCTTGTTTAAGGACATTACATATGTGCCGTGACAGAGTATCGAACCCGGCACTCCTGGATTCCAGCTCTAACAGGCTCTACCACTGGATCAATGAGACAATGATTCTGCTGTTTGCACCTCCTGTTGTCAACTCGGAACTTCTGATAGTTTGACACAGAAAACGGAAATAACATAGAAATGGAATGCTAGCTCTATGGTTTGACATGTGTCATAGCACATCCACACAGGTAGCCACTGAAACACTCCTTGTTTTATGAGAGTCCGCCTCCGTGGTCGAGTGGTTAAGGTCGCTGACTTGTATACCACTGTAACCTATCATCACTGATGGTCACGGGTTCGAGCCCCGCTCAGACCGTGTCTCATTTATATGAAAAAGTTGGCAGTTTCTTACGGAGGTTGGTGCACCCAAGTACTGGTTAACCGCTGGAGCCTGCCCAGGAATGGTGTTGTTAGGTAAACTGCCCGCCGGCGATATAGCCCAAAATGGTGCTGATGCAGGCGTAAAACCCAAAATATAACACTCCTTGTTTTATGAGTAAATATAAATATTTAATGTTATCTTGGTTTACAGTTAAGTTAAGAAGAGACACCTGGAAGTGGTTGGAATGGTATGTTGTAGTAAACTGAGACAGTTACACATCAGTATATAATATATGCCGGGACTGCTCGGTGATTTCCTCCCCTATCCTACATACACGGAATTACCTCCTACAATATGCCAGACGGTACCTGCAGTTTTGGTCGGTTGTCGTTCGTCACGAAATTACGCTATTAATTGAACAGAATAAAAAGGACCAAAGACGGATTCATTATCTGCCTTGGCCAATTTCCCTCCGACCGTGCGACAGTGAGAAAACAAATCGCTGTGTTGATTCGTGACAAAGTTATTTAAGTTTTGCTATGTACCTATGTGGAAGTCTGATAGCACAGTGGATCCAAAGGTCCAGAGTTCTAGCCCTGCTGGTGCCCATAGGCAAGGCATTTAAGTTCCATGTTGCCTCTTCTCTCTCCCTCGTGGCGATGGATTCCATCACGAATGAGGTCTCGAGAGTGATTAATACAAGTCGTATGAACTTGTTTCGCAATCGATCTAAAATAAATTTGTATAAACTATGTACCTGGATCATTTGTTGGTGTTAATTTTCCGCTTGGATGTTCAAAATCATACTAATCCAATATTATCTTATACCTTGCTGAATACAGTATTTTCCGTTGCTCAACATGAATATATAAATAATCGCGTGATATCTGTTACAATTATTATTCTCAGTTTGTGCCCCCGCCAAATAGACTGACTGCAGTACTCAATTTGTTGCACATGAAATTGTTACTGACCAGTGCAGTGTACTGGTAAGATTACACGTTGATTCGTCATGAAATATTCAATAGCTTTTGTGTCGATTAGTGCCGGATCACCGCCATGGCAGTTAGTTTTTTATCTGTTCGTCACTACATGTTTCCTTCCATTTTTATTTTGCTTCGCAAAGATGAGAGGTGTTTGTTTAATCTGTCTGGTGTGTACTGTATTGTACATACACATAATTACCTCCCCTATTCTACATACACATAATTACCTCCTCTAATCTACATACACTAAATTACCTCCCATGTTTTACATACATGGAATTACCTCCCCTGTTCTACATGCACTTAATTACCTCCCCTAATCTACATACACTGAAATACATCCTATGTCCTACATACACGGAATTACCTCCCCTGGCATATTTTACATACACATAATTACCTCCCCTATTCTACATACACAGACTTACCTCCCCCATTCCACATACACTGAATTACCTCCCCCATTCCACACACATGAAATTACCTCCCCTCTGCTACATACACTTAATTATCTCCCCTATTCTACATACACAGACTTACCTCCCCCATTCCACATACACGGAATTACCTCCCCTATTCTACATACATAAACAGTCACCCTACCACTTCCTTTCCCATTAAAGCACTTTCAATATATTGGTTTTTTGATGAATCTGTTGAACAAATATTGATATGGAATTCATAACTCACAAATATGATATGTTTTGAACCAATGGGTGTATTCAAATATTTCACTACAATATATTCTGCTGACATGCTCGACAGTAACATTGATTATTACATTATTGCTGTCAAATGCTATATATTTACAGCATTGGACAATATTTTATTTACATTGCACACCTAAAAGGACATGTAATACAAATATGGCAGACTTGTAACTTTGAAAGAAGTAAAATTGTAACATTTGTTTTTGTTTATTTCTCATACTTTTCATTGAAATAAGAATTTGAAAAAAGAATTTTTGTTTTCTTTTCAGCACTTTTACTACATATTGTAACATACTTCACAAAATGTACACAAGTACATGTCATCATTGAGTGACAGTGCACAAAATGTACATGAGTACATGTCATCATTGAGTGACATAGTGCACACAATTTACACGAGTACACATCATTGAGTGACATAATGCACACAATTTACACAGGTACATGTCATCATTGAGTGACATAGTGCACACAATTTACACAGGTACATGTCATCATTGAGTGACATAGTGCACACAATTTACACGGGTACATGTCAGCATTGAGTGACACAGTGCACACAATTTACACGAGTACATGTCAGCATTGAGTGACATAGTGCACACAATTTACACGAGTACACATCATTGAGTGACATAATGCACACAATTTACACAGGTACATGTCAGCATTGAGTGACATAGTGCACACAATTTACACGAGTACATGTCAGCATTGAGTGACATAATGCACACAATTTACACAGGTACATGTCATCATTGAGTGACATAGTGCACACAATTTACACGAGTACACATCATTGAGTGACAGTGCACACAATTTACACGAGTACACATCATTGAGTGACAGTGCACACAATTTACACAGGTACATGTCATCATTGAGAGACATTGTGCACACAATTTACACAGGTACATGTCATCATTGAGTGACAGTGCACACAATTTACACAGGTACATGTCATCATTGAGAGACATTGTGCACACAAGTTACACAGGTACATGTCATCATTGAGTGACAGTGCACACAATTTACACAGGTACATGTCATCATTGAGTGACAGTGCACACAATTTACACAGGTACATGTCATCATTGAGAGACATTGTGCACACAATTTACACAGGTACATGTCATCATTGAGTGACAGTGCACACAATGTACACAGGTACATGTCATCATTGAGTGACAGTGCACACAATTTACACAGGTACATGTCATCATTGAGTGACAGTGCACACAATTTACACAGGTACATGTCATCATTGAGTGACATGGTGCACACAATTTACACAGGTACATGTCATCATTGAGTGACATAGTGCACACAATTTACACAGGTACATGTCATCATTGAGTGACAGTGCACACAATTTACACAGGTACATGTCATCATTGAGTGACAGTGCACACAATTTACACAGGTACATGTCATCATTGAGTGACATAGTGCACACAATTTACACAGGTATTTGTCATCATTGAGTGACATAGTGCACACAATTTACACGAGTACATGTCATCATTGAGTGACATAGTGCACACAATTTACACAGGTACATGTCATCATTGAGTGACATAGTGCACACAATTTACACGAGTACACATCATTGAGTGACGTAATGCACACAATTTACACGAGTACATGTCATCATTGAGTGACATAGTGCACACAATTTACACGAGTACACATCATTGAGTGACATAGTGCACACAATTTACAGGAGTACACATCATTGAGTGACATAATGCACACAATTTACACGAGTACATGTCATCATTGAGTGACATAGTGCACACAATTTACACGAGTACATGTCATCATTGAGTGACATAGTGCACACAATTTACACGAGTACATGTCATCATTGAGTGACATAGTGCACACAATTTACACGAGTACACATCATTGAGTGACATAGTGCACACAATTTACATGAGTACACATCATTGAGTGACATAATGCACACAATTTACACGAGTACATGTCATCATTGAGTGACATAGTGCACACAATTTACACGAGTACACATCATTGAGTGACATAGTGCACACAATTTACACGAGTACATGTCATCATTGAGTGACATAGTGCACACAATTTACACGAGTACACATCATTGAGTGACATAATGCACACAATTTACACGAGTACATGTCATCATTGAGTGACATAGTGCACACAATTTACACGAGTACATGTCATCATTGAGTGACATAGTGCACACAATTTACAGTTGACCTCAACCTGTCGGTGTATTGTTCAAAATGTTGGTGTATTGTTCAGTTCACCAAACCCATATTCCAACTGACATCATGTACAAGCATTTTACGTTACAGCCATGTTTTCTTGCCAGACCTAGGAGCGTGGGATATGAATGTTCCTTGAACCAACAGCCTTATTATTAACCCTTTCAACACCACAGGCCTCTCAATAGGCTTACAAAAAGTGTAGCTCCAGATGAGCCGGCTCGTGACGAGCCGTCTCATCAGGATCTACACTTTTTGCCAGTAATATAACTATTTTTAGACAAAGATTACCCATTTTGATAAATGAACTGGTCCAAATGTAATTTTCTTATTAATTTATTGGTCTGAAAATATCATGGACCAGTCCATGTCAGTTACTTGGTGTTGAATGGGTTAATATTAAGTGTCATCATTTACTTACAGCTGGAGCGTCTATTCTATTAGCATCCCTGTTTGGGTTGGCCAGTTTGTTCCCATCTCAGTATGTACAGGCAGCAATGACGGGGCAGGCTATGGGAGGCATATTTGCCGCTGTCGTTAATCTAGTCACACTTTCAATTGGGTCAGATGTCGAGGAAAGTGGATTGGTGTTCTTTATGTTTGCTGTGTTTACAGCTGTGTGTACCCTCATAGGCTACGCAAGTCTATATTGTATAGTAAGTGTTATATTCTTTAACCCATTTCATTCTGGATACCGTTCAAACAGTACTGGCAAAGAACATAGAGCCAGATCAACCGCCATGGAACGTGCCGTCTGATCAGGCTCTATGCTGTTTGCTCTTCAGATGATCTTGCTAAGACACTTGGCTATGTAGCAAACAACATAGATCCTGATCAGCATGCAGCGTCACGCTGCAGCTGATCTGGATCTATGTTGTTTGCAAAAGCCATTAAATGTATCCAGAATGAAATGGGTTAATTGATAGCTTTGAATTAATTGTTCAAATGAGTTCTCTCGTTAAATAAAGTCTTTATTATTTATTATTATTATTAGCTAAACACGGTTCATTCTAGGTCAGAATTTTTGGGAGAAGTGAGAAAGCCTGTGATTGCTTCCTTAAATTGTGTTATTTAATAAATTTCAACAAAATATTGTTAAAATGCACAGTACAAGCATTAAATACAAGATTTGAATAGAAGGAGTGCTTTATAATGGGCCAGTGTATTTTACTGGACAAAATTTAATGTATACAAATTGTAAAAAAATAGAAAGTGGGGCCCCCAGGGGGCGTAGTCAGGGTCCCTAGGGCGACTATTTCGCCCAAGTAGCCCTCTAGAAAGAGCCCTAAAGGTGGATAGAATAATAAAAAATAATAAAATAATAATAATTTGTTCTCAATATACTGAAGATACTAAAGTAATGTGTATACTTATTTTCAACCAGTAAATGACTTAAGTGACAGTAAAAGGATTTTGTGAAAACGGTTATCCACACACCTGAAGCAGCATTTGTTTATTTTTGGCTTCTACTTTTCCGTGGAGGTAATAACAAAATAATGTCGTTTAGGGTCATTTAATCCAGATTAGTCAAAAAATAATCATGTGCAAAGGGCGAGATATAAGGATATATCTGTACCTAAATTTGTGACATTATACATGATCTGGTCCGCCTCACTGGTCGAGTGGTTAAGGTCGCTGACACCATTGTAACCTATCATCACTGATGGTCACGGGTTCGAGCCCCGCTCAGGCCGTGTCTCATTTATATGAAAAAGTTGGCAGTTTCTTACGGAGGTTGGTGCACCCAAGTACTGGTTAACCGCTGGAGCCTGCCCAGGAAAGGTGTTGTTAGGTAAACTGCCCGCCGGCGATATAGCCCAAAATGGTGCTGATGCAGGCGTAAAACCCGAAATATAACATATATATACAGGATCTAGATGTTTTACGCATGAAATTTGAGCTTGTTTACGTTAATTTGATATGTGGCAGGCATTTTTGCTTATGGAGTAATAGACATGGAACAAAATTTGCAACCCACCTTGTACAGCCGGACTAGGTAATGATAGATCGTGGCTAGCATGCATAGGTTGGTTGATTAATTAAAAACCAGCTTTAATGATGCCTTTTAGCATGTTGTTTATTGTTGATCTGTGGAAAGGTTAGGTGATGAGTTTTTACGGTCATTAACTTCAAATCAGTTACCTCCACTGCTGTACACAGGCACAAGACACACATTTATTTTGTTTGGCCCTATGATCATATAGTAAGTAACGTAAATATTAGGGCAACAAAAAAATAAACATTACTACTATATGACCATAGTGCCAAAAAAATAATCATTTGTGTCTTGTGCCTGTCCTGCTGTATGTTCGAATACCACTTTGAGTGTCAGGTCCTTTCATGTGATGAAGCTATCCAACTGGCTTGTGGAAGGTCGGTGGTTCTACCTTTGTGTCAATCTGTGCCTGAAATACTGCTCGGAGTGACAATCTGGGTCTTCCACCAATACTAGCTGGTGACTCGTCATATCACGTAAGCTGTTTGTGCCGCGTTAAACCCCAAAACAAAAAACAAATGATCTGTGTACATGTAATAAGAACACACTGATTCTCATATACGCTCCATGTAATTCCAGAGTTATTCAAGACACCACATATTAGAAATAGGTGAGTTTATTTATTATAACTGGTCTTGTAAATTACTTATATACAATCTGACAAGTTAGCCTGTCATTTTCGCGCAGACATGTGTGGATTAAGCTGATTGTATAGGACCACTATGAATACAGTTGTGGATTAAGCTGATTGTATAGGACCATTATGAATACAGTTGTGGATTAAGTTGATTGTATAGGACCACTATGAATACAGTTGTGGATTAAGCTGATTGTATAGGACCACTATGAATACAGTTGTGGATTAAGCTGATTGTATAGGACCACTATGAATACAGTTGTGGATTAAGTTGATTGTATAGGACCACTATGAATACAGTTGTGGATTAAGCTGATTGTATAGGACCACTATGAATACAGTTGTGGATTAAGCTGATTGTATAGGACCACTATGAATACAGTTGTGGATTAAGTTGATTGTATAGGACCACTATGAATACAGTTGTGGATTAAGCTGATTGTATAGGACCACTATGAATACAGTTGTGGATTAAGCTGATTGTATAGGACCACTATGAATACAGTTGTGGATTAAGTTGATTGTATAGGACCACTATGAATACAGTTGTGGATTAAGCTGATTGTATAGGACCACTATGAATACAGTTGTGGATTAAGCTGATTGTATAGGACCACTATGAATACAGTTGTGGATTAAGCTGATTGTATAGGACCATTATGAATACATGTGTGGATTAAGCTGATTGTATAGGACCATTATGAATACATGTGTTGATTAAAGCTGATTGTATAGGACCATTATGAATACATGTGTTGATTAAAGCTGATTGTACAGGACCACTATGAATACAGTTGTGGATTAAGCTGATTGTATAGGACCATTATGAATACATGTGTTACAATAATCAAGATTGGACGAGCTGAGAAAGAACCTTCGGATCTCTGCGCTGTTGGTGGAGTCTTACTTGGCCGTCAGGTTGTTTTCAACGGAGGAAGAAGTCCAGCTGGCATGTAGCAATTGTGCAACAAATCTGTGCAACCTACATATATGCTATGCTGTGCTGTGTGTATTGATATTTCTCCAAATGTTTGGAATTTCACAACGTGTAGCCAATCTGTTCAACCTACATATATGCTATGCTGTGTGTATTGGACTTTCTCCAAATGTTTGGAATTTCACTACTTGTAGCCAATCTGTTCAACCTACATATATGCTATGCTGTGCTGTGTGTATTGATATTTCTCCAAATGTTTGGAATTTCACAACGTGTAGCCAATCTGTTCAACCTACATATATGCTATGCTGTGTGTATTGGACTTTCTCCAAATGTTTGGAATTTCACAACGTGTAGCCAATCTGTTCAACCTACATATATGCTATGCTGTGTGTATTGGACTTTCTCCAAATGTTTGGAATTTCACTACTTGTAGCCAATCTGTTCAACCTACATATATGCTATGCTGTGTTGTGTGTATTGATATTTCTCCAAATGTTTGGAATTTCACTATGTGTAGCCAATCTGTTCAACCTACATATATGCTATGCTGTGTGTATTGGACTTTCTCCAAATGTTTGGAATTTCACTACGTGTAGCCAATCTGTTCAACCTACATATATGCTATGCTGTGTGTATTGGACTTTCTCCAAATGTTTGGAATTTCACTACTTGTAGCCAATCTGTTCAACCTACATATATGCTATGCTGTGTTGTGTGTATTGATATTTCTCCAAATGTTTGGAATTTCACTATGTGTAGCCAATCTGTTCAACCTACATATATGCTATGCTGTGTGTATTGGACTTTCTCCAAATGTTTGGAATTTCACTACGTGTAGCCAATCTGTTCAACCTACATATATGCTATGCTGTGTGTATTGGACTTTCTCCAAATGTTTGGAATTTCACTACTTGTAGCCAATCTGTTCAACCTACATATATGCTATGCTGTGTTATGTGTATTGATATTTCTCCAAATGTTTGGAATTTCACTACTTGTAGCCAATCTGTGCAACCTACATATATGCTATGCTGTGTGTATTGGACTTTCTCCAAATGTTTGGAATTTCACAACGTGTAGCCAATCTGTGCAACCTACATATATGCTATGCTGTGTGTATTGGACTTTCTCCAAATGTTTGGAATTTCACAACGTGTAGCCAATCTGTTCAACCTACATATATGCTATGCTATGCGTATTGGACTTTCTCCAAATGTTTGGAATTTCACTACGTGTAGCCAATCTGTTCAACCTACATATATGCTATGCTGTGTGTATTGGACTTTCTCCAAATGTTTGGAATTTCACTACTTGTAGCCAATCTGTTCAACCTACATATATGCTATGCTGTGTTGTGTGTATTGATATTTCTCCAAATGTTTGGAATTTCACTATGTGTAGCCAATCTGTTCAACCTACATATATGCTATGCTGTGTGTATTGGACTTTCTCCAAATGTTTGGAATTTCACTACGTGTAGCCAATCTGTTCAACCTACATATATGCTATGCTGTGTGTATTGGACTTTCTCCAAATGTTTGGAATTTCACTACTTGTAGCCAATCTGTTCAACCTACATATATGCTATGCTGTGTTGTGTGTATTGATATTTCTCCAAATGTTTGGAATTTCACTATGTGTAGCCAATCTGTTCAACCTACATATATGCTATGCTGTGTGTATTGATATTTCTCCAAATGTTTGGAATTTCACTACTTGTAGCCAATCTGTGCAACCTACATATATGCTATGCTGTGTGTATTGGACTTTCTCCAAATGTTTGGAATTTCACTACGTGTAGCCAATCTGTTCAACGTACATATATGCTATGCTATGCTGTGTGTATTGATATTTCTCCAAATGTTTGGAATTTCACTACTTGTAGCCAATCTGTTCAACCTACATATATGCTATGCTGTGTTGTGTGTATTGATATTTCTCCAAATGTTTGGAATTTCACTACTTGTAGCCAATCTGTGCAACCTACATATATGCTATGCTGTGTGTATTGGACTTTCTCCAAATGTTTGGAATTTCACTACGTGTAGCCAATCTGTTCAACGTACATATATGCTATGCTATGCTGTGTGTATTGATATTTCTCCAAATGTTTGGAATTTCACTACTTGTAGCCAATCTGTTCAACCTACATATATGCTATGCTGTGTTGTGTGTATTGATATTTCTCCAAATGTTTGGAATTTCACTACTTGTAGCCAATCTGTGCAACCTACATATATGTTATGCTGTGTGTATTGGACTTTCTCCAAATGTTTGGAATTTCACTACGTGTAGCCAATCTGTTCAACGTACATATGCTATGCTGTGTTGTGTGTATTGATATTTCTCCAAATGTTTGGAATTTCACTACTTGTAGCCAATCTGTTCAACCTACATATATGCTATGCTGTGTTGTGTGTATTGATATTTCTCCAAATGTTTGGAATTTCACTATGTGTAGCCAATCTGTTCAACCTACATATATGCTATGCTATGCGTATTGGACTTTCTCCAAATGTTTGGAATTTCACTACGTGTAGCCAATCTGTTAAACGTACATATGCTATGCTGTGTTGTGTGTATTGATATTTCTCCAAATGTTTGGAATTTCACTACTTGTAGCCAATCTGTTCAACCTACATATATGCTATGCTGTGTTGTGTGTATTGATATTTCTCCAAATGTTTGGAATTTCACTATGTGTAGCCAATCTGTTCAACCTACATATATGCTATGCTGTGTGTATTGGACTTTCTCCAAATGTTTGGAATATCACTACGTGTAGCCAATCTGTTCAACCTACATATATGCTATGCTGTGTGTATTGGACTTTACAGCATCATCATTAATATGTTAAATACGTGGACACTATTTCAGGGTGTGCTGTACGGGTTGATGTGAGTCATACTTATGAGAGTATAGAGTTTGTAAATACAGACCATGGGTGGTCCTACTACTGCAATATACTTAGAAAGGTGAGTAGGACATTTGAATTTTATACAGATGAATACAAAAATACTGAATATGTTAATAGTTTTTGCAATTAAAGAATTACTAGGAAAATCCTGAAATTGCCATTTATTTATTTGCCAAACAAAATGGCGGCCAGGATAAGATCTTATCAGTGTTTTGACTATTTTCACAATGTTTTCATAGGCGGGACGGGACCTATGTATTAAAAAGCGTAGAACGCCATTGTTTAATATATAATTTAGTCTGAAAGCCTCAGCCGAAAAATCCTATATGACTTACTTCCCTTGAATACTGTTCATTTGCAACAAAGAAAAGATCTGTGTTTGTAATTTTCATTAGAATTAATAAAAGATTTGGGTTTGTTTAACTTTTCATTAGAATAACTTTCACTCCTATTGATTTACAAATATTATTTAAAAAAATTATCCTTGAATTGATATGAATATCAATAAATTTGTATTATGTGTCTGTTACAGGTATGGAAGGAGGGCTTGAGTGTATGTATCGTGTTTGTAGTGACCTTGTCATGTTTCCCTGCAGTAGCGTCATCTATTGTGTCTGTAACGGAGAGCCACAAAGAATGGACAGGTAAAAAAGTTTAAACATTATTTATTAACGATTGCGAAACAAGCTTTAACAACTTATATTAATCACTCTCGTTTGCGCAGATGAAAGCGTAAATGTGGTCATTATAATGAATTCCCTTTTCTGGTCCTTTCAACATAAATGTACAGTATTTCATATGCCAAAGTGCCAGTTTGTCGCCAAAATGACTTTCATTCAGCAATTTTATCTAATCGAAGATGCACCGCCGTGTCTGTGCAAACAATCGATAAATGTAGTTGAATGTGTTTACTGTGTCAGTAAAAACCATGTCTATGCTTGCTGTTATGATATGTATGTTTATGCAACATTATTCGTCAGATATTTCCATCAAATTCTGGTTTTTCCAGGCCATCATAGCATTGTTTGGTAAATACCTGTTAACCATATACTCTTTGAGTCGACAAACTTCTCCCTCGTATGCCTAAGACTTCTCCCTTGTATACCTTGAACTTTCTCCCTATATACCTCAAGTCTCTCCCTATTTCTAAGGTCTAGGTCTAGCACTGGAAAGCTCATTGAAGCTTCTCTTCAAATTTGTTTTTATATGTTATATTTCGGGTTTTACGCCTGCATCAGCACCATTTCGGGCTATATCGCCGGCGGGCTGTTTACTTAACAACACCTTTCCTGGGCAGGCTCCAGCGGTTAACCAGTACTTGGGTGCACCAACCTCCGTAAGAAACTGCCAACTTTTTCATATAAATGAGACACGGCTTGAGCGGGGCTCTAACCCGTGACCATCAGTGATGATAGGTTACAGTGGTATACAAGTCAGCTACCTTAACCACTCGACCACGGAGGTGGACTCAAATTTGTTTTTAACATGATACAGTCGACAGCGAATTGTGTTTTATTTCAGAAAAATATTTCTCAGCTTTAGTGTGTTTTCTATTATTTAACTGTGGGGATTGGAGTGGAAGATCTGTCGCAGGATCAGTGCAGTGGGTAAGCTTGTTTTCTATTATTTAACTGTGGGGATTGGAGTGGGAGATCTGTCGCAGGATCAATACAGTGGGTAAGCTGGTTTCCTATTATTTAACTGTGGGGATTGGAGTGGAAGATCGGACAGTGATATCTCACATACTGCCTGGTCCGAGGATCGAACACGGGTTGCTTTGGTGAGAAGCGAGTGCGCTAATCGGACAGCAAATGATCTCTTAATAATAGGCATTTCTCTTACTATGAGTTTGTGGTAAACAGAATAAAACAGTGGGATCTACTGTGCTTGCTACTAGATATTGATAATTTATTCATTTACTAAATACAGTAATTGGTTAACATACACCATATCTTTGTAATATTTAGCATAAGCATTGTGTAGCATATTCCATATTTTGTAGAGCATAGCATAATTCTATGTTTAGCGTATGCTGTAGCATATTTCTGTGTTTAGCATATATCATATCTTTGAAGTGTGAGGCATAATGTTATATTTAGCATATACCATAGCGTGCAGGGTTCCCGCTGTCTGTCGCCAATGGCGACAAAAAACAAATATTGGCGCTAAATTTTGTGAATAATTTTTGCGTAAATATTTGGCGCAACTTTTAATTTTTAATCTTTTTCGGCACATGTTTTGTCAAATTATGGCTTCATATTTATTTATGAACTATATGGCTCTTAGTTGGCTCCAAGTTTTTTAAATTGGCTCCAGTATTTTTCAATTGGCGACAGAAGTGGCGCAGACAAACATTCAGACAGCATATTTCTGTGTTTAGCATATACCATATTTTGTTATGTGTAGCATAATTATGTGTTTAGCATACATGTATACCGTATCATTGTAGTGTGTATATTCCATATTTTGTAGCATGTAGCATATTTCTGTGTTTACCATATATAATATCTTATAGGGTGTACTGTATAGCATAATTCTATGCTTTTTTCAGCCGAGATATGGACAGTCGTCGGTACTGCTGTTATTGTCTGTGTTACGTATAGTGTTCATACCTCTATTCATGTTGTGTAATGCTCAACCAAGGACCGCACCAGTCCCCTTCAACAGCGACGTGTACCCGGTAGTCTTTATACTACTACTAGGACTCACCAACGGATACGTTGGCACGATAGCCATGATGTACGGTCCAAGGTATGTTCCTGGTATTATTGTATTTTATGTGCCGTAACATTTGTTACGCAGTATGATCTTGAAGCATTTGACGGGTAATTGATGGCTGAGACAAATTGTGCACCGCCATAGTAAAACGTCCAAACCAATCAAATGACGAGTGTATGTACAGTCAAAGTCGGTTATATCTCATAGTCAGGTCAGTCTTGTTTCAAAAACTTATTTTGCATATACATGTAACTGACTACGTTTATTGTTAAACTTCATTAAGTAAAATTTTATTTTTTCTAAGAGAGGAATTTATATAAGATATGTATTTATCTTGTTTTCCAATCCTTTGTTATCTTCCTGCAACCTGTGTGTTTATATAATTTCGATGCATATATGCTCTTTGTACAAAAGAAGAACAATAAATAAAGTTTAAACTAAGTAAAATTTTCCGTTATATTGAATTTCCTTTCCTGGTCCTTTCAACATAAATGTACAGTATTTCATATGCCAAAGTGCCAGTTTGTCACCAAAATGACTCATTCAGCAAATTGATCTAATTGAAGTTGAATGTGTTTACTGTGTCAGTAAAAACCATGTCTATGCTTGCTGTTATGATATGTATGTTTATGCAACATTATTCGTCAGATATTTCCATCAAATTCTGGTTTTTCCAGGCCATCATAGCATTGTTTGGTAAATACCTGTTAACCATATACTCTTTGAGTCGACAAACTTCTCCCTCGTATGCCTAAGACTTCTCATAGTCATGTCAAAGTCTCGTTTCAAACCAATCAAATGACGAGTGTATGTGTGTTTTTACGTTTATTTATCGTCGCTACCGGTTGCCCATATGAGCGACGCCTCCTGAAGAGATTAGTCATTTTAGATTTTTGGAGGATAGTGCAATGATACAGACAGAGACCCATTCCAGAGTCTCCTCTGGTTCTTTTACGTGCACGGTGTAAATCACCGACACGAGACCTCGGTTTAACGTCCCATCTGAAAGACTGTTAATTTTATTAGAGTCAGACGGGGGATCGAACCTGCAATCCCTGGATTACCAGTCCAGCGTGTTACCACTGGACTACAGATCCGTCTGTGACGAGTGTATGTACAGTCAAAGTCGGTTATATCTCATCATCAGGTCAAAGTCTCGTTTCAAACCAATCAAATGTGGAGTTTATTTACAGTCCAACCTGTGTTAGTGGCCACCTCTATTAAGCAGCCAGTATCCAAAATCCCAATATGTTGTTTCATTATACATTTGATCTCTATTAAGCAGCCATCTATGCTAAGCAGCCACTTTCTGTTGAAACCTTGGCTGGCTGCTTAAAACAGGCTTGACTGTTCAATGATTCAGATTGCAGCCTGGTTTATATATGACAATTGTCCTAAATATCAACATTTTACAGAGCATTTTGTCATAAGCTTTACAGAATCTTAGGCCACTTTACTATTTTATTAATAAATCAACATGTGCTATAAAGCATGTGTGCGACTCGGATTAAATAAACGCTTATTGATTATTATGTAGCACCAAGCATCTACATGACTCTTGTCAGTTCATACTCTATACTATAATTCTGGAGAAATGAATCGGCCATTTTGTTCCGAAAGATTTGTCTTGCTGAATGAAGTTTTGGAATTTTACTAATAAGCGAGTCTAATGGCTGTGGAGATTGAAGCGGCGGAATTTTGGCGTCAAGTATCGCTATATTTTCATGACATCACTTCGCAAAGCGTTGTTATATTTATGTTTTAAACAGCGTTATAATTGTGTCAAGACTTCTTTTAAATCGCCATTTGTCTTACCATTAACGTTATGTGCCAATTCACCTAGAAATATGCATATTTTACAGATTAATTTACAAATTATAAGGATTATTCTCTCAACCAATCAGAATCCTTCCAGGTGTTATTACACATGTGTACATATAAGAAATTATAATATGACTGTATTGCACTGGATACAAGCAAAGCTATGTGATAAATGAATATATTGTATATAACATAATTATAATGTATATAAAACTTTATGCTTTTAACTTTTTACAGACGTGTGACACCAGGCGAGGCAGAGAGTACCGGAGCCATTATGTCAACTTGTTTAACCTCTGGTCTCGTAACAGGATCACTTATAGCTATCCTTCTAATGAAATCCCTCTGAGTCAAAACCCCTAATTGTATAACTATGCTCAGATCAAGTGATATGTGATTGGCAGGTTTGCACACAGCTTAGCCAATGAGAAAGCCTCTGACCAGAGAAAAGTTTCTAATGTCCAGGGTTGGAAGTTATAACGCTTTTCTCCAATCTCAGTCTCAAGCTTTCTGATTGGTTGAGCCAAGAGTGTATCTCAGACTCAACCCATCATATAATTTGATAACTGAGAAAAGTTTTATAACCTCTAACCCTATGTATACCTGGATTTCACTGAGTTATTAAAGCATTGATAAATATGATCTGTGTGTTTTAATAGTGGGCGGGGTATATAAGGGGTGGGACATATAGTGGGCGGAGTATATAGTGGGCAGGCATATAGTGGTGGGACATATAGTGGGCGGGGCATATAGTGGGCGGGGCATATAGTGGGTGGGACATATAGTGGGTGGGGCATATAGTGGGTGGGGCATATAGTGGCCGGGGCATATAGTGGCCGGGGCATATAGTGGGTGGGACATATAGTGGGTGGGACATATAGTGGGTGGGACATATAGTGGGCAGGGCATATAGTGGCCGGGGCATATAGTGGCCGGGGCATATAGTGGCCGGGGCATATAGATTTACACTTGTCTGTCAGTATGTATGTGACATCCCTTATTACTTATTTATTTAGCATTTTGTTGATCATACACGGATGACTGAGCAGTATGATTATATAGATGTTTTATCGAATGGAGCTATTTTAGCGTAGTTTTACCCTTATTTTTCCTAAAATACACAGTAACAGATTAGTTGTCCAGTGGTTACCACGTTGGGCTGCAAATCCAGGGGTCGTCAGTTCAATCCCATTTTCTACTATCATTTTACAAGTCTTTCAGATAGAACTATAAACTGAGGTCCCATGTATCAGTGTTTTGTAACAGTTGTGTAAAACAATTTAAACAAACCCTCACATGTTTTTTGCAAATTTATTTTAGCTTCATTGCGAAACAAGTTAATGCAACTTATATTAATCACTCTCGAGACCTCATTCCTGATGTAATCAGGAGAGATAAGAGGCAATGTGGAATTTAAATGCCTTGCCTAAGGGCACAAACGTAACGACTACAGCTGGGTGCGAACTTGTGGCCTTTCGCATCTGAAGCGAATGCGCTATCACGACTTCTGTGGATTGCATTACATGTATCCTTCAAAAGAGAAAGAAAATAAATATACTTGTAGAGGTGTTACATTGAATAACCAGACGGCAACGATAAATAAACGTTTTAACGGAATAATGCAACAATACACAGTATATACAATGTATAGTATTTGGAGTATTGTGTGTATTGTTGGGTGGAGTTTGTTCAACCGTACACATATTATCAAGCACAGATGTGCAGACTGGATGGTTTGTTGCAGGGCTCATTCTAGATGGCGACTTGGGCGAATTAGTCGCCCTAGGGACCCTAACATCGCCACCTGGGGTCCCCACTTCTCCTTAAAAATAATTTTTTTATTTTATTGTTGTTTTTTCAATTTTCAGACCAAATGTTGTCCAGTAACATACAATAGGCCATTAGAAAGCAAGCCTATTCAAATATGGTATTTAATGGTCATACTGTATATTTTAACTATTTTGTCGACATTTATTAAATAATACCATTAAAGGACATAATCGTGCGCTTTCTCCCTGAAGTTCTGACGTAGAATGAGCCCTGTGTCTGACTGACAGACATTATTGCAATTATTAGAGTTATTTGCTCTTTGTCGGATTTCCACAATATATTGTACATGTAGTGTATAGCTTAACCCTTTCCCTCATAGAAGCACCAATACGACGTACATTGACAATGTAGTAGCCAAACCAATGTTCACAATAAAAGCCAGAATCTCATGTAGTCCCAGTAATATCTATGGAGGTGGGAGAGATATGGTGACTACTTATCCACTGCATGATAGCTATACAGCTGTCGTATGTATGGAGATATAATAGTATATTAACCTAAATCTCTATGAAGGAAAGGGTTATATGGCTGTCGTTTGTATGGAGATATAATAGTATATTAACCTAAATCTCTACGAAGGAAAGGGTTAAATGGCTGTCGTTTGTATGGAGATATAATAATATATTAACCTAAATCTCTATGAAGGAAAGGGTTAAATGGCTGTCGTTTGTATGGAGATATAATAGTATATTAACCTAAATCTCTATGAAGGAAAGGGTTAAATGGCTGACGTTTGTATGGAGATATAATAGTATATTAACCTAAATCTCTATTGAAGGAAAGGGTTAAATGGCTGTCGTATGTATGTAGATATAATAGTATATTAACCTAAATCTCTATGAAGGAAAGGGTTAATGGATCCTTGTTCACCTTAATGTGGATTTCTTTCAAACTTTTTCAGTTGCTCACCTTTGTCAATTTTGTGTGAAATGTTAATTCATGTTAATAATATGAGATATTTTTCTTTGAGATTTTGTAGTCAACAATCTAAGAGTTGACTGAGGAATTAGTTTTAACAAGTTTAAACTTTATTTATTTTACATTCTAACACGACCCAGCTAATAACATACATACTTGTGAGTCCGCCTCCGTTTTCGAGTGGTTAAGGTCGCTGACTTGCATACCACTGTAACCTATCATCACTGATGGTCATGAGTATGAGCCCCGCTCAGACCGTGTCTCATTTATATGAAAAAGTTGGCAGTTTCTTACGGAGGTTGGTGCACCCAAGTACTGGTTAACCGCTGGAGCCTGCCCAGGAAAGGTATTGTTAGGTAAACTGCCCACCTGCGATATAGCCCAAAATGGTGCTGATTCAGGCGTAAAACCCGAAATATAACATAACATAGCATACATACTTGTATAGTAAAATCTACCTCGGGTTATTCTGCGATATACCTACCTTGAACTATGCTGCGCGCGCACCGTGTTTTTAATATTCCATTTATACAATGTGTGTAAAGTTTTATGAATGAAAGTCACGTTATGTTTGTAAATACTACCGTGGGAATTCGCGGAAGTGAGCTATTTTTAGAATCAGATAATCTCTTGTCCGTCTTGTTTTTCTGTTAAGTAACGTTTCAGTTACTATTCTGTATAGTTTTATTTGATAAAATAAATAAAATTATTAATCAGTTACAACTTTTATTCATTTATGCACTAGATTGATATTTTCCATATAAAATAACGTCATCACCCCTTACGCTGGAGGAAATTTCGAAAGCCAAATGCAGCGGGGTAGCACCGCGTTTGAAGAAAATACTCCTTTGATTCTCGTCTAAAATTATTAGAAGTAAGTCGTGTTAGAATTGAAATAATAAGTATCAACCGTGATATATCGCAGAATAACCCTCGTTTGTCGTTTTAACAACTTATATTAACCACTCTTGTTGGAAAGCGCAATGTGATCATTTGTGTGAGAGTACCCGGAGAAAACCCACCTGTTCGATCTGGCGACCACCGTACCATCTCGCATACTTCCTGGTCCGAGGATCGAACCCGGGTTGCATTGGTGAGAAGCGAGCGTGCTAACCACTGCGCTAATCGAACAGCCAATACAGTTTTAACAATGTGTTAGTGTGTCATTGTGAAACCTGCTTTACAATATAGATATAACATTTTAAGATCAAAAATCTTTATATATGGTGCTAATGTATGTATGTTTATCTATATCCAGTAACTGTCAACATTTTATAAGGAAGAATTAGTGTGAAATGCCATTAACCCATTGAACACCAAGTAACTCGCATGGACTGGTCCATGATATTCATAAACCAATAAATGAATCAGAAAAACACATTTGGACAAGTTCATTTATCAAAATGGGTAATTATGTCATATCACTGGCAAAAAGTGCAGATCAACACCACAGACCTCTAAATTGGCTTACAAAAAAGTGTAGATCCAGATGAGCCGGCTCATGATGAGCCGTCTCATCAGGATCTGCACTTTTTTCAAGTAATATAACTATTTTTAGAATTTTTTTTACCCATTTTGATAAATGAACTGATCCAAATGTAATTTTGTTATTAATTTATTGGTCTAAAAATATCATGGACCAGTCCATGTCAGTTACTTAGTGTTGAAAGGGTTAAGAGTAAAATGGTGTAATTTTAGAATGTAATAATATAAACTATTCCAGAGAATAGGTATTACGGATAGGCAGACCAGAGTGTAGTGTATATAAGACAATGGACAGACTGGCTCAGCATCCACTTATTGGCTACCGGTAATCAAAACCACTTCCGCTCGGTTCACAATCATGTATTTTATATATATGTGACTCTTTCCGTATAACCTCTCAATGCTGTTAGAATCAACAAACGGTAAAGGTACACATAAAAATAACAAAACCAGTCTGCTTTTGTTTTTAAAAATAATATACACAAAAAGAAAAGACTCGGCCATAAGTCGATGGACCATTTTAGAAGTACGGTAAATACGGTGGACTTATTGCAGAGTGTATACGATAAATAATATTTTAAGGAAATTGTCTGTGGCTTTCTTCTAGTGCTGGATTTTTGTTTTTATAGAACATTGTTATATTTTTACATATTGGATGTTGTTTGATTTTATCGATTTATGTTTTTGATCGTTCTGTATACTTCCATCTAGTAAATTTGCATAACCCAGTTACTTTTATTATTCATGAAATATGTTGTCATGTGGGGGGGGGTATAGATTAGTCATCATATTGTGACCAATCTAGTTTCATTTGTTTATTACAAGTGGTCCATATTAGAACATATTGGCGATAACGGTCATAATGACATAATGATCTAAATATAGAACTTATTCCAAGATTACTGTGAGAAATACATGGGCATTGAGGTATATTAATTATAATATACTGGACGTGTATATAGTTATTTGTACTCCGTGAAAAATGGAAGTTAACAGTAGCATTGTTTTAATATTAAAATATTTTCCTGTGTATACTAATCCAGGGATCAGTTTAGTGGGCGAAATTGTCGCCCTAGGGACCCTGACTCACTGAAAAAAAATAAAAAAATTGGTTTTTACGATTTTCAAACAAAATTTTGTAAGATACACTGGCTCATTATAAAGCACTCCTATTCAAATGTTGTATTTAATGGTTGTACTGTGCATTTTAACACTATTTTGCAGAAGTATATTAAAGAACACCATTTAAGGAAGCAATCGCGCGCTTTCTCACTTCTCCCAAAAATTCTGACCTAGAATGAACCCTGTACTAATCCATGTAATTCACACCAAATGTATATAATTTAGGGCAATAGTATGTTGAAAGAATTGTTTATAATGTTTCAGGGTTTATTCTAGAGGGTGACATGGGTGAAGTAGTCGCCCTTTGGACCCTGACTTCGCCCCCCGGGGGACACCGCTTCTCCCTAAAACCAATTTATTTTGTTTACAATTTTCAGACAAAATACATTTTGTAAAGCACTCCTTATCAAATATTGTATGGTCATATTGTGTATTTTAACCCTATTATATGGACATTTATTTTTAAATAATAACATCAGATGACACAATTGCGCACGTCCGCCTCTGTGGTCGAGTGGTTAAGGTTGCTGACTTGTATACCATTGTAACCTATCATCACTGATGGTCACGGGTTCGAGCCCCGCTCAATCCGTGTCTCATTTATATGAAAAAGTTGGCAGTTTCTTACGGAGGTTGGTGCACCCAAGTACTGGTTAACCGCTGGAGCCTGCCCAGGAAAGGTGTTGTTAAGTAAACTAAGCGATATAGCCCGAAATGGTGCTGATGCAGGTGTAAAACCCGAAATATAACATAACATAACACAATCGCGCTCTGTCTCACTTCATCCAATAATTTGGGTCTCGCTTGAGCCCTGATGTTTATGTGTAACGTTGTCTCTACATACAGAGATATTCAATCAGTAGTGTATCACATCAAGAATACTATTTAGCTCAGCTCAGCTCAACAAAGAGAGATCAATGTAAGCATTTGTTATTGCCCTGTTTCTGCGTCTGTCATCAACATTGTGCTTCAAACGACATCTCCTGAATAGCAATAATGATTGGGTGATCCTATTTCAATATTCCTAAAATTAGGTCAGTGTTTCTTAAAACTAGGTTACTAGGTCAAATGAGTTCCAAAATTTAAAAAATCTTCTCCTGAGAAAAAACCATTACCAGTACATAATGCTCCAACCTTCCTCATATGTGGCACATTCACAGCCCTGGCGATAGCGGTGAGAGGCGAGTCCAAACGACGGCGCACTAATCCATTAGGACATAATAGGTTCTATAGAATCTGAAACAGGTAAATTATGCAGACTTGCCATGACGTAAGCTTCTGAACAGTTATTCTTTGTTTTGCATTACAAAAGTGAAATTTGGTACATAGTTTTGTTTTATGTGTCAGTTGGAATAAAATATATTGATATACGATTATAGCTTTCGTTCTTTCTCTGATACTCACTACTTGTGTTTGTTGTATTGTTGGTGGTTCTTCTCTCATTATTTGCTGGAAGTGATGAAAGAATAGCCAATAGTCAGAAGCCATATACATGTATGTACCATTAATGTCAAACCCCTTGCGGGGACCTAGACATGTTTTCCTGGGCATGCTTAGCCGACCATAGCGGTTAACCAGTACTAAGCAATGTGTGTGAGGTGCCTTGCTCAATGACACTACATACGTGACCTGACTGAGTATCGAACCACGGACGCCACTGAATCTAACATTTTTGGCATTTTGTTTATGCCAAAACTTCATGGCATTCAAGCAGGAATTTTGTTTTCTTTTATGCTTTCTAATGATGATTTGAGTTTTATCAGTGAAAGAAAATGCTATCTTTTACCATTTTCAAACAGTGGAAGAAGGCATTTTCATTCCCACTGCTTGTGTTTGGTATTCCTCTGCGGTTTCATGTACTTTTGTATTTTAGCTATTTTCTGACAATCATGAAAAGTTAATTATATATATCTCGTGATCACCAAAAAATGTTTTTCGGTAATCACTCGATGAAATAAATTCAAATCTTACACTATTAAACACAAATATCCTCTATTTTATCAATTCCAAGATGGCTGACTTGTTTCTATAAATAGAACATGTTTAATTAGCATTTCATTACTGGAAGTACTAGATGAGATATCCTTATGAAATTTGGGAGAATATATGAATGTGAAATACAAGATCAATGAATATGTCTCGGTTAATTATTGTGCGCTAAACGTGTACAGCTAAACCACATATGTATGAAATATATGACACATCTATGGCATTGATATCTGAGACATTATTGTCTGTCAATATGAGATAACGCATGTTATAAATCAAGAACAGTTGTTATATTTTCAATCATTTTAATATTTGTATAGGATATAAGCCGAAAACGATCTAATATGTAAAATATATAATACGCATAGCGCCAAAGACAGTACCAATATTTTACATATTGGATCTAACAAGATCCTACTAAATAAATTTGTTAATTTCGTATATTTACGCGTAGGATTTAATATAATACTTTGGCCTTTTGACAGCAGTCCAATATTAATAATAAATGGTATGACGTCACGACAGTGTTTTAATTTAGAACTAGTGTATGTATCAGTGGTGAATTGAAGGGAGATAACTAGGAGTAAATACAGAAGAGACAGAACTCAAAGAAGATCGTGATACAGGAGTCAATATAGATGGTTGTGTTAGTGAGATATGTGTCAATGTTACACGAGCCTAACTAACACGTACTGATAGGAAGAGCAGTAGGAATAGAGATCCATGGGTTTTCTAACCGATTATTTAATTCAGAACGCTCACACATTCCATCCAATGATCATGACAAGCTACTCCACCACTCATCGACTAATGAACTCGGCTAAGCTCAGTGCCCACCCGGACCCCGTGTGTTAAATACGTGAGATACCAAAGATATACCAGATATATATATAATGGTAGGACTATAAAGGAGAACTAGAATGCTACAAAGCAGTTGTAATGATTGATGTATTAACTGAAACAGACAACAGCATATTCTGGGTCATACTATTTGTTACTTATACATGTACATCTAGTTGAATGCATGCACTTGCTTAGGCTGGGAACAGGCGTCGATATATTTTGCATGGTCAGTCAAATAAATATATTTTAACACCGAGACTATTAATTGGGCCGTGTTGAGTTGCTGAACATATCAACGCGTGGGGGATTGTCCGTGTAATTACTGACTCGCATTAATCCTATTAATAGGCCTATTGAATGAGCTATGATTTTTAAGTGTACATGTAGCCTGGGAACAGGCGACGATATATTTTGCCTTGTCACCGAGACAATTAATTGGGCCGTACGTATTGAGTTTCTGATAATATCAGTCATTTTGCCAGAAGTTAAAAAGTGAAAAATCGACAGACTGGAACCAAGGCTAACATCCACAATCAGATCAGAATAGTTTCGCGTCCAGCTGTCATCAACTGGTTATTGAGAATACCACTATGCGCATTCAAGCACCCCGTGACACACACTATTATGACAATTAACAGTTGCCTAGTAATTGGTAGCCTGGGTAAATAGTCTGTCTGTCGATTTTTAACTTCTGGCAAAATGAAATGATCAGAAACTCATTACGTCATTTGGCTAGAAGTTAAAAAGTGAGAAATCGACAGACTGGAACCCAGGCTAGCACTTGCTTAGTAAAGATTCTAAAATTATTTGTATTCTGATACACTGGCCCTTATTAGCGGAAGAAAGTAAGTATACTGAATCAAAAAAGAAACGATACCTGGTGTTTATGTGTCTATAATTTCAACATTTATTAAGAAAATTCTTTGAAAATTCATAAGATGATAGTCCAACATGTTTGAAAGAGGAGCACATAAAGCATAATGAGCCTCCGAAACTGTCTGCTGCGTGATGACGTAATTCGTCGGACAGGGGTCTAATGGAGTTTTCACACAGACGTCAATACCGAGTATGGGCACCATTTGCGTCTCTCACTGCAATGCACCGCCGTCGCATCGAACGGAAGAGTGTCTGAATCTCTTGCTGGTCAATATTTGTCCACTCCTGACGCAAAACATCCCTCAGTTGGTTTAACGTTACCGGCTGACGTGGCGGTCTAACGTATCCCACAAATGTTCTAAGGGTGACAAGTCTGGTGACAAAGCAGGCCACGGCAGGGTTTCAATATTGTTCTGCTCCAATAATGTGGTGGAAATCCGAGCAGTATGACACCTGGCGTTGTCCTGTTGGAACAGTGTGACGTTTCTGTTGGCGTTAAAGAACGGCACAACAACTGGCGCAAGGATCTCATCACAGTACCGCTGGGCGTTTAGGTTCCCGTCCACCACTAACAGTTCAGTGCGACTGCCGAAGGTGATACCGCCCCACGCTTCTGCCCCCGAACAGATCGACCTGACGTACACATGCGTCGGCGTAACGTTCACCGCGTCTGCGATATACCCGCTCTCTGCCATCTGCTCGACGCAAACAACCGCGATTCATCGCTAAACATCACCGAATTCCACTGTAACCGTGTCCAGCAAGCACGTTCCGTCGTCCATTCCCGCCGTACATCACGGTGACGTCGTGTCAGGATGGGTCCAACGTATGGCCGATAGGCACGAATGCCATGTTCACCGAGCCGGTTCCTGACTGTTTGTGCACTGATGCGATTGTTGGTCATCCCAGGAGTAACGGCAGCTGTGTGCGTAGCAGGTAGGAACCGGTCACGTAAATGTGACGTCCGAATGTGACGGTCCTGTTCATGCGTCGTCACATGTGGTCGACCAGATGTTGGACGGTTGTCCACCGATCCATGTGTTCGATAACGTCGAAGTAGACGTGTTATCGTGATCCGCGTAACCCCCAAGTCGATTTGCGATGTCACGCTGACGTAAACCGCCGTCAATCATGCCAATGGCACGCATTCTCTGATTGCGGTTTAGCCTAGGCATTTTGTTAGAGGTAACAATGGGTATGTAAGGTGTTTTTTTACAATAAACCGGTTTTCCGATTTGTACATGTGTAGGAAGTTGTCTTTGTTGAGGAGCATGTGCAAATCGGAATTTCGGCATTCCAGGAATTATCGGGTGTTTATTTACCTGTGTTTATGGTTGGCTGACGTTGCAATAAGATACCCGGTACTGATGCGTAATAATATATTAAACCTTTCTGTGGTTTTATCCGTTTTACGTCATTTTTAGTTTGGTATCGTTTCTTTTTTGACTCAGTATATATAGATTGCGTAGTCCAAATATTTAGACTTAAAATAACAGAACAGAAATATTACGGTAGAGGTCTTATATATAGGACCACGGGAACTTGAAACTGTATCCATAAGCCACCAACGGTCTCGTAACTCTATCCTAGGACACCCCCTCTATTTTTTTAAGTTCTGTGATAGGACTAAGAGATTACGTGGTTATTTCACTCTTGAGAGTGCCAGGTTAGGGATATGTTTAAGCTATGGTTCGGATTCAACTTTTGCATGTATGCTTCTTATATGTGTCTTTTAATGTTTATGCAATGTCGATACTTGCAGATTCACCGCGTAAGAATTAAATGCTTTCACAAAGCTTTCACCCCCCCCCCCCATTTTAGACGACAACAATAAATTAATTACTATGTATATTTATATTGGATCAATTGTTCAGGGTTAATTGCACCAACGCACCGTTTGAAATTGTTCCAAAAAAACCAACATTGGATTTTAAGGTATATTATCCACTCTAGTCAAACAATTAAGATCACGTTATTTCGTTATTGGTAAAACTCATTAATATATGGACAAACTAATAATTAGGTATCATGATTATTCTTTGCATATTTCGACATTACAAGCTGTGGAAGTATTTTCGGATATGATCAGATGATCATGATGTGTTGTATCATGTTGTATGTATGTATGTTCCTTTTAATGTCAAACCCCTCGCGGGGACATAGACATGTTTTCCTGTGCAGACTTAGCCGACCTAAGCGATTAACCAGTACTAAGCAATGTATGTGAGGTGCCTTGCTCAATAACACTACATACGTGGCCTGACCGAGTATCGAACCTGGAACCAAGTGTGGGACTACTAGTGTTAGAACGTAACCCTTTAGAAGCACCTCTCGACGCCATTACCAATACAACAAACATTGACAATGTAGTAACCAAACCAATGTTCATAATAAAGGTCAGAATCTCATGTATTCCCAGTAATATCTATGGAGGTGGGATAGATATAACGACTACTTATCCACTGCATGATAGCTAAATGGCTGTCGTTTGTAAGGAGATATAATAGTATATTAACCTAAATCTCTATGAAGTCCCAGTAAAATCTATGGAGGTGGGATAGATATGGCGACTACTTATCCACTGCATGATAGCTAAATGGCTGTCGTTGGTATGGAGATATAATAGTATATTAACCTAAATCTCTATGAAGTCCCAGTAATATCTATGGAGGTGGGATAGATATGGTGACTACTTATCCACTGCATGATAGCTAAATGGCTGTCGTTGGTATGGAGATATAATAGTATATTAACCTAAATCTCTATGAGGGAAAGGGTTGAGGCCAACATCTCTTTGTAATGAGATGGATGTATGTATTTTCTTAATAAATAATAAAACGGCTGCCTTGAGCAGTTGAGAGCTGTGGATTTTATCAATAGTATATTATGTTTCAGCCTGTTACTCTGTCTTTAGGCTAAATGAAGGATCACTGCCATCTCAATGGAAGTCAGCAAATGTTTAGTTTATACAAATTTATTTTAGCTCGATTGCGAAACAAGTTATTTCAACTTATATAAATCACTCTCGAGACCTCATTCCTGATGGAATCCATCGCCACGAGGGAGAGAGAAGAGGCAATGTGGAATTTAAATGCCTTGCCTAAGGGCACAATCGTAATGGCTCCGGTGGGGCTCGACCTCCGGACCTTTCGCACCTGAAGCGAACGCGCATCCACTGCACCATCACAACGAAATGTTGGACCCATTTACAAAAAAGGCGAAGTCAAACCTTGCCAAATATAGGTCTATCTCATTCAAAAACTTTTTACTAGGTAACGATTGGCGGCAGTTTGTTTTGCTTGTTCAGCGTTCTGATCGTCTATGGCGGTTTTGCGTAGAGCGAGTTCCCAGAATGCCTCATTCTCGTGCTAAACGGTGTCTCTATTTACCGCACCGGACTGTGTCTCTCATAAAGAACACACTTGCCATTATTACAATATGTCCTCTTTCATGTATGGTAAAACATTTCACAAACCACAGTATTCTGTACCACTTGCAGCATGATTTTAGAAATACGGTGACGTAATTAGTAATGTTAATCAATGACATGCTTACCTCGATTTACAATAAGCAACAAGTAGATCTCATCCTATTGATTTCAGTAAGGCTTTCAATAAAGTCATTCACGAGAGAGTAATTACTACTAATGATGTATAATATGCAGTCAGGGGTCAAACATTAAGGTCGTCATGATATGGAAGTCGTCGGTGCGAAAAGCCCTGAGGTTGAGCCCTGCTGGAGTCGTTATGATTGTATCTTTAGGCAAGGCATTTAAATTCCACTTTATTTCTTCTCGCTCCCTCGTGGCGATGGATTCCATCAGGAATGAGGTCTCGAGAGTGATTAATATAAGTTGACAGAACGTGTTACGAGCTAAAATAAATTTGTATAAACTATGCATTAAGGTGGATTAAGAGTTTCTAGAAAACAAACTCTAGTCAGTTGTCATTAATTGCATCTGTTTAGAAGCCATTCCTGTGTCTTTTGGAATTCCACAAGGGTCCGTACTTAGTCTTGAAATATAATCTCCATGGAGTCCATTACCTCAGCTAAATACCTTGGCGTGGATATCTGAAATAAGTGGACATAACATGTGGTGGGACGCTCACATAAATAGGTCAACAAAGAAAGCTAACCAAGCATCAGGGTTTCTAAGTAGAAGCATCAAGATCAAATCCGAACCCCTTAAGTACATGGCTTACCAGACTCTAGCGAGACCCCAGCTGGAATATGGCTCCAAGATTTGGTCGCCCCATACCCATACACTGATAGATCAAGTTGAAGGTGTCCAGTGAAGAGCAGCCCATTGGATAAAGGCTAATTTCTATCGTTACCTCTAGTGTTACAGACATGCTCCATTCCCTAAATCTACGCAGATTAGATCTCCGGGCGTACATGTATTAATAATAGGTTATTCATTATGTATAAAATTCATAATGATCATTGAGAATTACCTAGTTCCCTTCTACCACCACACACACCACTGCCATTCCTTAAGCTATTGGTTAATTAATCTATTACAAGTTTTCCTTTTTCCAAGAACCGTTTATCATTAGACCATAGAGTTTTGGCTGTCCGATTAGTGCAGTGGTTAGCTCGCTCGCTTCTCACCAATGCAACCTGGATTCGATCGGGAGTATGTTAGTATGGTGGTCGTCAGATCGGACAGGTGGGTTTTCTCCGGGTACTCCAATTTACTCCCACACAAATGACCACATTTACGATTTCATCTGCGCCAACTAGAGTGATTAATATAAGTTGCTTCCCAATCGTTGTAAAATAAATAAAGTTTAAACAAATAGTGGTGATCACCTGGACTGCATCTATACCGGTAGAGTGGTGATGACCTGGACTGCATCTATACCGGTAGAGTGGTGATGACCTGGACTGCATCTATATACCGGTAGAGTGGTGATCACCTGGACTGCATCTATACCGGTAGAGTGGTGATCACCTGGACTGCGTCTATACCGGTAGAGTGGTGATGACCTGGACTTCATCTATACTGGTAGAGTGGTGATCACCTGGACTGTATCTATACCGGTAGAGTGGTGATCACCTGAACTGCGTCTATACTGGTAGAGTGGAGATCACCTGGACTTCGTCTATACCGGTAGAGTGGTGATCACCTGGAATGCATCTATATACCGGTAGAGTGGTGATCACCTGGACTGCATCTATACCGGTAGCATTATACTAAATGTACATCTGCCACACGACTATTTAAAATAAGATTTATTGTCTGTTTCAGTGAATAGTATTTGATGTATGCGAAACAACAATGTGCGACTACAACCACATGAGATCCCAGGGGTTACAACCCTCCGGAATCATTGATCATGTATCGTCGTTGTCCAATAACCTTGGAGAGTTGATAGAGAATTCCGATTACAGTGACTTAACATTGGTCGTTGAAGAGAGAAGATTTCAAGCTCATAAAGTTATACTAGCTGCCCGGTCCGAGTACTTCAGGTATACAGTGCTGTCTTGTTTTGTGATTCTGCCCGTATGTTGAACCTATAAAGTTATATTCGAATATTTTTTCCTGACAAATGCGTATCGTATTAGTGTTGTTTTGTACCGGATATCTTGTGCATGTACACTTAAAACATGGCTCATTCTAGCGACCCTGACTCTTCTTATTTTACAATTTGTATACAAAATTCTGTCCAGTAAGATACATGTACATTGTAATTTACCATTTAAGGACGCAATCGCGCACCTCACGCTTTCTCACTTCTCCCAAAAATTCTGACCTTGAATGAACCATGTACATATCACAGGGATTCGGCACGTTTGTGGGTACTAGTATATATATTTAAGTACAGGGATTCTACTCTGTGGGATGTCAGATTTCGCATCGATCAGTAAAATGGCCCTATCTAAAACAATTTTGAACAAATCTGTCCAAATAGAACGCCTATCCCGAGTCTTTATATTGTACTTAAATATATATACTAGTATCCCCAAATGTGCCGAATCCCTGTGGTACATATCTGGCAAAGTTGGCGTTGCATTTCATTTGTATACCAGATAGTACTCGTAGCAACACATTTCTGATCAAATTCCATTCTATGACTTATTTGTTTTCAGTTAGAAATAAGAAATACATGTACACATTATTGAATGGTTGTCTGCCACGGTTATTTGAACTATTTATAGTTTTATATTACCCAGCATGCAAAAAGTTAAATGGCCTTAACAGTAGGGTGTTTTCTAGAGCGGAATGACAGGATTTCTCACCCTGATCCTTTTTAGCCCTGCACTTTTGGTGGTAATTTTTTTTAAAAACAAATATATTTTTTTTACTTATAAGCCTCAACGGGTGAGTGCCTTCAGGTGGGCTGACCTATATAAACTAGAACTTGTCCACCCTTTTCACCACGTCTGCCTTTTTGATCGAGGATAATTAGCTGTCAATCACTGTAAGTTAGTAAAATTGTCTAGGGGGTATCCTCCAAATATCTCCTCACGCACCTACCCCCTTCAGGGCTCAAAATGTACTCTCCTGTCACTTTTCACACCCACTCTGCCTGTTTTTCCACCACAGAATAAATCCAAGCCTAACCTTACTCTACATATACGTGATGCATGTGTTTGCATGCTTGTACATTGTAAGTCACATAGTCCATTACATTTATTTGTGAACATTTCTTTTGTTGATTTAGAGCAATGCTGTTTGGTGGGTTGATGGAGTCTCAGCCAGGAACCAATGAGATCAAACTACAAGACACGTCTGCTAAGGCATTTGAAGCCATACTTAAGTACATGTACACAGGGAAAATGAACTTAATGGAAGTGAAGGTACCGGTAACAGTTGTTAGTTTTATGTATGTCATATGTTATGCACTGTTTGTGAGCGGTGACAATAACAGTTAAATACATGTATGTCGTCGTATTTCATCATCATATATAAATCTAATGAAATTTGTTGGCATATTTCCAGTTATCAGTTACAAAAACACATTAATGAATTGTCGTCTGCTTCAGTTTTAAAAATGATATAAAAAACACTGATTGTACTATAAAAATATGTACAATTGGTGTACAACAATATTAGAATGACATTTCGTGACTGTCGATTTCGGTCTGGACCAATTTGGTTTCGAATTTTTTTTAGAAGGCCTGATTATTTCAACTATTAATAGCATTTATTTTACCCATCATGCAAAGAGCTAATGCGGTATAATACTAATGCTGTTTTAGGTGTATAACGTAATGTTAAAGTTTATTTTGCAACAATTGCTAAACAATTATTAGTTATTATTAGCAAGCAGACCTGACACATTAAGAAAATCCATGTTTGATCCATCTGGCAGCCACCGTACCATCTCGCAGGCTGTCCAGACAGAGGATCGAACCTGGGTTGCATTTGTGAGAAAATATATGTTTGATCCATCTGGCAGCCACCGTACCATCTCGCAGGCTGTCTAGACAGAGGATCGAACCTGGGTTGCATTTGTGAGAAAATATATGTTTGATCCATCTGGCAGCCACCGTACCATCTCGCAGGCTGTCCAGACAGAGGATCGAACCTGGTTTGCATTTGTGAGAAAATACATGTTTGATCCATCTGGCAGCCACCATACCATCTCGCAGGCTGTCCAGACAGAGGATCGAACCGGGTTGCATTTGTGAGAAAATATATGTTGATCCATCTGGCAGCCACCGTACCATCTCGCAGGCTGTCCAGACAGAGGATCGAACCTGGTTTGCATTTGTGAGAAAATACATGTTTGATCCATCTGGCAGCCACCATACCATCTCGCAGGCTGTCCAGACAGTGGATCGAACCTGGGTTGCATTTGTGAGAAAATCCATGTTTGATCCATCTGGCAGCCACCGTACCATCTCGCAGGCTGTCCAGACAGAGGATCGAACCTGGGTTGCATTTGTGAGAAAAATATAGATCATGTTAATAACTGCATTAATCTGACATCCATTCTTCATGAATATTGCTTCTTGGTACACTGCAGATTACTTTAAAACTTTATGTCTTATTTGGCGTAAGGTCATTGACAAATCTTGACTTGCCCCTCACTGCTGTAAGTTGGACTCCTACTAGGGAGTGTTGAATTCTTTCAAGTGAGGAAGCTATCCAGCTGGCTTGCGATAGGTCGGTGGTTCTACCCAGGTACCCACCTGAAATACTGTTCAAAGGGGCACCTATCGTCTTCCTCCACCGATAATAGCTGGAGAGTTGCCGTATGACCTAAGCTGTTGGTATGACTTTAAACCCCCAAAACAAACAGATTTATTTAGCTCGATTGCGAAACAAGTTTTTACAGCATTATATTAATCGCTCTCGAGAATCCATCACCATTAGGGAGAGAGAAGAGGCAATGTGGAATTTATGTGTCTTTTTCTAAGGGCACATTCGTAATGGTTACAGCTGGGCGTGAGCTTCGCAGGGATCATTCTAGAGGGCGATGTGGGCGAAATTGTCGCCCTAGGACCCTGGCTTCGCCCTCTGGGGGCCCCACTTCTCCCTTAAAAAAAAAGCAAACGATTTTCAAACAAAATTTTGTCTAGTAAGATACACTGGCCCATTATAAAGCACTCCTTCTATTCAAATGTTGTATTTAATGGTTGTACTGTGCATTTTAACCCTATTTTGCAGAAGTATATTAAAGAACACCATTTAAGGAAGCGATGACGCGCTTTCTCACTTCTCCCAAAAATTCTGACCTAGAATGAACCCTAGCTTCGGTCCTCTCACACTTGAAATGAATGCGTTTCCGTGCTCTATTACAACTTTCACATACTAGCATACTACTGATGTATTAGTTTCAATGTAATGAAAACTATACCGTATTAATATGCATAGGACAACATTTGGGTAGACTATTGTACCCAATACTGTGCCATCCAGTCTGTGCCATATTACGATTACCTACATGTATGAGAGGAAATTGTTTACTATCCCTGCAGGAGGAACATCTTCTAGACATTCTTGGTATGGCCCACAGATACGGATTCATGGAGCTACAGTCAGCAATATCCGACTACCTGAAAGCCATACTAAACATTCGCAATGTCTGTCTTATATTCGACCTTGCTAATATCTATAGCTTGCACAGCTTATGTGAGACCTGTAAGGAGTTCATGGATAGAAATGCTTCACAGATTCTTCAGAGTGATGCGTTTCTTCAACTTTCAAAGGTAAATGATCCATAGATACAGTGGTTGTGTGGGGAGGCATAGATATGAGTTGCTTAGCTTTCTATCTGACATCTGCAGTTTACACAGCTTGTTTGAGACAGATCTGCAAGTTTAACCCTTTCAACACTACAGGCCTCTAAATAGACTTACAAAAAGTGTAGATCCAGATGAGCCGGCTCGTGATGAGCCGTCTCATCAGGATCTGCACTTTTTGCCAGTAATAATTATTACTATTTTTAGATAAAATTACCCATTTTGATAAATGAACTGGTCCAAAGGTAAATTTCTTATTAATTTATTGGTCTAAAAATATCATGCACCAGTCCATGTCAGTTACTTGGTGTTGAATGGGTTAAGTAAGAAATGCGTTACATTAATCAGATAACTATATACATATAAGTGAAGTCCGCCTCCGTGGTCGAGTTGTTATGGTCGCTGACTTGAATACTATCGTAACCTATCATCAATCACTGATGGTAACAGGTTCGAGCCCCACTCAGACTGTGTCTCTTTATATGAAAACGTTGGCAGTGTCTTACGGATGTTGGTGCACCAAGTTCTGGTTAACCGCTGGAGCCTGCCCAGGAAATGTGTTGTTAGGTAAATTGCTCGTCGCTCAAATGGGTAACAGGTCGCGACGTTAAATAAACTTAAACAAAGAAATGTTTTTTTATCTTAATTATGTCCCCTTTTCTCTTGTCGCGGTAATATGTATCTAAAATGTTGAGACATTACATGCCTCTTAATTAAGGCCAAGTATTACTTTGTGAGATTCATGTAGACTGTATTCTGATAGTTCTTTGTCCGTCAATAGATAACTACATAAATAACGCTTTTGTGTATCTAATTATCGGTATATGGACGGTAAAAGTCTTATTAGATCATTTATGTTGTAACATTGTGTAAATGAATTTTATTAGGGATGGCTCGAATGTTCGAATATTGATCCAATATTCGGAAACCAATATTATATTGTCCTCAAAAATGCCACCCGCTCAGTCACACGTTTGGAAATGCTTGAATTGCTCTGAGAATAAGAAAACTGCTAGGTAGTAGGCCTGATAAGTGAAACAATCCTTCAAATTGTGACCACATTCTAAAATTTGGCACAGTGACTCATTAGGCTTTCACGAATATGGAATGGAAGGGTTGCCCAACATTTGAGCCGGGAAAAGCGGCCATTTTGGATTTCAAGATGGCGGACCCTAAAGTTACCCTTTACATGTGTATCTCAGCTAAAAAAGCACCTAGAGTTCTGATTTTAGGTGCAAAGTAATGTTATTGGGGTCAACAAACATATTGGTATAACTTATATTTTGATTACATGGCGGCCATTTTGAATTCCAAGATGGCGGCCATCAAATTACATTCCAATGCATATTTGAACTTCTAGAGCCCAAATGACTACAATAACATAATTTAGATGTATCTATATACAATATATATTCTCATAGTTACACATTGTATTTTTCTTAACAAATAAACATAACATTATAGCTGTTTTATTAACATCGATGACATGGTCTCGATGTTTAATGTCGACATCAACGATATAGATACTTCATTCTTTGTTAGGTCTTGTCTAATATTTCCCCTGGCAACCGCACAACTCGGTACATCTTAATCCATTCTTTCTTACCCTTGAACGGATGAAGTTGTATCACATCCGCTAATGGAGTGAAAAAACAGGCCAGCTGTTGACGTCTGTGGTCTAAGAGAAGTAGCAATCACGTGTAATGGAATGTACTTTAAGTGCTTCCCCACACCAAACTCGATCCACAGCTCCTGGAGGCCTTGTATTCTGTGGAAAGCTAACAACGCAATAACAGCATCATCACTGTCTACAGCCTTGACCAGAAGACGCGGACAGTTTTCAGCAGCATGCTAGACATGGACAAACATACGTTCATCTGCCTCTTCAATGTTACATGGCATCAATGATTGCAGATCCACATTCTGGTTTGCTACCAAGATCTCCAAGAGATACTACAAATAATCCACGTGTATCACCAATGTTCTCAACTAGTTCATTTACAATGAAGGGAAATAGCTCAGATTTGTTTTCATCACATCTAAGAAATGTGGACCAATTGTTATACTGGCATACTCCCATTGGCTTTGACGAGCCTCCTTACACCAGAACCACAGTTTGAACGTGTACCTGACTTTAAACTATCTTTAAAATATCTATCAGAAACCAAATCTAGTCGTACCGCTGACCTAAGATGATGCTCTATATAATGTTGGATGACACATGATGCATAATCTGTGAATGTCTTGCAATCATTAGGCCTTAGCATATTAACAATTGCTATCCATCAAACACTTTGGCATCTACTGCTGGTGCTTCATTGCGCTCTGTGTGTTCAACAGCCAAAATGGTATCTATAATATCTGCAACAACAAACACCAGAGTGATGATTAGTTCACTGGTGGATAATGGATACTCGTATTATGTCAGAGCTACAATATAAATTATCAATAACTAACCTGATTTGTTCTTGGCTGGTCGTAGATTCCCATTGTCAGAAAGGCTTGGAGGTGCTCTTTGGTTTTCGTGGGAGAAAAACTCTTCAATGTCCCCCTCACTTCTCGCTGCTTTCAGCTGTGTGTCTTTCTTTGTTTTGGTCTTTGGTTTTAGCACATTCGAAGATGTGCACGTTGTTTCTCCTAATGGTGTCCAAAATCGACTCGTCCTTTAATATGTGGGAATTCATATGTGTTTCAAACTGCTCTTTCCTCACTGCTTCAACAGCATGCAAGTTTTCAATTGCATCTTTTCCACGGACTAGCTTTGTATCCAATGCATACAAATCTTCATTATCATCCATGAATGGATTCCCAAACTCAGCTAGGCTGTTGTACATTGCCTTGACGTCGGCACAAAAGTGATTATGTGCACTTGCTGTGGAGTTCTAGGAGGTTATCCGACTCAGCTAGCCTGTTACAGTCCTCAAACTCCTCTACTATCCGAGAAACTTCTGGACCTGCAATCAGCCACTTCGCGAGGGATGCATCATTTTCAGTTAGTCCAATGGCTCCGCCGACACCTTTCATTTTGCCATTGATGTGTTCATGGTTTTGGTCCAATCCTATGCGGGAGAACTTCCTGGTCGATTTCTGTGCTGAAAAGAAGCCATTTGTAAACTGCACATATACATCTGGGGAATATATTGCAGTGTGATCATACTATTGATATGCACTGGTAACCACCTAGCGTAGCTATAGTGATCTAGGCTGAACATCCATGGTGCTATTAGCTGCAAGGCATTTACATACAAGTCGAAATCTGCCGAACTTATGGCTTTGACAAACTGCAAGTTCCAGCTTCAGTGTGATCGACCAGAACTTGAACATAGGATGCTTCATACTATCACTGAACCATTTAGCCTCAGGTAGAGGGGTCGCTGTTTTGTTGCAATACGACGAATATGCATCCTTCTTGTGTTGGTGTAAGACGCAGGCTGTAACATGGTGGACGTATCGGCACAACGTGATGTTGGAAGAAGCATGAAGCATGGTATTGGCCTTTCCTGGCGTGACAACTGTGGAGAATGTCAGAAGATGAACCCACCCACTGCCATCGAGCCAATCACCTGGATACAAAGAAAGCGATATAAAAGTATAACGATACAGAACATCGGAACATGGTCATGTTTACAGGCATAAATTGTAAGTGATAATGAGGAATGACGATATCCAAGATTTTATATCCTTATGAAACCTCTTACCTATGCATTTCATGAATGTCATCTCAATGTGCAGATCACCCATCATGACAAGGAAATGTTCATTGTCAATGTCTCCTGGCTTCGTCCACTGAATCTGCTTCCCCAAAGCATAGACCGGTTGGTCAACAGTCATTATAGGTGTCTGACCTATTAAACAAGAAAATGCAATATGAGTATTCAATGAAAATAGCATATCTTTAAATTTATATTGTGAACTTGTCAATGAGAAGTTCTTTGAACATCAACATACCCTATTGCCTAGCAGGCTAGACCATTAGGTTACTTACTGAAACTTACCATGGTTCAAAAAGTTTGACTCTTGATTAACAACATGTCATGGTGAATTATTGCTGGGGTGTCGGCATGGTCACGAAACAATGGGAGCAGTGCATTGATGACTTTGGCTGGAATTGGGTTCTTCATCATCGATGAGTTGTAGGCAGACGTGTTAGTAGAATCATTGTGCTATTATGAAAATTGAATTAATAGGATCATTATTTTGGTAAGACCATTGTGTTTGTTGGATCAATGTGTTGGTAAGCCTATTGTTTAGAAAGATCATTGTGTTATTACGGCCATTGTGTGAGTAAAACCATATTCCTAATTAGTTTTAAGTTAATCCAATATTTTTGTAGAAACAAATTAAAAGAGGATACATTAGAATTATTATTCAAGCTTACCATGTAAGTTTTTGGTTGTCCATTATGTGGTCCTCGTAGTTGTTGAAAATTGATTGAAGGTACTTTTACCATGCATGGTTCGTCAGATGAAGCCAAGTATATTGTATCATCTTGGAGCTTCCACTAAATAACAAGAGCATAGACATAATGCACAATACAACTGGTTGCCTGGTATTTGAGTACAAAGTTGAAACTGCTACAGGTTACGGGTATATGTATTATGTAAAATAGAGGTTTTCGATCAGTTCTAACTAGAGTACATTGTTTTGGGTTTATCTTTAAATTTTAAAGGGAAAGGGAAAATTATTACTCACCATGATTTGCTCTATCTTAAACAGGCTTGACTATATTCTTTCTCTTCAGAACATATGGGGAAATATAGTTAGTGTATTCGGTAGGGAGCTGCTTCAATGACTTTTTGTTTAGTTTGTCCCTCTGAACATCTAGGGGTGGCCTGATGCATCCATCATCTTTGTCTATGGGATGCTGAGATGCAGATATGGCAGTACCATGCCATGAGTCCTTGGCTGTTCTGGAACTGGGATTGTGGTCAATGTTGTCAACAGCATGCGTGGTGAAGAGATTGTTTCGCAATGAGGGGGGACATACCAGTCCATTTTTTTCAAATTGGTCGATGCCACTATTGCCTAGATATGTTGATAACGTTGTAAGACGGTCATATGAAATACATAGCCCAAGTGAATGAAGTTTATTGACCAGGTCCTCACTTCTAGTCTTAGCGTGAATATAAATAGCTACTGGCGTTTCATGATCTGCATTACTACGAAAGGATCCCGTTGGTGACCTCTTTTTTGCTGAGTTGTAGGCAAGCAGCTGTGCCAAGACTATAACTTCAATGATTCGACATCATCTGTGCTTTCAAATCCAGACAATCATGTGCATGAAGACAATCATGTGGGAGACACTGAATGTTCTCCAAAATACCCAGTGAATATTTGCTTTCTATCAGTTAAATCAGTTTTTATTTTTCTGCCAAGTCGACAGAGACCAGCTACATCATTGCTTTGAAATCGAGTAGCATATTTCAAAGCGGCTGCCAAATCATCTTGATATGATGACAATATTTTAACGGCGGCCATCATGGAATTCAAAATGGCTGCCATGCAATCAAAATATAAGTTGTACCAATAACAGATACTTTGCACCTGAAATCAGAACTCTAGGTGCTTTTTTAGCTGAGATACGCCTAAAAAGAGTAAATTTAGGGTCCGCCATTTTGAAATCCAAAATGGCCGCTTTCCCCGGCTCAAATGTTGGGCAACCCTTCCATTCCATATTTCTGACACCCTAATGAATCACTGTGCCAAGTTTCAGAATGTGGTCACAATTTGAAGGATTTGCCTAAAATCTGTATCTTAACATGCCTACTAAGGTGTAATCTATGCAAATTGAATCTAAGATATTCGGATACAATATCAATCTGAATAATCATTTGAAGAAGATGACATTTACGCGTAAAACAGAAATTAGGTTAGTTTGGCAATTTTTATAAGAGTATGAGTGATTTTGAGTTTTTGATAGAATTCTATCGAATATCCTGACTGAATATTCGAATAGTATAATCGCTATTCGTTGCCATCCCTACTTTTTATGTATATACAAGGAAGAAATAAACTGGGTTACCCAAAAGGAGCCTCAAAATAAAAATACATGTACACTGTTTGCTTTAAATTTCAGGATTCTGTGAATGAGTTGATATCTCGAGATTCGTTCTGTGCTCCTGAGATCGAGGTGTTCAACTCGATACAGAGATGGGCTGCTGATAATGAGGGAGAGGATCCGACTCCCATCCTGGAGTCTGTGCGACTTGCTCTCATGTCAATGCACGAGTTACTGAACGCAGTTAGGAGCGCATCGTTTGTGTCACCTGATGCTATACTCGATGCAATAAAAGTTCAGACTGAATGTAGAAATATGGACCTAAAATACAGGGGCTATAAAGGTACGCAGTAAAGTTGCACATTTGTTACATTCAGAATGTATAAAAGTTTGTTTGTTTGTGGGGTTTATGGTCGTACCAACAGCTTATATGGCGACTCTCCAGTTATTGTTGGTGGAAGACACCGGGTGTGCCTCCAAGCTGTATTTCAGGCAAGAACCCGGGTAGAACCACACACCTTCTGTAAGTTAGTTTAGTTCATACAAATTTATTTTAGCTCGATTGCAAAACAAGTTCTTACAACTTATATTAATCACGCTCGAGACCTCATTCCTTTATTGATTATTATTGAATCCATCGCCACGAGGGAGAAAGAAGAGGCAACGTGGAATGTAAATGCCTTGCCTAAGGGCACAATCCTAACGGCTTCAGTGGGGCTCAAACTCTAGACCTTTTGCACCTGAAGTGAACGCGCTACCACTGCGCTATCACAACTTCCAAAGCTTCCGTACGTTAGCTGGATAGCTTCCTCACATAAAAGAATCTGACACCTCTAGTGGGATTCGAACCTACAGCGGTGAGCGGCAAATGATTTGAAGTAAAACGACCGTAATCACTTGGCAACAGAGTATCTCAAAAAGGAAATAAATTGGATATAAATGTATTTGTACTTGTATGAAACTAAATTGTATTTTATTTTAAAAATATTGTCTGCCTCCGTGGTCGAGTGGTTAAGGTCGCTGACTTGTATACCACTGTAACCTATCATCACTGATTGTCACGGGTTCAAGCCCCGCTCAGACTGTGTCTCGTTTATATGAAAAAGTTGGCAGTTTCTTACGGAGGTTGGTGCACCCAAATACTGGTTAACCACTGGAGCCTGCCCAGGAACGGTGTTGTTAGGCAAAACTGCCCGCCGGCGATATAGCCCAAAATGGTGCTGATGCAGGGGTAAAACCCGAAATATAACATAATTAATTACAAATAATGCTATGCAGTTCCCGAGGAAAATGTGGCGACAACACGGCATGGAGCTCAGGTGATACGTGGGGAAATGAAGGCTGCACTGCTGGATGGTGACACGAGCACGTACGACCTTGACCGAGGATTCACGCGACACCTGATTGATGATAATAACGGAGAGGGTATTGTAATTAAGCTTGCACAGCCATACATCATCAACACAATCAAACTGCTGTTGTGGGATAGGGATCAGAGGTTAGTTCAATTGGAATGTGTGTGCGTGTTTTACGTTTATTTATCGTCGCTACCGGTTGCCCATATGAGCGAGACCTCCTGAAGAGATTAGTCATTTTAAATTTTGGAGGATAGTGCATGATACAGACAGAGACCCATTCCAGAGTCTCCTCTCGTTCTTTTACGTGCACAGTGAACAGCACAAGACCTTGGTTTAACGTTCCATCTGAAAGACTGTTAATTTTATTATGGTCAGACGTGGGATCGAACCTGCGATCCCTGGATTACCAGTCCAGCGTGTTACCACTGGACTACAGATCTGTCTGTAACCCATTCAACACCAAGTAACTGACACGGACTGGTGCATGATATTTATAGTCCAATCAATTAATCGGAAAATTACATTTGGACCAGTTAATTTATCAAATGTAATTGTGTCTAAAAATAGTGATATTACTTGAAAAAAATGTAGATCCTGATCTGGACCTACACTTTTTGTAAGCCTAGTTAGAGGTCTATAGATAAATAAATAGATAAATGTTTATTAAAAAAAATTCTATTAATCACTCTTGGTAGCGCAGATGAAAGCTATAGATAGATATAGAGAATATTTGTTTGTTTTGAGTGAATATGGAATATATCTCACTGAGAAGTGAGACAATTTCAAATATTTTTTTTCTCACTTCGAGGTGAGATATATTCCATATTCACTCAAAAGAAACAAATTTTCATTTTTATTTTATACTAATTGGTGAAAAACAAACACAAAATGAAGAAATTAAATTAGCTGGCCGCCGTGTTTTTGCGCGAATGAATACATTGACGACTATATGTTGTGAATCGATACACAAATCTGCCGCCATCTTGAATTTAAAGTTGAATCGAGGAAAAATACATGAAAACATTTATTGGATTTATTGTTACAATTTGCAGTGACAAAATGCGAGACATTGTCAGTTTCACTTTTGATTTGTTTCATAACAAAAACAATAATACAGGTAAATAGTGTCATTGAAGCCAGGTAAACGGTGAAAATTAAATGACACGGTGAAGAATAGTGTATTGGGAAGGGAGATAATAATAAAAAAAGTAGACCGGCAAAATACAGTGAGTGATATGCAGTGAGTGATATGGATTATATCTCACTGATAGAACACTGTATTTCATCAATTAGCATAAAATAAAAATGTTTATTAACACCTCATTTTTGTACAAGCATATACAACATATTGAAACAGTAATATTAAAACAATGTACAAAACCACTCATGTTTGAGCTATAAGAGACAAAAGTTTTGAAAGGGTTAATGTTGAAAATTAAATGTAAATATGTTTTCAACTGGATGTTTTTATCTCAATCTTCACTGGAGTTTGTATGTGATATAGTAACTTAATTACAGTGTTGGTAAACAATATGTAATTATTATACTGGCCGTTTTTACAAATTTATTCTAGCTCAATTGCGAAACAGGTTCTTCCAACATTTAGTTTAATTACTCTCGAGACCTCATTCCTAATTGAATGTATCGCCACGAGTGAGAGAGGAGGAAATGTGGTTATACGTGTCTTGTCTAAGTACATCAACACCGTGGTTCAGGCGGGGGTTTGAACTCACAAATGTGGTTATAAGTGTCTTGTCTAAGTACATCAACACCGTGGTTCAGGTGGGGGTTTGAACTCACAAATGTGGTTATAAGTGTCTTGTCTAAGTACATCACCACCGTGGTTCAGGCAGGGGTTTGAACTCACAAATGTGGTTATAAGTGTCTTGTCTAAGTACATCACCACCGTGGTTCAGGCGGGGATTTGAACTCACAAATGTGGTTATAAGTGTCTTGTTTAAGTACATCACCACCGTGGTTCAGGGGGGGTTTGAACTCACAAATGTGGTTATAAGTGTCTGTTTAAGTACATCACCACCGTGGTTCAGGCGGGGTTTGAACTCACAAATGTGGTTATAAGTGACTTGTCTAAGTACATCACCACCGTGGTTCAGGCGGGGGTTTGAACTCACAAATGTGGTTATAAGTGACTTGTCTAAGTACATCATCACCGTGGTTCAGGCGGGGATTTGAACTCACAAATGTGGTTATAAGTGACTTGTCTAAGTACATCACCACCGTGGTTCAGGCGGGGATTTGAACTCACAAATGTGGTTATAAGTGTCTTGTCTAAGTACATCAACACCGTGGTTCAGGCGGGGGTTTGAACTCACAAATGTAGTTATAAGTGACTTGTCTAAGTACATCATCACCGTGGTTCAGGCGGGGATTTGAACTCACAAATGTGGTTATAAGTGACTTGTCTAAGTACATCACCACCGTGGTTCAGGCGGGGATTTGAACTCACAAATGTGGTTATAAGTGTCTTGTCTAAGTACATCAACACCGTGGTTCAGGCGGGGGTTTGAACTCACAAATGTGGTTATAAGTGTCTTGTCTAAGTACATCAACACCGTGGTTCAGGCGGGGGTTTGAACTCACAAATGTGGTTATAAGTGTCTTGTCTAAGTACATCAACACAGTGGTTCAGGCGGGGGTTTGAACTCACAAATGTGGTTATAAGTGTCTTGTCTAAGTACATCAACACCGTGGTTCAGGTGGGGGTTTGAACTCACAAATGTGGTTATAAGTGACTTGTCTAAGTACATCATCACCGTGGTTCAGGCGGGGATTTGAACTCACAAATGTGGTTATAAGTGACTTGTCTAAGTACATCACCACCGTGGTTCAGGCGGGGATTTGAACTCACAAATGTGGTTATAAGTGTCTTGTCTAAGTACATCAACACCGTGGTTCAGGCGGGGGTTTGAACTCACAAATGTGGTTATAAGTGACTTGTCTAAGTACATCATCACCGTGGTTCAGGCGGGGATTTGAACTCACAAATGTGGTTATAAGTGACTTGTCTAAGTACATCACCACCGTGGTTCAGGCGGGGATTTGAACTCACAAATGTGGTTATAAGTGTCTTGTCTAAGTACATCAACACCGTGGTTCAGGCGGGGGTTTGAACTCACAAATGTGGTTATAAGTGTCTTGTCTAAGTACATCAACACAGTGGTTCAGGTGGGGGTTTGAACTCACAAATGTGGTTATAAGTGTCTTGTCTAAGTACATCAACACAGTGGTTCAGGCGGGGGTTTGAACTCACAAATGTGGTTATAAGTGTCTTGTCTAAGTACATCAACACCGTGGTTCAGGCGGGGGTTTGAACTCACAAATGTGGTTATAAGTGTCTTGTCTAAGTACATCAACACAGTGGTTCAGGCGGGGGTTTGAACTCACAAATGTGGTTATAAGTGTCTTGTTTAAGTACATCACCACCGTGGTTCAGACGGGGGTTTGAACTCACAACCTATCGGTTTCTATGCGGATATCATATCCATTTCATCACGGAGGCTCCATAATTTAGAGTTACACAATTATAGCTGTATTCGTATTGTAAACAATACGTATTGTATTTATGCACTGTCAACATCGTTTCTAGGATCAATTGCTCAGATTGGTTACATTACAGGTCCTATTCCTACTACATCGTGGTATCTATGGATGACACTGCTATGTGTTGTTGTATATTACAGGTCCTATTCCTACTACATCGTGGTATCTATGGATGACACTGCTATGTGTTGTTGTATATTACAGGTCCTATTCCTACTACATCGTGGTATCTATGGATGACACTGCTATGTGTTGTTGTATATTACAGGTCCTATTCCTACTACATCGTGGTATCTATGGATGACACTGCTATGTGTTGTTGTATATTACAGGTCCTATTCCTACTACATCGTGGTATCTATGGATGACACTGCTATGTGTTGTTGTATATTACAGGTCCTATTCCTACTACATCGTGGTATCTATGGATGACACTGCTATGTGTTGTTGTATATTACAGGTCCTATTCCTACTACATCGTGGTATCTATGGATGACACTGCTATGTGTTGTTGTATATTACAGGTCCTATTCCTACTACATCGTGGTATCTATGGATGACACTGCTATGTGTTGTTGTATATTACAGGTCCTATTCCTACTACATTGAGGTATCTATGGATGACACTGCTATGTGTTGTTGTATATTACAGGTCCTATTCCTACTACATTGAGGTATCTATGGATGACACTGCTATGTGTTGTTGTATATTACAGGTGCTATTCCTACTACATTGAGGTATCTATGGATGACACTGCTATGTGTTGTATATTACAGGTCCTATTCCTACTACATCGAGGTATCTATGGATGACACTGCTATGTGTTGTTGTATATTACAGGTCCTATTCCTACTACATCGAGGTATCTATGGATGACACTGCTATGTGTTGTTGTATATTACAGGTCCTATTCCTACTACATCGAGGTATCTATGGATGACAAGGATTACGAGAGAGTTATCGACTATACTCGGTACTGGTGTAGGTCAGAGCAAATGCTACACTTCCCAGCCACGGTTGTCAGGTATTAAACACATGCTATCGTAGATCTACTCTACAACATGCCAGCAGCCGCGTGTCAACTGTTTCGTGTAACTTTGTCATATAGGGTTTTTTTAGAGCGGAATGGCAGGGCGCCCTGTTCTGCCCTTTTAGCCCGACCCGTTTGCCTTTTTATAAATTATTTTAAAACTTTTTTTATTTTATATGTCTCAACATGTGAGTGTCTTCTGGCGGGCAGACCTATTTAATTGCCCGTCTTTTCGGTAGTTCTGTTTCCTCTCGAAATTTGAATACATAAATGTGGAACGGTTGCTGGCCAGATTATGTAACCCGCAGTCCTTGGTATAAATGAACAACTTCTATAGTAGCTGGTAATCTTGGCATGTTGACATCACAAATGTGCACACATTGTTAGAAGCCAGACATTACAAATGTGCACACATTGTTAGAAGCCAGACATCACAAATGTGTACACATTGTTAGAAGTCAGACATCACAAATGTGCACACATTCTTAGAAACCATAGGAAATCTCTCAGCCACTCAGATTTCATCCATGTTTGAGCCGCGTGATGGAACATACAAACATTTTATGTCAGCTTCGTTAAACTGTTCATATTGTATATTTCCAGGTATATGCGAGTGGTTGGTACTCACAACACACAGAACCGAGTGTTCCATTTAGTCTCCTTTGAGTGTTATTATACCACCAAATCTTTCCAGCTTCAACAGGGCCTTATAGGTAAGTTATGGTATAATAAACTGTGATAAGTCAGAGGTTTAAATCCAGGCTGTTCCTAGTTTATATGTCTATTAGCAGGTTTGATTCCTGTCCGCTCGTGCCTTCGTATGTCCATGGACACGCTTGAATCCTGTCTGCTTTCATTTCACAATGGACTCTATCTTGAGTTTTTCCAAAGCTAATTATTATTGGGTAAGCTACTGCAGAATGTAATGAATATGCAGTTTCTTTGTGTTTTACACAAATGTGATGCCTCCTGAAGAGATTAGTCATTTTAGATTTTGGAGGATAGCGCAATGATACAGACAGAGACCCACTGTGCCCAGTGTAAAGCACCGACACGAGACCTCCATTTAAAGTCCCATCTGAAAAACTGTTCATTTTATTATGGTCAGACGGGGGATCGAACCTACGATCCTTGGATTACCAGTCTTAACGTGTTAATCACTGGACTACAGATCCGTCGGGTAATGAACATACAGTTTCTCCGGAGCTTAAATGATCCTACTAGGCAATAATCTCCACAATTAACGACCAACTGATAAATCAATTAAGCATCGTTGCATTCATTAATATGGTTAACATTAATCAGAGTTCACTTTTGACACTGATTATGTGAATGCTAAATCAACGATTGTCTCGTACACTAACATTAATCAAAGCCGATTATTTAATAATCAATTAATTTATTAATCCGTCTTATAAATGTATATATTCTTTCAATAATAAAATTAATCAATGGTTTCGTCCGCCTCCGTGGTTGAGTGGTTACGGTCGCTGACTTGTATACCACTGTAACCTATCATCACTGATGGTCACGGGTTCGAGCCCCGCTCAGGCCGTGTCTCATTTATATGATATATATATATATAGGTAAACTGCCCGTCGACGAAATAGCCCAAAATGGTGCTGATGCAGGCGTAAAACCCGAAATGTAACAATGGTTATTTCACTCTTGAGAGTGCCAGGTTAGGGTTAGGGATATGTTTAAGCTAGGGTTCGGTAGCGACGATAAATAAGCATAAAATACACACATTTTTCCTTTGTATGCAATATATATGTACTGTACACTATAAACGAATAAATATGTTTACGCCAATATATGAGATTAATCGAGTCAGTTTAACACTCCTGTTATAGAGAATCTATTTTTAGTACCGTGTTCCTGGCATTTGTAAGCTTTGTTATACCCACATGGTGCACATTTTATAGTGGTCGTATAAACACAAGTATTTATGACTCGATGGGCAGTATAAGGCGGTATTTTGAGCAGGTTGCTTATTGCAGTATTTATGACTCGATGGGCAGTATAAGGCGGTATTTTGAGCAGGTTGCTTATTGCAGTATTTATGACTCGATGGGCAGTATAAGGCGGTATTTTGAGCAGGTTGCTTATTGCAGTATTTATGACTCGATGGGCAGTATAAGGCGGTATTTTGAACAGGTTGCTTATTGCAGTATTTATGACTTGATGGGCAGTATAAGGCTCTATTTTGAGCAGGTTGCTTATTGCAGTATTTATGACTCAATGTGCAGTATAAGGCGGTATTTTTAGCAGGTTGCTTATTGCAGTATTTATGACTCAATGTGCAATATAAGGCGGTATTTTGAGCAGGTTGCTTATTGCAGTATTTATGACTCGATGGGCAGTATAAGGCGGTATTTTGAGCAGGTTGCTTATTGCAGTATTTATGACTCGATGGACAGTATAAGGCAGTATTTTGAGCAGGTTGCTTATTGTAGTATTTATGACTTGATGTGCAGTATAAGGCGGTATTTTGAGCAGGTTGCTTATTGTAGTATTTATGACTTAATGTGCAGTATAAGGCGGTATTTTGAGCATGTTGCTTATTGTAGTATTTATGACTTGATGGGCAGTATAAGGCGGTATTTTGAACAGGCTGCTTATTGCAGTATTTATGAAGCGATGGGCAGTATAAGGCGGTATTTTGAACAGGCTGCTTATTGCAGTATTTATGAAGCGATGGGCAGTATAAGTCGGTATTTTGAGCAGGTTGCTTATTGCAGTATTTATGACTCAATGTGCAGTATAAGGCGGTATTTTGAGCAGGTTGCTTATTGCAGTATTTATGACTTGATGGGCAGTATAAGGCGGTATTTTGAGCAGGTTGTTTATTGCATGTCTGTTAATTAAAATTTGTTGGGAGGAGTTAAAAATGGTTGCTTACAAAGGGAGGTCGCTTACAGCAAGTGGTTGCTAGCACAAGTTGAATGTACATACTAATTTTGAGGGGCCGATTTAAGGTGTGCAATATAACAGTGTTTAAATGTAAATCACTGTGACTTGTTTGTAATATACGGTACACAGCTTCAACCATCATACTTGACATTGTGGGTGATAGTTAACCCATTCAACACCAAGTAACTGACATGGACTGGTCCAGGATATTTTTAGACCAATAAATTAATATTGATAAATGAACTGATCCAAATGTAATTTTGTTTCTAAAAATAGTTATATTACTTGAAAAAAGTGCAGATCCAGATGAGCCGGCTCGTGACTTTTTTGTAAGCCAATTTAGAGGTCTGTGGTGTTGAAAGGGTTAATTAGCCTGGGTTCCAGTCTGTCGAATTTTAACTTCTGGCAAAATGGACATGATCAGAAACTCAATACGACCCAATTAATGGTCTCGGTGTTAAAATATATTTATTTGACTGACCAGGCAAAATATATCAACGCCTGTTCCCAGGCTAATAGATAATGACATGTTTTCTAATGTCCTCGCCATTGTGGGAATTGATTGCTGTAGATAACTGAATTGATTATTTAAGACTACGCAGCTGTGAAATTATATACATTTGTTTGTAGTACCGTATGAGAACGTGGCAACTATCGCCAGGATGGCGTGTGTAACAGAGGGCGTGAGTCGCAGTAGGAATGCACTGATTAACGGAGATGTACGGCAGTATGACTGGGACTCGGGGTACACGTGCCACCAGCTCGGCAGTGGAAATATCATAGTGCAGTTACCGCAGCCTTACATGTTGGATTCTATGCGGTAAGCTGTTATTGTTGTACATTGCTCTCTCTGACCAAAGGTTTTCAAGCAACCAATCACACAGTTGCATGTTTTCAAGCAACCAATCACACAGTTGCATGTTTTCAAGCAACCAATCACACAGTTGCATGTTTCAGTCAACCAATAACACAGTTGCATGTTTCAGGCAACCAATCACACAGTTGCATGTTTCAGTCAACCAATCACACAGTTGCATGTTTCAGGCAACCAATCACACAGTTGCATGTTTCAGGCAACCAATCAAACAGTTGCATGTTTCAGGCAACCAATTACACAGTTGCATGTTTCAGTCAACCAATTACACAGTTGCATGTTTCAGGCAACCAATCAAACAGTTGCATGTTTCAGGCAACCAATTACACAGTTGCATGTTTCAGTCAACCAATTACACAGTTGCATGTTTCAGGCAACCAATCACACAGTTGCATGTTTCAGGCAACCAATCACAAAGTTGCATATTTCTGTCAACCAATCACATAGTTGCATGTTTCAGGTAACCAATCACACAGTTGCATGTTTCAGGCAACCAATCACACAGTTGCATGTTTCAGGCAACCAAACGCACAGTTGCATGTTTCAGGCAACCAATTACACAGTTGTATGTTTCAATCAACCAATCACACAGTTGCATGTTTCAGTCAACCAATCACACAGTTGCATGTTTCAGTCAACCAATCACACAGTTGCATGTTTCAGTCAACCAATCACACAGTTGCATGTTTCAGTCAACCAATCACACAGTTGCATGTTTCAGGCAACCAATCACACAGTTGCATGTTTCAGTCAACCAATCACACAGTTGCATGTTTCATGTAACCAATCACACAGTTGCATGTTTCAGTCAACCAATGAAGAAGGTCCATGTTTCAGGAAACCAATCACACAGTTGCATGTTTCAGTCAACCAATCACACAGTTGCATGTTTCAGTCAACCAATCACACAGTTGCATGTTTCAGGCAACCAATCACACAGTTGCATGTTTCAGTCAACCAATCACACAGTTGCATGTTTCATGTAACCAATCACACAGTTGCATGTTTCAGTCAACCAATCACACAGTTGCATGTTTCAGGCAAACAATGAAGAAGGTCCATGTTTCAGTCAACCAATCACACAGTTGCATGTTTCAGGCAACCAATGAAGAAGGTCCATGTTTCAGTCAACCAATCACACAGTTGCATGTTTCAGTCAACCAATCACACAGTTGCATGTTTCAGTCAACCAATCACACAGTTGCATGTTTCAGGCAACAATGAAGAAGGTCCATGTTTCAGTCAACCAATCACACAGTTGCATGTTTCAGGCAACCAATCACACAGTTGCATGTTTCAGGCAACCAATGAAGAAGGTCCATGTTTCAGTCAACCAATCAAACAGTTGCATGTTTCAGGCAACCAATGAAGAAGGTCCATGTTTCAGTCAACCAATCACACAGTTGCATGTTTCAGGCAACCAATGAAGAAGGTCCATGTTTCAGTCAACCAATCACACAGTTGCATGTTTCAGGCAACCAATGAAAAAGGTCCATGTTTCAGGAAACCAATCACACAGTTGCATGTTTCAGTCAACCAATCACACAGTTGCATGTTTCAGTCAACCAATCACACAGTTGCATGTTTCAGGCAACCAATGAAGAAGGTCCATGTTTCAGGAAACCAATCACACAGTTGCATGTTTCAGTCAACCAATCACACAGTTGCATGTTTCAGGCAACCAATGAAGAAGGTCCATGTTTCAGTCAACCAATCAAACAGTTGCATGTTTCAGGCAACCAATGAAGAAGGTCCATGTTTCAGTAAACCAATCACACAGTTGCATGTTTCAGTCAACCAATCACACAGTTGCATGTTTCAGGCAACCAATGAAGAAGGTCCATGTTTCAGTCAACCAATCACACAGTTGCATGTTTCAGGCAACCAATGAAAAAGGTCCATGTTTCAGGAAACCAATCACACAGTTGCATGTTTCAGTCAACCAATCACACAGTTGCATGTTTCAGTCAACCAATCACACAGTTGCATGTTTCAGGCAACCAATGAAGAAGGTCCATGTTTCAGGAAACCAATCACACAGTTGCATGTTTCAGGAAACCAATCACACAGTTGCATGTTTCAGGCAACCAATGAAGAAGGTCCATGTTTCAGGAAACCAATCACACAGTTGCATGTTTCAGTCAACCAATCACACAGTTGCATGTTTCAGTCAACCAATCACACAGTTGCATGTTTCAGGCAACCAATGAAGAAGGTCCATGTTTCAGTCAACCAATCAAACAGTTGCATGTTTCAGGCAACCAATGAAGAAGGTCCATGTTTCAGGAAACCAATCACACAGTTGCATGTTTCAGTCAACCAATCACACAGTTGCATGTTTCAGGCAACCAATGAAGAAGGTCCATGTTTCAGTCAACCAATCAGACAGTTGCATGTTTCAGGCAACCAATGAAGAAGGTCCATGTTTCAGGAAACCCATCACACAGTTGCATGTTTCAGTCAACCAATCACACAGTTGCATGTTTCAGTCAACCAATCACACAGTTGCATGTTTCAGGCAACCAATGAAGAAGGTCCATGTTTCAGGAAACCAATCACACAGTTGCATGTTTCAGTCAACCAATCACACAGTTGCATGTTTCAGGCAACCAATGAAGAAGGTCCATGTTTCAGGAAACCAATCACACAGTTGCATGTTTCAGTCAACCAATGAAAAAGTTCCATGTTTCAGTAAACCAATCACACAGTTGCATGTTTCAGTCAACCAATCACACAGTTGCATGTTTCAGTCAACCAATCACACAGTTGCATGTTTCAGGCAACCAATGAAGAAGGTCCATGTTTCAGGAAACCAATCACACAGTTGCATGTTTCAGGCAACCAATCACAAAGCTGTATGTTTCAGGCAACCAATCAAACAGTTGCATGTTTAAGTCAACCAATCACACAGTTGCATGTTTCAGGAAACCAATCACACAGTTGCATGTTTCAGTCAACCAATAACACAGTTGCATGTTTCAGGCAACCAATCACACAGTTGCATGTTTCAGGAAACCAATCACACAGTTGCATGTTTCAGGAAACCAATCACACAGTTGCATGTTTCAGGCAACCAATCACACAGTTGCATGTTTCAGGCAACCAATCACACAGTTGCATGTTTCAGGAAACCAATCACACAGTTGCATGTTTCAGGAAACCAATCACACAGTTGCATGTTTCAGGCAATCAATCACACAGTTGCATGTTTCAGTCAACCAATCACACAGTTGCATGTTTCAGGCAACCAATCACACAGTTGCATGTTTCAGGCAACCAATCACACAGTTGCATGTTTCAGGCAACCAATCACACAGTTGCATGTTTCAGGCAACCAATCACACAGTTGCATGTTTCAGGCAACCAATCACACAGTTACATGTTTCAGGCAACCAATCACACAGTTGCATGTTTCAGTCAACCAATCACACAGTTGCATGTTTCAGGCAACCAATCACACAGTTGCATGTTTCAGGCAACCAATCACACAGTTGCATGTTTCAGGCAACCAATCACAAAGCTGTATGTTTCAGGCAACCAATCACACAGTTGCATGTTTCAGGCAACCAATCACACAGTTGCATGTTTCAGGCAACCAATCACACAGTTGCATGTTTCAGGCAACCAATGAAGAAGGTCCATGTTTCAGGAAACCAATCACACAGTTGCATTTTTCAGTCAACCAATCACACAGTTGCATGTTTCAGTCAACCAATCACACAGTTGCATGTTTCATGTAACCAATCACACAGTTGCATGTTTCAGTCAACCAATGAAGAAGGTCCATGTTTCAGGAAACCAATCACACAGTTGCATGTTTCAGTCAACCAATCACACAGTTGCATGTTTCAGTCAACCAATCACACAGTTGCATGTTTCAGGCAACCAATCACAAAGTTGCATGCTTCAGTCAACCAATCACACAGTTGCATGTTTCAGGCAACCAATGAAGAAGGTCCATGTTTCAGTCAACCAATCACACAGTTGCATGTTTCAGGCAACCAATCACACAGTTGCATGTTTCAGGCAACCAATCACACAGTTGCATGTTTCAGGCAACCAATCACAAAGCTGTATGTTTCAGGCAACCAATCACACAGTTGCATGTTTCAGGAAACCAATCACACAGTTGCATGTTTCAGGCAACCAATCACACAGTTGCATGTTTCAGGCAACCAATGAAGAAGGTCCATGTTTCAGGAAACCAATCACACAGTTGCATGTTTCAGTCAACCAATCACACAGTTGCATGTTTCAGTCAACCAATCACACAGTTGCATGTTTCAGGCAACCAATGAAGAAGGTCCATGTTTCAGGAAACCAATCACACAGTTGCATGTTTCAGGAAACCAATCACACAGTTGCATGTTTCAGGCAACCAAAGAAAAAGGTCCATGTTTCAGGAAACCAATCACACAGTTGCATGTTTCAGGCAACCAATGAAGAAGGTCCATGTTTCAGGAAACCAATCACACAGTTGCATGTTTCAGTCAACCAATCACACAGTTGCATGTTTCAGTCAACCAATCACACAGTTGCATGTTTCAGGCAACCAATCACACAGTTGCATGTTTCAGTCAACCAATCACACAGTTGCATGTTTCATGTAACCAATCACACAGTTGCATGTTTCAGTCAACCAATGAAGAAGGTCCATGTTTCAGGAAACCAATCACACAGTTGCATGTTTCAGTCAACCAATCACACAGTTGCATGTTTCAGTCAACCAATCACACAGTTGCATGTTTCAGGCAACCAATCACAAAGTTGCATGCTTCAGTCAACCAATCACACAGTTGCATGTTTCAGGCAACCAATGAAGAAGGTCCATGTTTCAGTCAACCAATCACACAGTTGCATGTTTCAGTCAGCCAATCACACAGTTGCATGTTTCAGTCAACCAATCACACAGTTGCATGTTTCAGGCAAACAATGAAGAAGGTCCATGTTTCAGTCAACCAATCACACAGTTGCATGTTTCAGGCAACCAATCACACAGTTGCATGTTTCAGGCAACCAATGAAGAAGGTCCATGTTTCAGGAAACCAATCACACAGTTGCATGTTTCAGTCAACCAATCACACAGTTGCATGTTTCAGTCAACCAATCACACAGATGCATGTTTCAGGCAACCAATGAAGAAGGTCCATGTTTCAGTCAACCAATCAAACAGTTGCATGTTTCAGGCAACCAATGAAGAAGGTCCATGTTTCAGTCAACCAATCACACAGTTGCATGTTTCAGGCAACCAATGAAGAAGGTCCATGTTTCAGTCAACCAATCACACAGTTGCATGTTTCAGGCAACCAATGAAAAAGGTCCATGTTTCAGGAAACCAATCACACAGTTGCATGTTTCAGTCAACCAATCACACAGTTGCATGTTTCAGTCAACCAATCACACAGTTGCATGTTTCAGGCAACCAATGAAGAAGGTCCATGTTTCAGGAAACCAATCACACAGTTGCATGTTTCAGGAAACCAATCACACAGTTGCATGTTTCAGGCAACCAATGAAGAAGGTCCATGTTTCAGGAAACCAATCACACAGTTGCATGTTTCAGTCAACCAATCACACAGTTGCATGTTTCAGTCAACCAATCACACAGTTGCATGTTTCAGGCAACCAATGAAGAAGGTCCATGTTTCAGTCAACCAATCAAACAGTTGCATGTTTCAGGCAACCAATGAAGAAGGTCCATGTTTCAGGAAACCAATCACACAGTTGCATGTTTCAGTCAACCAATCACACAGTTGCATGTTTCAGGCAACCAATGAAGAAGGTCCATGTTTCAGTCAACCAATCAGACAGTTGCATGTTTCAGGCAACCAATGAAGAAGGTCCATGTTTCAGGAAACCCATCACACAGTTGCATGTTTCAGTCAACCAATCACACAGTTGCATGTTTCAGGCAACCAATGAAGAAGGTCCATGTTTCAGGAAACCAATCACACAGTTGCATGTTTCAGTCAACCAATCACACAGTTGCATGTTTCAGGCAACCAATGAAGAAGGTCCATGTTTCAGGAAACCAATCACACAGTTGCATGTTTCAGTCAACCAATCAAACAGTTGCATGTTTCAGTCAACCAATCACACAGTTGCATGTTTCAGTCAACCAATCAAACAGTTGCATGTTTCAGGCAACCAATCACACAGTTGCATGTTTCAGGCAACCAATGAAGAAGGTCCATGTTTCAGGAAACCAATCACACAGTTGCATGTTTCAGGCAACCAATCACAAAGCTGAATGTTTCAGGCAACCAATCAAACAGTTGCATGTTTAAGTCAACCAATCACACAGTTGCATGTTTCAGGAAACCAATCACACAGTTGCATGTTTCAGTCAACCAATCACACAGTTGCATGTTTCAGGCAACCAATCACACAGTTGCATGTTTCAGGAAACCAATCACACAGTTGCATGTTTCAGGAAACCAATCACACAGTTGCATGTTTCAGGCAACCAATCACACAGTTGCATGTTTCAGGCAACCAATCACACAGTTGCATGTTTCAGGAAACCAATCACACAGTTGCATGTTTCAGGAAACCAATCACACAGTTGCATGTTTCAGGCAAACAATCACACAGTTGCATGTTTCAGTCAACCAATCACACAGTTGCATGTTTCAGGCAACCAATCACACAGTTGCATGTTTCAGGCAACCAATCACACAGTTGCATGTTTCAGGCAACCAATCACACAGTTGCATGTTTCAGGCAACCAATCACACAGTTACATGTTTCAGGCAACCAATCACACAGTTGCATGTTTCAGTCAACCAATCACACAGTTGCATGTTTCAGGCAACCAATCACACAGTTGCATGTTTCAGGCAACCAATCACACAGTTGCATGTTTCAGGCAACCAATCACAAAGCTGTATGTTTCAGGCAACCAATCACACAGTTGCATGTTTCAGGCAACCAATCACACAGTTGCATGTTTCAGGCAACCAATCACACAGTTGCATGTTTCAGGCAACCAATCACACAGTTGCATGTTTCAGGCAACCAATCACACAGTTGCATGTTTCAGGCAACCAATTACACAGTTGCATGTTTCAGTCAACCAATCACACAGTTGCATGTTTCAGGCAACCAATCGCACAGTTGCATGTTTCAGTCAACCAATCACACAGTTGCATGTTTCAGGCAACCAATCACAAAGCTGCATGTTTCAGGTAACCAATCACACAGTTGCATGTTTCAGGCAACCAATCACACAGTTGCATGTTTCAGGCAACCAATCACACAGTTGCATGTTTCAGGCAACCAATCACACAGTTGCATGTTTCAGTCAACCAATCACACAGTTGCATGTTTCAGTCAACCAATAACACAGTTGCATGTTTCAGTCAACCAATCACACAGTTGCATGTTTCAGTCAACCAATCACACAGTTGCATGTTTCAGTCAACCAATTACACAGTTGCATGTTTCAGGTAACCAATCACACAGTTGCATGTTTCAGGCAACCAATTACACAGTTGCATGTTTCAGGCAACCAATTACACAGTTGCATGTTTCAGGCAACCAATCACAAAGCTGCATGTTTCATGCAACCAAATGCACAGTTGCATGTTTCAGTCAACCAATCACACAGTTGCATGTTTCAGGCAACCAATCACAAAGCTGTATGTTTCAGGCAACCAATCACAAAGCTGTATGTTTCAGGCAACTAGTGAAGAATGTCCATGTATCAGGAAACCAATCACACAGTTGCATGTTTCAGGCAACCAATCACAAAGCTGTATGTTTCTGGCAAACAATCACAAAGCTATATGTTTCAGTCAACCAATGAAGAATGTCCATGTTTCAGGAAACCAATCACACAGTTGCATGTTTCAGTCAACCAATCACACAGTTGCATGTTTCAGGCAACCAATCACACAGTTGCATGTTTCAGGCAACCATTTACACAGTTGCATGTTTCAGTCAACCAATCACACAGTTGCATGTTTCAGTCAACCAATCACACAGTTGCATGTTTCAGGCAACCAATGAAGAAGGTCCATGTTTCAGGAAACCAATCACACAGTTGCATGTTTCAGGCAACCAATCACAAAGCTGTATGTTTCAGGCAACCAATCAAACAGTTGCATGTTTAAGTCAACCAATCACACAGTTGCATGTTTCAGGAAACCAATCACACAGTTGCATGTTTCAGTCAACCAATAACACAGTTGCATGTTTCAGGCAACCAATCACACAGTTGCATGTTTCAGGAAACCAATCACACAGTTGCATGTTTCAGGAAACCAATCACACAGTTGCATTTTTCAGGCAACCAATCACATAGTTGCATGTTTCAGTCAACCAATCACACAGTTGCATGTTTCAGGCAACCAATCACACAGTTGCATGTTTCAGGAAACCAATCACACAGTTGCATGTTTCAGGAAACCAATCACACAGTTGCATGTTTCAGGCAATCAATCACACAGTTGCATGTTTCAGTCAACCAATCACACAGTTGCATGTTTCAGGCAACCAATCACACAGTTGCATGTTTCAGGCAACCAATCACACAGTTGCATGTTTCAGGCAACCAATCACACAGTTGCATGTTTCAGGCAACCAATCACACAGTTACATGTTTCAGGCAACCAATCACACAGTTGCATGTTTCAGTCAACCAATCACACAGTTGCATGTTTCAGGCAACCAATCACACAGTTGCATGTTTCAGGCAACCAATCACACAGTTGCATGTATCAGGCAACCAATCACAAAGCTGTATGTTTCAGGCAACCAATCACACAGTTGCATGTTTCAGGCAACCAATCACACAGTTGCATGTTTCAGGCAACCAATCACACAGTTGCATGTTTCAGGTAACCAATCACACAGTTGCATGTTTCAGGCAACCAATCACACAGTTGCATGTTTCAGGCAACCAATCACACAGTTGCATGTTTCAGGCAACCAATTACACAGTTGCATGTTTCAGTCAACCAATCACACAGTTGCATGTTTCAGGCAACCAATCACACAGTTGCATGTTTCAGGCAACCAATCACACAGTTGCATGTTTCAGGCAACCAATCGCACAGTTGCATGTTTCAGTCAACCAATCACACAGTTGCATGTTTCAGTCAACCAATCACACAGTTGCATGTTTCAGGTACCAATAACACAGTTGCATGTTTCAGTCAACCAATCACACAGTTGCATGTTTCAGTCAACCAATCACACAGTTGCATGTTTCAGTCAACCAATTACACAGTTGCATGTTTCAGGCAACCAATTACATAGTTGCATGTTTCAGGCAACCAATTACACAGTTGCATGTTTCAGGCAACCAATCACAAAGCTGCATGTTTCATGCAACCAAACGCACAGTTGCATGTTTCAGTCAACCAATCACACAGTTGCATGTTTCAGGCAACCAATCACAAAGCTGTATGTTTCAGGCAACCAATCACAAAGCTTTATGTTTCAGGCAACCAGTGAAGAATGTCCATGTATCAGGAAACCAATCACACAGTTGCATGTTTCAGGCAACCAATCACAAAGCTGTATGTTTCTGGCAACCAATCACAAAGCTATATGTTTCAGTCAACCAATGAAGAATGTCCATGTTTCAGGAAACCAATCACACAGTTGCATGTTTCAGTCAACCAATCACACAGTTGCATGTTTCAGGCAACCAATCACACAGTTGCATGTTTCAGGCAACCATTTACACAGTTGCATGTTTCAGTCAACCAATCACACAGTTGCATGTTTCAGTCAACCAATCACACAGTTGCATGTTTCAGGCAACCAATGAAGAAGGTCCATGTTTCAGGAAACCAATCACACAGTTGCATGTTTCAGGCAACCAATCACAAAGCTGTATGTTTCAGGCAACCAATCAAACAGTTGCATGTTTAAGTCAACCAATCACACAGTTGCATGTTTCAGGAAACCAATCACACAGTTGCATGTTTCAGTCAACCAATAACACAGTTGCATGTTTCAGGCAACCAATCACACAGTTGCATGTTTCAGGAAACCAATCACACAGTTGCATGTTTCAGGAAACCAATCACACAGTTGCATTTTTCAGGCAACCAATCACATAGTTGCATGTTTCAGTCAACCAATCACACAGTTGCATGTTTCAGGCAACCAATCACACAGTTGCATGTTTCAGGCAACCAATCACACAGTTGCATGTTTCAGGCAACCAATCACACAGTTGCATGTTTCAGGAAACCAATCACACAGTTGCATGTTTCAGGAAACCAATCACACAGTTGCATTTTTCAGGCAACCAATCACATAGTTGCATGTTTCAGTCAACCAATCACACAGTTGCATGTTTCAGGCAACCAATCACACAGTTGCATGTTTCAGGAAACCAATCACACAGTTGCATGTTTCAGGAAACCAATCACACAGTTGCATGTTTCAGGCAATCAATCACACAGTTGCATGTTTCAGTCAACCAATCACACAGTTGCATGTTTCAGGCAACCAATCACACAGTTGCATGTTTCAGGCAACCAATCACACAGTTGCATGTTTCAGGCAACCAATCACACAGTTGCATGTTTCAGGCAACCAATCACACAGTTACATGTTTCAGGCAACCAATCACACAGTTGCATGTTTCAGTCAACCAATCACACAGTTGCATGTTTCAGGCAACCAATCACACAGTTGCATGTTTCAGGCAACCAATCACACAGTTGCATGTATCAGGCAACCAATCACAAAGCTGTATGTTTCAGGCAACCAATCACACAGTTGCATGTTTCAGGCAACCAATCACACAGTTGCATGTTTCAGGCAACCAATCACACAGTTGCATGTTTCAGGCAACCAATCACACAGTTGCATGTTTCAGGCAACCAATCACACAGTTGCATGTTTCAGGCAACCAATCACACAGTTGCATGTTTCAGGCAACCAATTACACAGTTGCATGTTTCAGTCAACCAATCACACAGTTGCATGTTTCAGGCAACCAATCGCACAGTTACATGTTTCAGTCAACCAATCACAAAGCTGCATGTTTCATGTAACCAATCACACAGTTGCATGTTTCAGGCAACCAATCACACAGTTGCATGTTTCAGGCAACCAATCACACAGTTGCATGTTTCAGGCAACCAAGCACACAGTTGCATGTTTCAGTCAACCAATCACACAGTTGCATGTTTCAGTCAACCAATCACACAGTTGCATGTTTCAGGCAACCAATCACACAGTTGCATGTTTCAGGCAACCATTTACACAGTTGCATGTTTCAGTCAACCAATTACACAGTTGCATGTTTCAGGTAACCAATCACACAGTTGCATGTTTCAGGCAACCAATTACACAGTTGCATGTTTCAGGCAACCAATTACACAGTTACATGTTTCAGGCAACCAATCACAAAGCTGCATGTTTCAAGCAACCAAACGCACAGTTGCATGTTTCAGGCAACCAATCACAAAGCTGTATGTTTCAGGCAACCAATCGCAAAGCTGTATGTTTCAGGCAACCAATCACAAAGCTGTATGTTTCAGGCAACCAGTGAAGAATGTCCATGTATCAGGAAACCAATCACACAGTTGCATGTTTCAGGCAACCAATCACAAAGCTGTATGTTTCAGGCAACCAATGAAGAAGCTCCATGTTTCAGACAACCAATCACAAAGTTGCATGTTTCAGGCAACCAATCACAAAGCTGTATGTTTCAGGCAACCAATGAAGAAGCTCCATGTTTCAGGAAACTTCCACAATAATGTGTATACATGTATGTGCATAAATATATTGTGTGTTTGTCTTACAGTATGTTGTTATGGGATTGCGATGATCGCTGTTATTGTTTCTACATCGAGGTTTCCGTTGACAACGCCAACTGGCAGATAATCTGTGATAAAAGAAATGACCCATCAAAGTATGTAACAGACAATTTAATGGTCATACAGTGAATTTTAACCATATTTTGTTTATTAATTATTTATTAAATAACTATTTAAGAACGCGATCGCGCGCTTTCTCACTTCTCCAAAATATTCTGACCTGGCATGAACCCTGTAACAGATCATGGGCTTGTGAACTGTGGAATAAGGGTGAACATCTTACCATAAATATCGCTATCACATAACCCTGCTTGTATTCGGTGTAATACAGCCATCATATATTATTTTGGAAGAATATGTAGAGTAGTAACAGTAATCCAGGGATCGCAGGTTCGATCCCCCGTCTGACCCTAATAAAATTAACAGTCTTTCAGATGGGACGTTAAACCGAGGTCTCGTGTCGGTGCTTTACACTGTGCACGTAAAAGAACCAGAGGAGACTCTGGAATGGGTCTCTGTCTGTATCATTGCACTCTCCTCCAAATATCTAAAATGACTAATCTCTTCAGGAGGCGTTGCTCATATGGGTAACCGGTAGCGACGATAAATAAACGTAATACACACACAAGAGTAGTAACAATGCTATAATATTTATACATGAAAACATGTTTTTTTATGGGGCATTTTGTGATGTTATGTTGCTTTAATGAACACATATTTTCAGATCTTGGCAGGACATTACGTTTCCAAGACAACCAATAGCTTTCATAAAGATAGTAGGAACACATAACACTGCTAATGAGGTAAGTGATGGCATGTACCGGGGCACGTCCTTCAATGGTTGTATTTGAAATTCATACAATATGCTATTGTTGTATTCTTTATTTATGGGTCATGAAAAATCTTTAAAAACTCTGAAATTAGTGGACCCTGGCAACTAAAGTAGCGAAACCAGTTCATACAAATTTATTTTAGCTTGATTACGAAACAAGGTTTTACAACTAGATTAATCATTCTCATGACCGTGGTCCTGATGGAATCCATCGCTGTGAGGGAGAAAGAGGAAGCAATGTGGATATTAGCGTCATCGTGGTTGTAGCGGGGCTCAAGCTCACAACCTTTCAGTAAAACACTATCCATTACTCCAAAGAGCGGACCCAGTGGGTAAAAAAGACAAATCGTAACCGGAAATGCAACAAGCTAGATGAGAGAAAACTTTAGATGGCTAGAATTCTCTTAATATAAATCACTGGCAAATATTTTCTAAACTGTAAGCACTTAGTGTAATACTTAGAGTTTATTACGTGGCTAGTTTCATATCAGCAAAAGTATCGACCTGAGGTAACTTGATATCAGTCTGAGACCAAAGTATCAACCCAAGATAACTTGATATCAGTCTGAGACCAAAAGTATCGACCTGAGGTAACTTGATATCAGTCTGAGACCAAAGTATCAACCCAAGATAACTTGATATCAGTCTGAGACCAAAAGTATCGACCTGAGGTAACTTGATATCAGTCTGAGACCAAAAGTATCGACCTGAGGTAACTTGATATCAGTCTGAGACCAAAAGTATCGACCTGAGGTAACTTGATATCAGTCTGAGACCAAATTATCGACCCGAGGTAACTTGATATCAGTCTGAGACCAAATTATCGACCCGAGGTAACTTGATATCAGTCTGAGACCAAATTATCGACCCGAGGTAACTTGATATCAGTCTGAGACCAAATTATCGACCCGAGGTAACTTGATATCAGTCTGAGACCAAATTATCGACCCGAGGTAACTTGATATCAGTCTGAGACCAAATTATCGACCCGAGGTAACTTGATATCAGTCTGAGACCAAATTATCGACCCGAGGTAACTTGATATCAGTCTGAGACCAAATTATCGACCCGAGGTAACTTGATATCAGTCTGAGACCAAATTATCGACCCGAGGTAACTTGATATCAGTCTGAGACCAAATTATCGACCCGAGGTAACTTGATATCAGTCTGAGACCAAATTATCGACCCGAGGTAACTTGATATCAGTCTGAGACCAAATTATCGACCCGAGGTAACTTGATATCAGTCTGAGACCAAAGTATCGACCTGAGGTAACTTGATATCAGTCTGAGACCAAATTATCGACCCGAGGTAACTTGATATCAGTCTGAGACCAAATTATCGATCCGAGGTAACTTGATATCAGTCTGAGACCAAATTATCGACCCAATGTAACTTGATATCAGTCTGAGACCAAAGTATCGACCCAAGGTAACTTGATATCAGTCTGAGACCAAAGTATCGACCTGAGGTAACTTGATATCAGTCTGAGACCAAATTATTGACCCAAGGTAACTTGATATCAGTCTGAGACCAAAGTATCGACCTGAGGTAACTTGATATCAGTCTGAGACCAAATTATCGACCCAAGGTAACTTGATATCAGTCTGAGACCAAATTATCGACCTGAGGTAACTTGATATTAGCCTGAGACCAAAGCCTAGGCTGATATGAAACTAGCCTCGTAATAACGTCTGTTTTAACTGTGATGTGAATTTCAACATTTAATAATAGACCAGCCGCGTAATATACTCTTTGATATGAATTAGATACATGAAAACGATTGAAATATTACCATAAAACTACAAACATCTGTTATCTGTCAAATTTGACACACAGAGACGCTACAGGAAGTCAACAAACTAGCACCGAGTACGTATGCGTTAATTTCTCAGGAGCTGGTAAAATATGGGCACGAGGCGTATCAAACCAGAAATAGTGATATTATGTGGAAGTCGTGATAGCTCAGTGGTAGCGCGTTCGCTTCACGTGCGAAAGGCCTGGAGTTCGAGCCCCGCTGGAGCCTACGATTGTGTCCTTAGGCAAGGCATTTAAATTCCACATGCCTCTTCTCTCTCCCTCGTGGCGATGGATTCCATCAGGAATGAGGTCTCGAGAGTGATTAGTATAAGTTATAAGAACTTGTTTCTCAATCGAGCTAAAATAAATTTGTATAAACTTTTAGTGATATTATACTGGAAAACACAGCGTATCAACCTGGGTGGTAGACAGTATTGTGGTAGACAAATAACCTGGGTGGTAGACAGTATTGTGGTAGACAAATAACCTGGGTGGTAGACAGTATTGTGGTAGACAAATAACCTGGGTGGTAGACAGTATTGTGGTAGACAAATAACCTGGGTGGTAGACAGTATTGTGGTAGACAAATAACCTGGGTGGTAGACAGTATTGTGGTAGGCAAATAACCTGGGTGGTAGACAGTATTGTGGTAGGCAAATAACCTGGGTGGTAGACAGTATTGTGGTAGGCAAATAACCTGGGTGGTAGACAGTATTGTGGTAGGCAAATAACCTGGGTGGTAGACAGTATTGTGGTAGGTAAATAACCTGGGTGGTAGACAGTATTGTGGTAGGCAAATAACCTGGGTGGTAGACAGTATTGTGGTAGGCAAATAACCTGGGTGGTAGACAGTATTGTGGTAGGCAAATAACCTGGGTGGTAGACAGTATTGTGGTAGGCAAATAACCTGGGTGGTAGACAGTATTGTGGTAGGCAAATAACCTGGGTGGTAGACAGTATTGTGGTAGGCAAATAACCTGGGTGGTAGACAGTATTGTGGTAGGCAAATAACCTGGGTGGTAGACAGTATTGTGGTAGGCAAATAACCTGGGTGGTAGACAGTATTGTGGTAGGCAAATAACCTGGGTGGTAGACAGTATTGTGGTAGGCAAATAACCTGGGTGGTAGACAGTATTGTGGTAGGCAAATAACCTGGGTGGTAGACAGTATTGTGGTAGGCAAATAACCTGGGTGGTAGACAGTATTGTGGTAGGCAAATAACCTGGGTGGTAGACAGTATTGTGGTAGGCAAATAACCTGGGTGGTAGACAGTATTGTGGTAGGCAAATAACCTGGGTGGTAGACAGTATTGTGGTAGGCAAATAACCTGGGTGGTAGACAGTATTGTGGTAGGCAAATAACCTGGGTGGTAGACAGTATTGTGGTAGACAAATAACCTGGGTGGTAGACAGTATTGTGGTAGGCAAATAACCTGGGTGGTAGACAGTATTGTGGTAGACAAATAACCTGGGTGGTAGACAGTATTGTGGTAGGCAAATAACCTGGGTGGTAGACAGTATTGTGGTAGGCAAATAACCTGGGTGGTAGACAGTATTGTGGTAGGCAAATAACCTGGGTGGTAGACAGTATTGTGGTAGACAAATAACCTGGGTGGTAGACAGTATTGTGGTAGGCAAATAACCTGGGTGGTAGACAGTATTGTGGTAGACAAATAACCTGGGTGGTAGACAGTATTGTGGTAGGCAAATAACCTGGGTGGTAGACAGTATTGTGGTAGACAAATAACCTGGGTGGTAGACAGTATTGTGGTAGACAAATAACCTGGGTGGTAGACAGTATTGTGGTAGACAAATAACCTGGGTGGTAGACAGTATTGTGGTAGACAAATAACGGCAAATAACAGGCTAAAAATTCATATCTAAGTAAACGTGCATATTAAAGGTTGATTTGTGGTCAGTTTGTTTCACTGTAGTACTTGCACAACTATGGAGCTAAATACTCTAGGTTCTTCAATAATATTTTGAATATATACTATACTAATCTCTTTTTCTTCAAGTGCTCCGATTTGATAGTTCATGTTCTTGAACTTTCTTCATATATTCCTTTAAATATTAACCATTTTCTTTTTTACATCCAAAACTATTGATTCACTAATACATTAAGTTCTGAAATTCTTTAGCAAATACATAGAATAGATTTCACATATTTTCATTGTTATATTATATATTATTTTCCTGCCTATTGTATATCAATCAATTGATAGGGAGAAGAACTATATAAGTTTTCTTTCGTTCTAATCCCTTTCAGTCTACTGCTGTTAAATTATACGTAAAATGTTCATTTCTTGATTACATGTACAAATACTGAAATAAATAATGTTTAAACTAATATTTTGAATCAAGGAGACATTGCAAATATTCTTATCTAAGCTGATGGCTGTGTGTTAATTATTTAATGATTTTATGTACACTGTAGTATCCGTATATTAGTGTTTGTGTGCATATTTTCAGGTGTTTCACTGCGTTCATTTTGAATCCCCGTCAAAAGCTGCTCGACTCTCTGGGCGAACACGCGCACTCAGCAGTCCATGCCCAATTACTGCTGCTCATAATGATGTTAGCGTCTCACCGAGACCGTCTGTGAGTCTGAATCCCGGCGGGCCTCAGTTTCCCATACAGATGCCTCAAGCCGGGAACAATTTAGTGACTGTTAGTATGGCTGTTAACTTAAGTGCGGAGTTACCGGTAGAGGACAGTCAGGATACGCCGGAGTCGGAGAGACAGGAAGTGGATAATAATTCTACAGCTTCCGAATCCGAGAGATGAAGATTGAATTTTATAGTTACCAGTATTATCAATAGGTAAAATAGCATATACTATGTAGGGGCTCGCTACACGTGATATGTGAATATTTTCTTCTTGGATTTTATGTCGGTGAGAAGTTTTCGACATGAGGTTGCAAGAAACGTTATTTATTCTGTAACGGTTTTCCGATTGTAAAAATCATTTGCATCCGTAAACTGCATGTTTATATTTAGATTGTCTCTGTATTTATTACAGTTGTGCTCTTATTTTCCTCTTGAATTTTATGTTGGAGATAAGTTTTTGACATGGGATGACAAGAAACCGTATTTATTCTGCAATAGTTCCGATTGTCAAACACATTTGCGTTGTAAACTGCATGGACACATTTAGATTTACTCTGTACTACTTAAGGTTGTATAAAACAGTTTATGGTTGTATAATGCACTGTTTATGGTTGTGTAATGCACTGTTTACGGTTGTATAATGCACTGTTTACGGTTGTATGATGCACTGTTTACGGTTGTATAATGCACTGTTTACGGTTGTATGATGCACTGTTTACGGTTGTATAATGCACTGTTTACGGTTGTATAATGCTCTGTTTATGGTTGTATAATGCACTGTTTACGGTTGTATAATGCTCTGTTTATGGTTGTATAATGCACTGTTTACGGTTGTATAATGCACTGTTTATGGTTGTATAATGCACTGTTTACGGTTGTATAATGCACTGTTTATGGTTGTATAATGCACTGTTTACGGTTGTATAATGCACTGTTTACGGTTGTATAATGCACTGTTTACAGTTGTATAATCCACTGTTTACGGTTGTATAATGCACTGTTTACGGTTGTATGATGCACTGTTTACGGTTATGTAATGCACTGTTTACGGTTGTATAATGCACTGTTTATGGTTGTATGATGCACTGTTTATGGTTGTATGATGCACTGTTTATGGTTGTATAATGCACTGTTTATGGTTGTATAATGCACTGTTTATGGTTGTATAATGCACTGTTTACGGTTATATAATGCACTGTTTACGGTTGTTTAATGCACTGTTTATGGTTGTATAATGCACTGTTTACGGTTGTATAATGCACTGTTTACGGTTGTTTAATGCACTGTTTATGGTTGTATAATGCACTGTTTACGGTTGTATAATGCACTGTTTACGGTTGTTTAATGCACTGTTTATGGTTGTATAATGCACTGTTTATGGTTGTATAATGCACCGTAAAATGGTTAGCTCACAGGGTTTGCACCAATACACCCCGAGTTGATCCTCAGCCTCGGAAGAATGTGATATGATGATCGCCAGGTCGTTATACACCTCCTGCCGCTCTAGCGAGAGTGGTTAATAGAAATTGTTAAATCTGATAGTTTGGAAATAAATAAACCCACAGTACAGGCTCAAAGTTTAAACTTTATTGATTTTACAACGAATGCGAAGCAAGTTTTAACAACTTGTATTAATCACTCTTGTTGGTGCCGATGAAAGCGTATATGTGGTCATTCGTGTGGGAGGAAACCGGAGTACCCGGAGAAAACCCACGTATCCGATCTGGCGATCACCGTAACCCACCATGCAGGCTCAAGCCAGGCCCAAAATGTTGTTGGGAAGTCACGTCTCCTAGACTATTTCGGGAGAAATGGGGGTCACCTGACTTCCCTCGGTTGCAAAAAGTGAAGCCGCATTTATTTGATGTTTGTACGATCCAGGAGCTAGTGTGTGTAGAAATTCGGGACAAAAGTAATGTAGCATTGGGTTGATCTAATGTAGCATTGGGTTGATGTAATGTAGCATTGGATTGATGTAATGTAGCATTGGGTTGATCTAATGTAGCATTGGGTTGATGTAATGTAGCATTGGGTTAATGTAATGTAGCATTGGATTGATCTAATGTAGCATTGGATTGATGTAATGTAGCATTGGATTGATCTAATGTAGCATTGGATTGATGTAATGTAGCATTGGGTTTATGTAATGTAGCATTGGGTTTATGTAATGTAGCATTGGGTTAATGTAATGTAGCATTGGGTTTATGTAATGTAGCATTGGGTTAATGTAATGTAGCATTGGGTTTATGTAATGTAGCATTGGGTTTATGTAATGTAGCATTGGGTTTATGTAATGTAGCATTGGGTTAATGTAATGTAGCATTGGGTTTATGTAATGTAGCATTGGGTTTATGTAATGTAGCATTGGGTTGATGTAATGTAATGTAGCATTGGGTTGATGTAATGTAGCATTGGGTTGATGTAATGTAGCATTGGGTTGATGTAATATAGCATTGGGTTGATGTAATGTAGCATTGGGTTGATGTAATGTAGCATTGGGTTGATGTAATGTAGCATTGGGTTGATGTAATGAGTACATTATTCACCTTGATATGAAAATCCAAACCCAACATAACATGACCATATCAGAACTGTACATTAACCCAACATAACATGACTTTATCAGAACTGTACATTAACCCAACATAACATGACTTAGTCAGAACTGTACATTAACCCAACATAACATGACTTTATCAGAACTGTACATCAACCCAACATAACATGACTTTATCAGAACTGTACATCAACCCAACATAACATGACCATATCAGAACTGTACATCAACCCAACATAACATGACATAATCAGAACTGTACATTAACCAAACATAACATGACTTAGTCAGAACTGTACATCAACATAACATGATTTTATCAGAACTGTACATCAACCCAACATAACATGACATAATCAGAACTGTATATTAACCCAACATAACATGACTTAGTCAGAACTGTACATTAACCCAACATAACATGACTTAGTCAGAACTGTACATTAACCCAACATAACATGACTTAGTCAGAACTGTACATTAACCCAACATAACATGACTTAGTCAGAACTGTACATTAACCCAACATAACATAACTTAGTCAGAACTGTACATTAACCCAACATAACATGACTTAGTCAGAACTGTACATTAACCCAACATAACATGACTTTATCAGAACTGTACATCAACCCACCATAACATGTGTTTATTTATTATACTGTGTGATACTACCTTATGCTTGCTGCATCTGTGATACTGTGGTTCCATATCTAATAATTTTGTTTCGTTGTAATTTTCATGTAAAATGCTTAAATCAAATCATAGTTTCTCTTAGGAGAGTCATTAATTTCATCCAGTTTTCTTCATTATTGGTAGGATTTGGCGAATCGTCATTAAACCAAAAAGAAAGTTACATTGTCGTTTAATGTCTCTTATATGTGTCTTTTCCTTCAGTTCGAAAAATAATACTATAATTAATATGCAAATTTATCCTAGTGTTAACTTTAGTAAACCAACATTTACAGAGTTTTTGTTGAGTTTGTTAAAAACATATCCATAAAAGGGAGGTAATTTACAAATGGTAATTTCACAAAAAGCAGGTACGTTTGTGGCCATATTTTCAACATTTTACTGTAATAATTGATTAGTGAAAAATTAAAATGTAAGAGAGTAAACACAATATTTAATCGTCCTCCTTGCAATACCTCAGTGTGCAGCACATTCTAAGTAAACGCATAAACTGGTTTTAAAGCGACACTACATCAGTGAAAACGCAAATTTCTACAGAAGGTAATTTCCTATTATATGTTATATTTCCCCCCCAATTATTTGCCTCAAAAAATGAGTATTTCAACTAATAAACAAACATCGTATATGCGGTTTGTTGACATAACAAAATAATGTAAATAGTGTCGACATCCATGCGGAATACAACGCTTGTATCTTGAATAACTCGATTTAAGGTACAGATTTACCGTTATATCTCACATTTGTGTCTATGCACATTTATTTGTAGACTAATCTTAGTTGAAAATATCTCTAGACGACATCACTCGTTAAGTATTGACTCCAATAACAAAGAAACGTCAATTCAGGAGCATGGATGACAGTTATATGAAATCCTACTTTCACTTTTGAAAGTTTGTAGACCACAAAAACTGTTTATTCATGCAGTGTTAGTGTTCGAATGTATTCATAAGAATTTGTAGTAGCAATGCATGTATACTTTAACAAATGCATTTTTTTTGGCTTTTTGCGATGTAATGTCGCTTTAAGCACAGTGTTAATCACCGATTGGTTAATTGGTATTAATCATGTGTGAAACAACATTGAATTTGTATGTCATCATAGACCATGTACTAGCATTCTGTAAAGATGTTTTACATTGACATCGCTGATTGGCTATGCATCTTCCAAATTTTTATAGCGGTAATTTTATTGGATTACGATATATTTTGAATGTTTGTTTATGCTTATTTCGAGACTGTCAAATGATTACGACATACTAACGGATCATGGTTCATTATGTACTCGAGAATTAAGGCGAAACATATATCGCCATGGTGTCTCTTGATGAGGAAGCTGCGAACAATAAACTGACTATTTCACACAAATTCACCTCTAGCTTGAACCATGTGACGGTGATGGAGCCTGTGACAGTGACGAGCCAGATGGAGCCTGCAACAGTGACAAGCCAGATGGAGCCTGCAACAGTGACGAGCCAGATGGAGCCTGTGACAGTGACAAGCCAGATGGAGCCTGCAACAGTGACAAGTCAGATGGAGCCTGTGACAGTGACGAGCCAGATGGAGCCTGTGACAGTGACGAGCCAGATGGAGCCTGTGACAGTGACAAGCCAGATGGAGCCTGCAACAGTGACAAGCCAGATGGAGCCTGCAACAGTGACAAGCCAGATGGAGCCTGCAACAGTGACAAGCCAGATGGAGCCTGTGACAGTGACAAGCCAGATGGAGCCTGCAACAGTGACAAGCCAGAGGAGCCTGTGACAGTGACAAGCCAGATGGAGCCTGCAACAGTGACAAGCCAGATGGAGCCTGTGACAGTGACAAGCCAGATGGAGCCTGCAACAGTGACAAGCCAGATGGAGCCTGTGACAGTGACAAGCCAGATGGAGCCTGCAACAGTGACGAGCCAGATGGAGCCTGCAACAGTGATGAGCCGATGGAGCCTGCAACAGTGACGAGCCAGATGGAGCCTGCAACAGTGACGAGCCAGATGGAGCCTGTGACAGTGACAAGCCAGATGGAGCCTGTGACAGTGACAAGCCAGATGGAGCCTGCAACAGTGACGAGCCAGATGGAGCCTGCAACAGTGACGAGCCAGATGGAGCCTGTGACAGTGACAAGCCAGATGGAGCCTGTGACAGTGACAAGCCAGATGGAGCCTGTGACAGTGACAAGCCAGATGGAGCCTGTGACAGTGATGAGCCAGATGGAGTCTGTGACAGTGATGAGCCAGATGGAGTCTGTGACAGTGACAAGCCAGATGGAGCCTGTGACAGTGACAAGCCAGATGGAGCCTGCAACAGTGACAAGCCCGATGGAGCCTGCAACAGTGACAAGCCAGATGGAGCCTGCAACAGTGACAAGCCGATGGAGCCTGCAACAGTGACAAGCCAGATGGAGCCTGCAACAGTGACAAGCCAGATGGAGTCTGCGACAGTGACAAGCCAGATGGAGCCTGCAACAGTGACAAGCCAGATGGAGCCTGCAACAGTGACAAGCCAGATGGAGCCTGCAACAGTGACGAGCCAGATGGAGTCTGCGACAGTGACAAGCCAGATGGAGCCTGTGACAGTGACGAGCCAGATGGAGTCTGCGACAGTGACGAGCCAGATGGAGTCTGTGATGGTGACGAGCCCGATGGAGCCTGCGATAGTGACTAGCCCGATGGAGTCTGCGATAGTGACGAGCCCAATGGAGCCTGCGACAGTGACGAGCCCGACGGAGTCTGCGATAGTGACGAGCCCGATGGAGCCTGCGATAGTGAAGAGCCAGATGAAGCCTTGCGACAGTGATGAGCCCGATCTAGTCTGCAACAGTGACTAGCCCGATGGAGCCTACGACAGTGATGAGCCCAATGGAGCCTGCGACAGTGACGAGCCCAATGGAGCCTGCGACAGTGACGAGCCCAATGGAGTCTGCGACAGTGAATAGCCCGATCTAGTCTGCGACCGTGACGAGCCCGATCTAGTCTGCGACAGTGACGAGCCCGATGATAGACATTGTGCATACAGCTGTTGAATATCTACAACTTTGGTTTATCTTACTCTTAGCACTTACATGATGATATACTGTGTATATTCTTGAGATATCAAACATTCTAACACGACCCAGCTAATAACATACATACGTCTAGAGTAAAACCAATCTCGGGTTATTCTGCAATATACCTACCTTGAACTATGCTACACGCGCACCGTGTTTTGGCTACGTCATTTATGCAATGCGTGTAAAGTTTTATGAATGAAAGTCACGTGATGTTTGTAAAAAATACCGTTGGAATTCACGGAAGTGAGCTATTTTTAGAATCAGATAATCTCTTGTCCATCTTGTTTTTCTGTTAAGTAACGTTTCAGTTACTATTCTGTACAGTTTTATTTGACAAAATAAATAAAATTATTAATCAGTTACAACTTTTGTTCATTTATGCACTAGATTGATTTTTTCTATAAAAAATAACGTCATCACCCCTTTACGCGGGAGGAAATTTCGAAAGCCAAATGCAGTGGCATTTGAAGAAAATACTCCTTTAAAATTATTAGAAGTAAGTCGTGTTAGAATCGAAATAATAAGTATCAACCGTGGTATTCGGCCTTCGTGATATATTTCTACGCATAAGAACTCCAAACTCGGGTTATTCTGCGATATACCACGGTTGATATTTATTATTTCTTAACTATACACATACAATATGAAATCTTATGTTCCTCTGCAATAATAATTTATACAAATTTCTTTTAGCTTGATTGCGAAACAACTTATATTAATCACTCTCGAGACCTCGTTGTTGATGGAATTCATCGCCACAAGGGAGAGAGAAGAGGCAACGTGGAATTTAAATGCCTTGCCTAAGGGCACAATCGTGCCTTGCCTAAGGGCACAATCATAACGGCTCCAGCGGGGCTCGAACTCCAGACCTTTCGCACCTTTCTGCACAATAATATGCATGTCCCTTTCTCTGTCAATGGTATATAGTGTATGGACTCATCATCTGTCGCACTTTACAGATGGATCTGTATAATCCAGTGGTTAACACGATGGACTGGTAATTTAGGGACCGCAGGTTCGATCCCCCGTCTGACCCTAATAAAATTAACAGTCTTTCAGATGGTACTTTAAACTGAGGTCTTGTGACGGTGCTTTACACTGTGCACGTAAAAGAACCAGAGGAGACTCTGGAATGGGTCTCTGTCTGTATCATTGCACTATCCTCCAAAAATCACTAATCTCTTCAGGAAGCGTCGCTCATATGGGCAACCGGTAGCGACGATAAATACATGTAAAACACACACTCCGTCGCACTTTATTGTGGCCTCCACTACTTCAGTTCTCCTCCAATTCAAATGAAACTTGATGTATCACGGGTTCTGCATCAGTCGGTAGACCAGTTCTAAGTGCCGGGCTTATCGTAGCCTCCAGCACAACAAATTTATATATAGTTTGAGGGTTGATTGTTCGAAACCATTCTGGATCAACTGACTGGACTGAAAACAGCATCAAAGATCTGTTTTAATTTACAAGTTTTATTATATACTTTAGCATATGTCCTACACAGGTTCGAACCCCAATGGAGCCATTATGATTGTGCCCATAGGCAAGGGATTTGAATTCCATGCTGCCTCTTCTCTCTCCCTCATGGCGATGGATTCCATCAGGAATGAGGTCTCGATAGTGATTAATATAAGTTGTATGAACTTGTTTCGCAATCAAGCTAAAATAAATTTATATAACATACTCTTAGGGTAGCGAGGGTAAATAAACTTAACATCGCTAGTGGTAGTCGTCATATATATAGAAATAACTGGGCTTATGATGGTCTATGAGTATAGGAGATGGGTAGCTTACTGTATATAAGATGGACTGAAAATGACTTTACGGACAGGACACCATTATGTCAAACGATCAAACACAATAAAATCAAAATGCCATGTAATTAATGTCTACCGTATATATATTCGACCCTATGACACATGCATCATCAACACTTAAGTGCATAAGCATTTAATCAAATTGTCAGGATTTTCAAATCCTATAACATGTTCACGAGTTATGTCCCCTTTTGTGCCAATGCTAATTTGAACCCTATGGCCTCCTCTGCCTACAGTTTTCATCCCTTTACCTCTAAATTTGAACCCTGTGGCCTCCACTCTGCCTACAGTTTTCATCCCATTACCTCTAAATTTGAACCCTATGGCCTACACTCTGCCTACAGTTTTCAACCCTTTACCTCTAAATTTGAACCCTATGACCTCACTCTGCCTACAGTTTTCATCCCTTTACCTCTAAATTTGAACCCTGTGGCCTCCACTCTGCCTACAGTTTTCATCCCTTTACCTCTAAATTTCAATAAGTTTATCCCTCATGGCTTACCTTTATAACTGAATTAAAATATGTTCGCTCAAATCGTGTGACATTTTCTGTCAGTTTGAACTGAATGAGATCAGGTTTGCTCATAATAGATTTTTGAACTTTGTAGAATTGCATCATGATGAATTCTAGGTAGGAATATTCTCGGAATTGTCTGCTGGCATGACCTTTTATACGGCTCTGCTTTTTAGACTTTCCATTGTATACACAAAGGAGCTTCTTGAAGTCTGAGAAATCTGATCATATGCTGTCTTTATAATAGGGCCTATTGTTTTGTATTGTAATTGTATTGTTTGAATGTCATACGTACAATGACTGTATGTTTTTTATTCTATAGTTTATTTTACTGTAAATAATGGGTGTCTGTTTAGCTTAACCCTTTCCTTCATAGAGATTTAGGTTAATATACTATTGTATCTCCATACAAACGTCAGCCATTTAGCTATCATGCAGTGGATAAGTAGTCACCATACCTATCCCACCTCCATAGATATTACTGGGACTACATAGAGATTTAGGTTAATATACTATTATATCTCCATACAAACGACAGCTGTATAGCTATCATGCAGTGGATAAGTAGTCGCCATATCTATCCCACCTCCATAGATATTACTGGGACTTCATAGAGATTTAGGTTAATATACTATTATATCTCCATACAAACGACAGCTGTATAGCTATCATGCAGTGGATAAGTAGTCGCCATATCTATCCCACCTCCATAGATATTACTGGGAATACATGAGATTCTGGCCTTTATTATGAACATTGGTTTGGCTACTACATTGTCAATGTATGTCGTATTGGTAATGGCGTCAAAGGGTGCTTCTATGAGGGAAAGGGTTAAAAAAGCATTTCACAAAATCTACTGAGTTCAGATAGAACAATGAATATATGCATTTGTTTTGCATGAAGTATATTTTGTGTCACAAATATAATTATATTGCACAGTCATCTCATAATTTCTTATATTTACACACGTGTAATAACACCTAGAACGATTCTGATTGGTTGAGAGAAGAATCCTTATAATTTGTACATTAAAGTAAAGTATGCATATTTCTATTTGAATGTAGTGTCGTCATGACAAGTTAGTGACATGACAATATGCGCTGACAGTTGGTACCAAAATGAAAGTATCAACGTTATTTATTAAAACGGGTGCGCTATGGTAATGTGATAAAAAGTATCTTACACTCGTGATTTCGTACCATATTTCGTGAAACTCGTTTTGGACTATAGCTATTACGGTTCGCTTAATACCAAAATTCCAAAACGAGTTGAATAAAATATGGTATGAAATCACCACGAGTGTAAGATCCTACATATATTGCACAAAATGTAACTAAAGTGTATTTCGTTTTCTGTCATATTACATGTACATGTATTACCATTTCCCTGAGATTTATTGAATATTTTGTCTCAGTATGTATTGAATAAACCTGTTGAGAACATTCTAATCTGCTGTTGGTTTTATTATTTGTGATAACAGAGGATATATATTATTTTTAAATACAAATTTATTATAGCTCGATTGCAAAACAAGTTCTTACAACTTATATTAATCACTCTCGAGACCTCATTCCTGATGGAATATATCGCCACGAGGGAGAGAGAAGAGGAAACGTGGAATTTAAATGCCTTGCCTAAGGGCACACTCGTAATGGCTCCAGTGGGGCTCGAACTCCGGGCCTTTCGTACCTGAAACAAACACTCTACCACTGCGCTATCATGACTCACTAATATCACGAAGGATATTAGAGATTTATAAGTTAGTTTATACACATTTATTTTAGCTCGATTGCGAAACAAGTTCTTACAACTTATATTAATTACTCGAGACCTCATTCCTGATGGAATATATCGCCGGGAGAGAGAAGACGCAACGTGGAATTTAAATGCCTTGCCTAAGGTCACACTCGTAACGGCTCTAGCGGGGCTCGAATGCCGGGCCTTTCGCACCTGAAGCGAACACTACCACTATGCTATCACGACTTCCACAGAGAAGGATATTGAACTTAGAGAGATAAATGCACTTGGCAAATCTTCATTTCTCCTATTATTTATAGATCTTCATTGCCAATCTTGTTTTCTAGTAATTGAAGTAGATGATCAAACATGGTTTTATTAAAACCTCATTATGCGTTTACTGATAATGTGCTGCATATCACAGGCACTCGGCGTTGACCTAGGATAGCCTGGGAACAGGCGTTGATATATTTTGTGTTTTACGTTTATTTATCGTCGCGGTTGCCCATATGAGCGACGCCTCCTGAAGAGATTAATCATTTTAGATTTTGGAGGATAGTGCAATGATACAGACAGAGACCCATTCCAGAGTCTCCTCTGGTTCTTTTACGTGCACTGTGTAAAGCACCGACACGAAACCTCGGTTTAACGTCCCATCTGAAAGACTGTTAATTTTATTAGGGTCAGACGGGGGATTGAATCTGCGATCTGGATTACCAGTCCAACGTGTTACCATTGGACTACAGACCCGTCTGATCAGTCATAGAAATATATTTTAACAGCGAGACCATTAATTATGCCGTATTGAGTTTCTGATAATGTCATTTTGCCAGAAGTAAAGTAGTGTAAAATCGACAGACGTCAACCCAGGCTAGACCTAGGACACAATAAAGGAGAACATAGCCCCCCTACTGCCCCTCCCCTACTGCCCCCCCCTGATCAGATTTGTTTTTACTTTTATTTATCGTCGCTACCGGTTGCCCATATGAGCGACGCCTCCTGAAGATATTAGTCATTTTAGGTTTTGGAGGATAGTGCAATGATACAGAGAGAGACCCATTCCAGAGTCTCCTCTGGTTCTTTTACGTGCACGGTGTAAAGCACCGACACGAGACTTCGGTTTAACGTCCCATCTGAAAGACTGTTAATTTTATTATGGTCAGACGGGGGATCGAACCTGCGATCCCTGGATTACCAGTCCAGCGTGTTACCACTGGGCTATAGATCCGTCTGTAAGATCAGATATTCCCCATATTTCTACAGAAATAGAAAGTTGCCATCAAAAGGGTATAAGTGCATGGGGAGTGGGCGGTATTATCATAAATATGTGTATTATTTGTATATTGTGCACGTTGGTATAAGAGACCATTTTGATGGCAATTTCTGTAGAGATATATATAAGGAAGATCTGGTCATGGGAGGGGTGGCTATGTTCTCCTGTATTGTGTCCTAGGTCCACGCCGAGTGCCTGTGCTGCCCATGGAGATATTCTAAGGTACTGATGATTAGAAATCGTGAGCGAAATTATTGGCATATTAGCTAAAATTTGACATATCTGTTCGCAAATGTTCGCCACATCAAGACGATGCCCAAGGCATGGGTCCCCACCTCAAAAGATAAGGTCACACTTGTCATGTGACATCAAGCATTTAGTCTTGTGTCAACTCGGTAGTATGCATCTCCGAGCGGTATCCTCTAGTTGATAACTTGATAGTGAGGGTAGATAAATGTGATTATAGCAATAATTATTACCATTTTAGTCCTTACACAGACATTAGTCTTGCTCTAACTGTAAGCAAAAATGCAGGTTTTGTATGTAGCCTAAAGTATAAATTGAACTTTCGGGGTCGTTTTGTTTTCAATTAAGACACAAACAGTACTAGGCCTATATTTTACTAAGTAAAATAATTTATTGACTTTCAATCAAATCAAAATATCTCAAGATAATGCAGTGCATTCTATATACCCAGTTGTTGGGGGAGAGTTAATGCCCTCAGACTCCTAAAGTGATGGTGGCGCATGGGTAGCGCGTTCGCTACAGTGGAATAGAGTTCGCGCCCAGCTTACGATACTGAAATTCCACATTGCCTCTTAGTCTCTATCATTCTGAGTGGTTTATATCGTATGTCGTCATTGCTGCCGTCATAATTTAAAATAGATTGACCCCGAAAGCCCTCGCACCTTCGTTACTCACAGACGGATCTATAGTCCAGTGGTAACACGCTGGACTGTTAATCCAGGGATCGCAAGTTCGATCCCCCGTCTGACCCCAATACAATTAACAGTCTTTCAGATGGGACGTTAAACCGAGGTCTCATGTCGGTGTTTCAAATTAATGTTAAGATATATGCATCATTTAGCAAAATGCTTAAACTATTTATTAATGTAATATACCCTTACAAACTGGGTTTGAAAACAATTAAAATTGTCCAATTCTGATTCCCTAATGTTTTCGTTTTCGTTTAGGGTTGCTACTTTGGACATGCTTTGGAATTAATTCGAGTCGGTCTTAGAAATAACAACGACTTTTCTGTAGTTGAAAAGACGAACCTTTTCCTAAGTAACGTACACATACTTCATGAAAGTATTCATGAATATAATGAATGTAATGAATACAAGATCTCAGATCTACAAAGATATGTATACATAGCTAATAAAATGGTTAATATAGTTCATATATTAATGTCAATGACATATCCAGTAGTCTGTATGTCTGTGTATATGTATGTATATGCATGGGTGTATGTATGTATATGTGTGTATATGTATATATGTATACATGTATATGTATATAAATATATGCATGTAGGTAGGTATGTATGTATTGTGTATCTGTGTGTATGTGTATATTATGTGTGTAGATGTAGAAATATACACACATAATATATTATAGTGCATATATGTGTAAAACGTTCTTTGTTCCATTTCATCTGTTATCAATTGTCTGTGTTTATTATGTACATGTATCTCATCATATGGTGGAATAAAAGATATCTATCTATCTATCTATCTATCTATCTATCTATCTATCCCTTTACACGTCCGGTCTAATTACTGCGTGATTCAACAATGCACTGATATATAAATGTACCAGTTATCATGTTATCGCAATGTGTTTCCGTTAATTGTCGCGTGACTACTGACTCACCAGGAACTTAAAAAAAATTTCCGGTTATATTTTTGTATTTTTGGGATTTCATACGTTTGAGACGACCCCGCAGTTTTAACACCAGCAACAACACTACAGTAACTGCCGATCTTGACAACCAGCGATCTGTTCAGTGTTCATCGCATGTTTAACCTACATTGTAGTAGCGAATTCATCAAACGATGCCCACAACGGTTACGTCATCGTTAACTGAGTAAAAGTGATTTTTATTCACAAATAAACGTCATAAAATGCACCGGTTAGCATAGCAACACTATCGAAAGATGAAATTCTAGTTTGGAGAGAGAACAGGCACTTGTATATTTATGCTGATGGTATTATTGGCTATCAGCAACAAGTAGTGTATCCTGTCAAGGGATGATCGACCGAGATGAGACACTTGAACGTGTATACATGTATGATTAGGCATGAGGGACTGGAGTCAAATACAATTGATGGATTTACTGTTGATGCCAACACAGGTAATTAATTCTATCTTGTATCATAGATCGTTATGGGCGGTAATTATATATTGTATCATAGATCGGCAGGAGCGGCGCCAGGTTAAAACGCTGTCTATGTATGCCTATACTGAGTTTTACGTTGATCGCGAGGTAGGCCTCTTTGAGGATCCTCCAGGACCGATTGAGGCCCTTTCGTTAATTTATGTTTAGATTGTCGAAATATTCGTTTTGCGTAGACTTTGCAGTTCGTATCGGTATACATCAATATGCTTGCAGTTTACTGTTGCCATCGTATTTAGGCATGCGTCGTTGCGATGTATAGTATATAGATTACTTTTTAAAGTGAATTGATCTCCGGTTTTTATCACAATTGTTGGCATATTTTATTCAATAATGCAGTTTTATAGACACGACATACGCAAGTGTAGTTCTATCTCTGATGTAGATTCGTGGGTCATATAGACACGATGTTCGTAGATTCGTGGGTCATATAGGCACGATGTTCGCATGTGTAGTTCTATATCTGATGTAGATTCTTGGGTCATATATATACGATGTTCGCAAGTGTAGTTATATCTCTGATGTAGATTCATGGGTAATATAGACACGATGTTCGCAAGTGTAGTTATATCTCTGATGTAGATTTGTGGGTAATATAGACACGATGTTCGCACTTGTAGTTGTATCTCTGATGTAGATTCGTGGGTAATATAGACACGATGTTCGCACTTGTAGTTATATCTCTGATGTAGATTCTTGGGTCATATAGACACGATGTTCGCAAGTGTAGTTATATCTCTGATGTAGATTCGTGGGTCATATATATATGATGTTCGCAAGTGTAGTTATATCTGATGTAGATTCGTGGGTAATATAGAGTCTTATAGACACGATGATCATACTTGTAGTTGTATCTCTGATGTAGATTTGTGGGTAATATAGACACGACGTTCACACCTGTAGTTATATCTCTGATGTAGATTCGTGGGTAATATAGAGTCTTATAGACACGATGATCATACTTGTAGTTGTATCTCTGATGTAGATTCGTGGCTAATATAGACACGATGTTCACACCTGTAGTTATATCTCTGATGTAGATTCGTGGGTAATATAGAGTCTTATAGACACGATGCTCACACTTGTAGTTCCATCTCTGATGTAGATTCGTGGGTAATATAGACACGATGTTCACACTTGTAGTTATATCTCTGATGTAGATTCGTGGGTCATATATATATGATGTTCGCAAGTGTAGTTATATCTCTGATGTAGATTCGTGGGTAATATAGACACGATGTTCACACTTGTAGTTATATCTCTGATGTAGATTCGTGGGTAATATAGACACGATGTTCGCAAGTGTAGTTATATCTGATGTAGATTCGTGGGTAATATAGAGTCTTATAGACACGATGATCATACTTGTAGTTGTATCTCTGATGTAGATTCGTGGGTAATATAGACACGATGTTCACACCTGTAGTTATATCTCTGATGTAGATTCGTGGGTAATATAGAGTCTTATAGACACGATGATCATACTTGTAGTTGTATCTCTGATGTAGATTCGTGGCTAATATAGACACGATGTTCACACCTGTAGTTATATCTCTGATGTAGATTCGTGGGTAATATAGACACGATGTTCACACCTGTAGTTATATCTCTGATGTAGATTTGTGGGTAATATAAACACGATGTTCGCACTTGTAGTTGTATCTCTGATGTAGATTCGTGGCTAATATAGACACGATGTTCACAGGTGTAGTTATATCTGATGTAACTGGTATATAGACACATGTTCGCAAGTGTAGTTATATCTGATGTAGATTCGTGGTCATACAAACACGGTGTTTGCAAGTGTAGGTCTATCTCTTGTGTAGATTCGTGGGTCATATAGACACGATGTTCATACTTGTAGTTGTATCTCTTATGTAGATTCGTGGGTAATATAGACACGATGTTCACACTTGTAGTTATATCTCTGATGTAGATTCGTGGGTAATATATATACGATGTTCGCAAGTGTAGTTATATCTCTGATGTAGATTCATGGGTCATATAGACAACGGTGTTCGCAAGTGTAGTTATATCTCTGATGTAGATTCATGGGTCATATAGACAACGGTGTTCGCAAGTGTAGTTATATCTCTGATGTAGATTCATGGGTCATATAGACAACGGTGTTCGCAAGTGTAGTTATATCTCTGATGTAGATTCATGGGTCATATAGACAACGGTGTTCGCAAGTGTAGTTATATCTGATGTAGATTCATGGGTCATATATATACGATGTTCGCAAGTGTAGTTATATCTCTGATGTAGATTCGTGGCTAATATAGACACAATGTTTGCAAGTGTAGTTGTATCTCTGGTGTAGATTCGTGGCTAATATAGACACGATGTTTGCAAGTGTAGTTGTATCTCTGGTGTAGATTCGTGGCTAATATAGACAAGATGTTTGCAAGTGTAGTTATATCTCTGATGTAGATTCGTGGGTAATATAGACATGATGTTCGCAAGTGTAGTTATATCTGATGTAGATTCGTGGTCATATAAACACGATGTTCGCAAGTGTAGTTATATCTCTGATGTAGATTCGTGGGTAATATAGACACGATGTTCACACCTGTAGTTATATCTCTGATGTAAATTCGTGGGTAATATAGACACGATGTTCGCACTTGTAGTTGTATCTCTGATGTAGATTCGTGGCTAATATAGACACGATGTTCACAGGTGTAGTTCTATCTCTGATGTAGATTCGTGGGTAATATAGACACGATGTTCGCAAGTGTAGTTATATCTGATGTAGATTCGTGGTCATATAAACACGGTGTTTGCAAGTGTAGGTCTATCTCTTGTGTAGATTCGTGGGTCATATAGACACGATGTTCATACTTGTAGTTGTATCTCTTATGTAGATTCGTGGGTAATATAGACACGATGTTCACACTTGTAGTTATATCTCTGATGTAGATTCGTGGGTAATATATATACGATGTTCGCAAGTGTAGTTATATCTCTGATGTAGATTCATGGGTCATATAGACAACGGTGTTCGCAATTGTAGTTATATCTCTGATGTAGATTCATGGGTCATATAGACAACGGTGTTCGCAAGTGTAGTTATATCTCTGATGTAGATTCATGGGTCATATAGACAACGGTGTTCGCAAGTGTAGTTATATCTCTGATGTAGATTCATGGGTCATATAGACAACGGTGTTCGCAAGTGTAGTTATATCTCTGATGTAGATTCATGGGTCATATAGACAACGGTGTTCGCAAGTGTAGTTATATCTCTGATGTAGATTCATGGGTCATATAGACAACGGTGTTCGCAAGTGTAGTTATATCTCTGATGTAGATTCATGGGTCATATAGACAACGGTGTTCGCAAGTGTAGTTATATCTCTGATGTAGATTCATGGGTCATATAGACAACGGTGTTCGCAAGTGTAGTTATATCTCTGATGTAGATTCATGGGTCATATAGACAACGGTGTTCGCAAGTGTAGTTATATCTGATGTAGATTCATGGGTCATATATATACGATGTTCGCAAGTGTAGTTATATCTCTGATGTAGATTCGTGGTTAATATAGACACGATGTTTGCAAGTGTAGTTGTATCTCTGGTGTAGATTCGTGGCTAATATAGACATGATGTTCGCAAGTGTAGTTATATCTGATGTAGATTCGTGGTCATATAAACACGGTGTTCGCAAGTGTAGGTCTATCTCTTGTGTAGATTCGTGGGTCATATAGACACGATGTTCATACTTGTAGTTGTATCTCTTATGTAGATTCGTGGGTAATATAGACACGATGTTCACACTTGTAGTTATATCTCTGATGTAGATTCGTGGGTAATATATATACGATGTTCGCAAGTGTAGTTATATCTCTGATGTAGATTCATGGGTCATATAGACAACGGTGTTCGCAATTGTAGTTATATCTCTGATGTAGATTCATGGGTCATATAGACAACGGTGTTCGCAAGTGTAGTTATATCTCTGATGTAGATTCATGGGTCATATAGACAACGGTGTTCGCAAGTGTAGTTATATCTGATGTAGATTCATGGGTCATATATATACGATGTTCGCAAGTGTAGTTATATCTCTGATGTAGATTCGTGGCTAATATAGACACGATGTTTGCAAGTGTAGTTGTATCTCTGGTGTAGATTCGTGGCTAATATAGACACGATGTTTGCAAGTGTAGTTATATCTCTGATGTAGATTCGTGGGTAATATAGACATGATGTTCGCAAGTGTAGTTATATCTGATGTAGATTCGTGGTCATATAAACACGATGTTCGCAAGTGTAGTTATATCTCTGATGTAGATTCGTGGCTAATATAGACACGATGTTCACACCTGTAGTTATATCTCTGATGTAGATTCGTGGTCATATAAACACGGTGTTCGCAAGTGTAGGTCTATCTCTTGTGTAGATTCGTGGGTCATATAGACAACGTTGTTCGCAAGTGTAGTTCCATCTCTGATGTAGATTCGTGGGTAATATAGACACGATGGTCACACTTGTAGTTCCATCTCTGATGTAAATTCGTGGGTCATACTTATGTAAATGTTCTCTATTGTACAAACCATTTCTAAAGCTACGCTATTGTTGATGATACAATGATATACATGAGCATAACCGACAGAATAGGGTTGATATCAGTGCATACAGTAAGTAACAACCGGGCTATCCAGTTAGCATGGGTTTGATTAGATGCATTGTGTGTACATATTAGGGACAGCTGGGTATATTACGCGTGTATATCGGGAGGGGGAGTGAGGTGCATGTCTAGTCTACACGCCTGGTTATTCACACACCACAGGAGCTTGACATTTTAATTGTATCCATAAGGATAAGGCATCAAAAGCCTTGTACTTCAATCATAGAACCCCCCTATCTCTAGATAATGAATATATTAGAGGGGAGGGAGGGTGTGGGTGGGAATGGTAGAGTGTACGGCTTTTGATGCCTTATGAATGCAAGTTCAAGCTCCTGTGTGCACGCCCATGTGGGTGGAGTTGATTTATTTATCCATTTAATATTCAGCGAGTCACGGTATATATATATAATAGTGGGCATGGTCACTAAACAGTCAACGGTTTGCTGTCTCTGATACCAGTGTCTCGTGCACATCCTGTCTCTGATACCAGTGTCTCGTGCACATCCTGTCTCTGATACCAGTGTCTCGTGCACATCCTGTCTCTGATACCAGTGTCTCGTGCACATCCTGTCTCTGATACCAGTGTCTCGTGCACATCCTCTTTCTGATACCAGTGTCTCGTGCATATCCTGTCTCTGATACCAGTGTCTCGTGCACATCCTGTCTCTGATACCAGTGTCTCGTGCACATCCTGTCTCTGATACCAGTGTCTCGTGCACATCCTGTCTCTGATACCAGTGTCTCGTGCACATCCTCTCTCTGATACCAGTGTCTCGTGCACATCCTATGTCTGATACCAGTGTCTCGTGCACATCCTCTCTCTGATACCAGTGTCTCGTGCACATCCTCTCTCTGATACCAGTGTCTCGTGCACATCCTCTCTCTGATACCAGTGTCTCGTGCACATCCTGTCTCTGATACCAGTGTCTCGTGCACATCCTCTCTCTGATACCAGTGTCTCGTGCACATCCTGTCTCTGATACCAGTGTCTCGTGCACATCCTATCTCTGATACCAGTGTCTCGTGCACATCCTCTCTCTGATACCAGTGTCTCGTGCACATCCTGTCTCTGATACCAGTGTCTCGTGCACATCCTATCTCTGATACCAGTGTCTCGTGCACATACATTCTTTTATCACGTCCATGTTTATAAACTTTATTTATTTTACAGCGATTGCCAAACAAGCTGTAACAACTTATATTAATCACTCTCGTTGGCGGCCGATGAAGGCGTATTTGTGCTCATTCGTGTGGGGGGGGGGGGGACCGGAGTGCCAGGAGAAAATCCACCTGTACGATATGGCGACCTTACCATCTCATATACTTACATGTCCAAGGATCGAACCTTTATCGCTAATTTATTAATTCTGAGAAGCAGTTGTTAATTAGGTCACCCTCAATCTGCTAATTCATATGTTATTATTGCAGAACACGCACACACGCTTAACGCACATACGTTCATGTATACATACTAGAGGAGATAGAAAACGCAGACTTCGAATAAGTGGGTTTTTACATGAACAACAATAACTATATAAATACATAGTTTTAAATATTTTGGAAAATATTTAGTTGTTCAGTTTGTCTTTTGTAATAAAGATGTGATATCTTTGATGGAATCCTTCGTGTTTCGTTTTATAATAATCATATAATGTAGGTGTGCGTTTTCTATGTCCTCTAGTATATAAACATCAAAGCTGTAATTAAATATCGTTCTGTATACATGTGTGCACAATACATCATGACATAAAGATGTGCTTACACCTTGTTCTGCGCATCATACACCGATACAATCACGACGTGTTGTTAAGGGCCGTGACATTCAATCACAGCCGGATCTGTAGTCCAGTGGTAACACGCTGGACTAGTAATCCAGGGATCGCCTTTTCGATCCCTCGTCTGACCCTAATACAATTAACAGTCTTTCAAATGGGACTTTAAACCGAGGTCTCGTGTCGGTGCTTGACAATGCGCAGAACAATGTATGTTTTACGTTTATTTATCGTCGCTACCGGTTGCCTATATGAGCAACACCTCCGGAAGAGATTAGTCATTTTAGATTTTTGGAGGATAGTGCAATGATACAGACAGAGACTCATTCCAGAGTCTCCTCTGGTTCTTTTACGTGCATGGTGTCCCTTCTGAAAGACTGTTAATTGTATTAGGGTCAGACGGGGGATCGAACCTGCGATCCCTGGATACGATTTGACACGCCCCATGCAGCTCTGACATATATACGTGTACGCGGTCAACCCGTACTCGAAACGCGGCCTCGTCTTACGGAGTAGTACCCATGCCCATTGTACGCGACGATTTTCGATTCATGTGCGAAAGGCCCGGAGTTCGAGCCTCCGCTGGAGCCGTTACGATTGTGTCCTTAGGCAAGGCATTTAAATTCCACATTGTCTCTTCTCTTTCCCTCATGGCGATGGATTACATCAGGAATGAGGTCTCGAGAGCGATTAATATAAGTTGTAAGAACTTGTTTCGCAATCGAGCTAAAATAAATTTGTATAAACTAAGACCCGCACTTCACTGTTCAAATATCAACAAACATTACAATAAAAGCCTGTTTTAAAAATGAAAAAAACAACAACAGCACCGATTGTACTATAGAAACATTTGCATGGAAGCGTGTCTATGCAATCGTCCTGCCTATTGTCAACATTACAGTTAACCCTATACAGATAAATAGCAGTACATGTATATGAAGTGTGACATTGCATGATCGTTGTGATATATGAAATTAGGTCCGGTGTGCCTTTAAGTAAATAGTGTTGTTATAAAGCTAGCTAAAACAATATCTCGACTTCATAGTTGTTTATTTATTTAGACGTATAGTACATAGTCATAATTATATACATATTATGCATACTATTTACACGTGATCAATGTCATACAAGCAAATTATACATGTATTGAGTAGACTTTTTAGAATAGAATTAGAATAGATATATTGTTTTTAGAGAGGATAAACTTTAAAATTACAAATTACAAATTTAGTATTTATGCATATAATTTTATACATGTGCATGTCTACTTGTTTATTCTGGGAAACAAGGTAAGTATATTGAAGGTTGCTTACTGCTTATTCTACGTACAACTATATACAACTTGATCAACAATAGTATACTATATTTAATAACCTATTATAGAAGTTATTGCACTTCTATGATATTTAATATCGAAGTTCTTATAGCAACAGCTTGTTTGTAGTATAATGCTAACTTCAATAATATAGTTATATTGTTTGATTGTAACAATTCAATACACTTTGCCATATTTGGTCTTACACAGTAGTATTTTTTAATAAATATGTTTCGCAAATGCATGTAGCATTTACAGACAAGTATAAAATGGTATTCATCTTCCAAGGCTCTCGATTTACAGCATGTGCAAACCTGTTCGTTTTGTTGTATTTTATTTTGACCATACGTGTCAATTATTTGGACATTATTATATATGTGTATGTGACAGTAAATGCGCGTTAAATATGGACGTAGAAGAACGCGATCCCCAAGCAGTATGACGATGTTTTACACGTCATTTATTTGGATTAGGACGTGTTAACAAGACGTGGTGTTGTGTACGTTAAATTTGGACGTGGCATATTTTTGTATGTTCTTTGTGTTAGGGTTTAAAGCCGCGCCAACGGCTTATGTCATATGGCGGCTCTCATCCATCTATTATTGGTGGAGTAAAACCTCGACTGCACAACCGAGCAGACGTTCTTGTACGGACTGGAGCCCGGGTAGAACCACAGTCCTTCCGCAAGACAGTTTCCTCATATGAAATCATTTGAAATAATTCGACACCCCAACTTATATTAATCGCTCTCGTTGGCGCGAATGAAAGCGTATATGTGGTCATACGATATGGATGAAGTTAGCAGTGAGCAGTGTACTGCTAGCAGTGAGCAGTGTAATCCAGCAGTGAGTTATGTATTCTAGTAGTGAATGATGTGTATATGCCAAATTTCGCATTAGCGAAAATTTTAGCAGATTTGACTAGGTAGCGTCCCTTGTTCATTTCGAGCGATCACATTGTAGGAGTTTTCTACCTTTGATCAACGCGATTTATGGTTATTGTATCAGCGGATATCTGTGTAAATTGGCATAAGGCAATAAAAGGCAATGAAGCATGAATTATGAAATTCGCGTTGATTCGTTTTTGCTGGGTAGATAATACCGTATAATGCTTGTATAGAGGATAGGTTTTAATCTTTATTAAAGTCTCATCTATGTAATACAAACACAAATGTAAATAATCAGATTAAAAGTACATAGCCATTCTGAATAGAATTATAAGAGACATATTGCAACAAAACATATCACATTATAAAATCCCACACTACTATTAGTTAATGCTTATTTACATTCTAAAGCCAAGAAACAGTTGCTAATTTATATTTAAATACGAAATAAAACAAAATGGTATAAAACACTAAATCAAAAAACAAGCACTAGTGCGCTATTAAGAAATATTTTACAAAATCAGTTATCACCCAGGATCAGATCGAGAATGACCTAATTAGCAGCTGCTTCTTGTAGTCTGTAAAAATCATAGATATATAGTAATTAACACAAAAAGGGCATTATTTACAAAGGTAAAAGTAACGACGCTGTAGTATATTATTTTGGCACAAAGTCTTATCACTGATTGATTACTGAATAGAAATAGAAATTGATCACGTTTTGTCATATTACAGAAATTATGGTCAGCTAATATTGCCTTCTGCAATAGTAAAGTTCTTAGATCATTATATATGGCACATTCCAGGATGTTGTTGCAGACGTAAACACAATGGTATCATGTTTTGTCAGTGTATATAATTATGCCATTGTTCGTGAAAGAGGATAACCGTCATTGCATAAACAACAAAATAGATTATAAAACTGTACTACCATTTTTATTTTTTATTATTCATAGACGTGTATTAACAAACAATATTATAGATAAGAAAACATTTCTATGGTCCGGGTCATTGAAGTTTTGATCTTTATTCACCGCTCGTCCATGTACATTACATAAATTAAAATACATACGTTTCACACACTGCAATTAAATTCAAATGCACTAGCCGATTAAGAAATATTTTAAAAAGAGATTGTTCATAATGCGCAAGGTAATGCCTATTAGTACATTGTACCAGTCTTACACAGTATATATTAATAATTTAATGCTCTATTTGTGCAATGATAATTTTATAACAAGTGTGATAATTATGACCATAGTCTCTTGTAATTATATCTAAGCATGGCTATGCACTTGTGTTTATGTGAATATATGTTATATTTTAATATCTTGTATTGTACATAGATCTATGAGACTGAAATAAAGATATAAATATTGTATATATTTTAATGTTTTTGTCACAAATTGTACGTAAAATTTGTATATTATGCAAATGTGCTACTTCTCTTTATAGTGGAGGAATAAAAGAATTTATCTACAGTCAAACCTGTGTTAGTGGTCACCTCTATTAAGCAGCCAACCTGCATTAAGCAGGCAGTTTTCAGATTCCCCATGTTACTTTATTCTATATTTAACATCTATTAAGCAGCCACCTGTGCTAAGCAGCCACTTTCTGTGATTCCCTTAGCTGGCCTCTTAATACAGGTTTGACTGTGTATCGAGGACAGCAGGTGCAGGAACATACCAGCCCGATCCCCATTTCAGAAATAGTTTATTCAAAATTATATACATGTATGAAATGAGTAACGGCATATTTTATAAAAGCTTTTTAACATGTAATTGTATTCCTTTGATCTGATGACTCAGTACACTAAATGTCCAGAACTTGGCGAAGAGGCTGACAAGTTGACGAAATAAGATTCTGCTGTATAGGAAAGTGGTTGCTACACCAGTTCGGTGCCTTTATATTACATAACTGGACACCTGCAACCACGGCCTGTTATCTAATATTACACCATCAAACCAGTTCGGTGCCTTTGTATTACATAACTGGACACCTGCAACCACGGCCTTGATAAACTGAGATTAGGCCTAACATCTTAAGTCATTTCCCGCGCGAAGCGAGATTGATAATTTTAGGCGCGAAAATACTAGCAGACGATTATGCATAATACAAATATATATATATTACATGGTAAACATTTGGCCATATATAGAAACAGTTTAATGTATTTATATAATACATTACTATTTATATATAACAATAATAAACATTTCGTGCAATTTGGGGTTTTGCACAATCCTCCCTACCCGGGGAGAAGTTTGACATCGCCCGCTATCGGCCGATTTACAAATCTTCATTCCTTTGAATATACAGTAGAAAACAATCATAATATCAATACATCATATGTCCTAAAATAGCATTTCTTTCGCTAGTACCAACATTCTAATCATAGAGGCAATAACTATTTACTGAACAACTGAAATAATACCAAGTACATTTTCTAAGTCAAACATCACAGT
>CM026404.1:11244754-11269638 GCA_014843695.1 Archivesica marissinica | reverse complement strand
ATACACACATTACTACAAGATATACACGCTGTCTCACCATATATACATACATTACTACAATATATACACACTATATCACCATATCTGCATATATTACAACAATATATATCCACTATCTCACCATATCTACGTACATTTCTACAAGACATACACACTATCTCACCATATATACATACTTTGCTACCAAATATACACACTATCTCACCAAATCTACATACATTACTACAAGATATATCCACTATCTCACAATATTTACATACATTACTACAAGATATACACACTATGTCACCATATATACAAACATTGCTACAAAATATACACACTATCGCACCATATCTACATACATTACTAACATATATACACACTATCTCAACATATCGATATACATTTCTACAATATATATATACACTATCGCACCATATATACTTACATTACTACAATAACTACACACTGTCTCACCATATCTGCATACATTACTACAAGATATACACACTATCTCAATATATATATATATATATATTATTATATATAATATATATAATTATATATATATACACACATTACTACAAGATATACACGCTGTCTCACCATATCTACATACATTACTACAATATATACGCACTATATCACCATATCTGCATATATTACAACAATATATATCCACTATCTCACCATATCTACGTACATTTCTACAAGACATACACACTATCTCACCATATATACATACATTGCTACTAAATATACGCACTATCTCACCAAATATACATACATTACTACAAGATATATCCACTATCTCACAATATTTACATACATTACTACAAGATATACACACTATGTCATCATATCTACAAACATTGCTACAAGATCTACACACTATATCACAATATCTACATACATTCCTACAAGATATACACACTATCTCACCATATTTACGTACATTACTACAAGATCTACACACTATATCACCATATATACATACATTCCTACAAGATATACACACTGTCTCACCATATCTACATACATTACTACAATATATACACACTATATCACCATATCTACGTACATTACTACAAGATATATCCACTATCTCACCATATCTACGTACATTTCTACAAGATATACACACTATCGCCCCATATATAAGTACATTGCTACTAAATATACACACTATCTCACCAAATCTACATACATTACTACAAGATATATCCACTAGCTCACCATATATACGTTCATTACTACAAGATATACACAGTATCTCACCATATCTACATACATTACTACAAGAAATTATTCACTATATCACCATATATACATTCATTACTACAAGATATACACACTATCTCACCATAACTACATACATTTCTACAATATATACACACTTTCGCACAATATCTACATAAATCCCGCATCTTCCAACACAAAACATGGATCTTACCATAACATTAGGTCGTCAGAACATGTATTACACCGTAGCGTTTCAGTTTTTGTATCTAACGTTTCAATTTTTTGACAGTAACGTTTCAATTTCTGACACAAGCGTTTCAGTTTCTGACACAAGCGTTTCAGTTTCTGACACAAGCGTTTCAGTTTTTGACACTAGCGTTTCAGTTTTTACCCGTTAACAGGTAATTCTCCATAGAGTCCGTTTCAGTTTTTGACACTAGCGTTTCGGTTTCTGACACAAGCGTTTCAATTTCTGACACAAGCGTTGCAGTTTTTGTCATTGTTATTTCAGTTTTTGTCTCCGTCGTTTCGATATAAGACGCTACAAGCGCATGTTTGTGTCGTTAATCTGATAAAAAAATTAAACGCGTTTAATTTTTTTATCAGATTAAAAAACGACACAAAAATACAGACACGATACCTCGGTCCCATCTGAAAGACCGTTAATTTTATTAGGGTAATCCAGGGATCGAATCTACTCGGCTCTACCCCTATATCTAATAATCGAATTATGGATATCCGTATAAATACTAAAGAAATAGCGAATTAATTGTTGCTGTTTTTAGATTGATTTGAGTACCGCTGTAGGCCTACATGCAGCATTTACATACATGTACATCTTATAATTCTGTTTCGAGCGTAATGCGACATATGCATCGGCAAAGCCTTTGTTTTGGAGGACAGTGCACGTGGCAGAAGATGCTCCACCTACAGACAGACCGCCGGACGGACATACGGACGGACGGACGGACAGACAGACGGGCGTGTGGTAAGGTAAATAGATATACATTATATAAAATAACCGCAAACAACATACAACCTGATAGAGGGAATCAGTAACTTGCCAAATATTACATTCTTATCACACACGCACGCACGCGCACACACGAGCACACGCACACACACGCACGCACGCACCACGCACGCACGCACGCACACACGCACGCACGCACGCACTCACACACGCACTCACACACGCACACACACACGCACACACACGCCACGCACGCACGCACGCACGCACAACACACACACACACAGCACTCAGCACACACACGCACGCACGCGCACGCACCACACACACACACACACACAACACACGCACACACACCACACACGCACACACACACACACACCACACGCACACACACGCCACACACGCCACACACCACACACACACACACGCACACGCACACACACACACACACGCGCACACACACACACTTTTATTGAACCTGTGGCTGTAATTAATATACAAATGTATGTTAGCTCAATCGCTCGGATGACCTACTGATTAAGTTATGTACGCACTCCGGGCTTATCAGTTAATGCGATATGTGGTAGCTTAGAGAAATGTTGTTAGACGACCTCCCGATTAAGTTATGTGCGCACTCTGTGCTTATCAGTTAATCAGTTATGTTGCAACTCAGAGATGACAACCGTGGTATGTAAACGCGTTAATTACTTTAGAATCATATTTATAATTACCTGTATGAATGTGTCAGTGTTTGGTTCCATGCTGTTTTAATTTTGTGTACCTACTGCGCTGGTGATTTTTCTCGCATTCCCGGATAAGGTTATTTAGGGTCAACTGACTAACATATAACCTCATACCTCGCATTCATTATTGGAGCCATTCCGATGTATTGAGCAGAGAATTAACATGCGTCATACGAAATGATAGGATATATTCGGAGATAGCCACCCATGACACTAATGACGTATTTTGCAGTAAATACTGTTGCAAACGGCCTTCATTTTCTGTACTGATGTTGTTGGGTGAGGTTGTAGCTGTGCTCCGTGTCTTGAAGATGGGCATGGAACACCGAGTATTAGACATTTATATTAATCGTTGTATCACTCTATACGATAAAATACGTGTTTCATATACGCTATGGCTATGTCTAGTGACATGCCCTTCTAAAACGTACATTACGGATTATTAATAATATATCGCGTTTTTATGGAATTATACGTAACGATGTAAGATATATATTATTCATTTTCGTACATAGGTTAAGTTTGTAAATAGCGTATAATTAGGATTTCTTACTCGATAAAAACGTACGCCTAGTTTGAATAATATAATTACCCGTATATTCGTTGAAGTTCGTGAAGCTGATTGAGGTAAACGTAAACGGACTATATTTATATAGAAGCGTTCGTAATAGTTATTTATGGATAGGTTCGTAGTCGATATTTATAGAATGGTACGCGATCGCTATTTATCAAGCTATTATCAATAGTGACGCGTATACCAAACAAGCAAAGAGCTCGGTAGTTGAGCATCAGGTGGTGACGCATTTACACAACAGGTGATGACGTATACGCAACAAGTAAAGAGATCGGTAGTTGCGCGATATATCATCAATAGGCTCTATAGTGATGACGTATACACAACAAGTGATGACGTATACACACCATTCAAAGAGACGCCCATACTACTCAACAACTCGAGAGAATAGATGCGTGTACCCTTAGTACGTTGGTTTGTCAATCAACTGATGAAAGTTGAATTGATTACAACAGCCCGTGACATTGTGGTTAAAGGTACCATTACTAAATATATGCGTGTTCCCTGTAGTACGTTGGTTGGTCTATCAACTGATGAAAGTTGAATTGATTACAACAGCCCGTGACATTGTGGTTAAAGGTACCATTATTAGCACATGCAGACTTAACACAACCATTCACAAAATACAACTCAACAACTGTTGCCAGGGCTAGACACAGCATTTATTGCGAGGACATATCACATACATACATGTTATAATTCTGTTTCACACCGAATGCGAAATATGTACGCTAAATGACCACCACATATCCGTCATAAAAACAGCAAAGCCGCACACGAAAAACCTTTTTAGGAAACGTGTACCCGTAGCAATGCTCTTAACTGTTTCTCTGGATATAAGACGACGGGATATTTTCATCTTATGGTACCATATATGTCCCTCTTACTCAAAAACACAATATATATAAAATATTCATGTGAATATTCATCAATGATCCGATATACCAAGAACCGGTATTTAAAATATTTATGTCATATAAGCAAACTAGTTTCTAGAATTTCAGTATAAAATGTGCATTTGAATAATAAATATCGATATCCCTCGCGTTGTATTAGCGTAGAAGTAATAATAATAATAATAATAATAAAGACTTTATTTAACGAGAGTACTCATTTAACAAAAGTTAATCTACCACGAGGCCCTCAACATATAACAATCAAATGCAATCAAAAGATAGCACTATAAGTGAGAACTGCACATTGGAATAATATAGTAATGTAAAAGCTGAAAAATAGAGAAACTATATTTAATATGTAATGGAATATGATGATATATGGAATTGGCTAGCAGAGTAGAACATGGGAATGAGACAATTAATGCAATAGCGACTATTTTAGCAGATTTGACTAGGTAGCGTCCCTTGTTCATTTCGAGCGATCACATTGTAGGAGTTTTCTACCTTTGATCAACGCTATTTATACTGGTGCGGGCCGTTTTCTAATGTTGTTAAAACTTGTGGCCCAAACCATTTGTATTATCAGGCTATATTGTTATACCTATGTTTTGTATATTATATCTTGATCAATAACGAAGCTGTAATTAACAAAGTCCGTTATACATCGTGTCACCGACCCAAGTAATAAAACAAATATATTTTATGACCATAATTAACGTACCCCAGTAGTTTCAACATTGACACAATACATTGATAATTATGTTTCCGGCGGAATTGGGGCCAGTTATGGCACTTTCAATGACTGGTTCTACAGGAAATGGGTCGACACGGGTAATTCAACACATCACTTTATAGATATTGTTATCATTACACATCCACATGTATTAATATGTCACGGTTAATGATTTTATACCTGATCAACCCAATAATCAATATTGACATAACGTGAATACAATATACAATACAATACAAATATTTTATTCAGCATTAAACATTTCATATTAATGTTTACAAACATATAATATATAATACAGTGTGAACACAAGTTTTTTCAATAAAAAGGTTATGTGATGAAGTTCTAAATCATTTTTGTAGATATGTATCGATTATCCGTTGCTTAATAATGTCCAGAGGGATGTCATGGGTGAACTGTTCATTCCAGATATTGTTAAATCCGTGATCTGATAGTATTGTTTTTATTTCAAACGCCCAATGTTTTCTGTTATAAGTGTGACCTAAATCAACGTCCGTTTTTAATAATAGATAAAGTTGTTTTGTTAAACTTGAATCTTCTTGTTTTAATATCTTAATCCAATACTTAAGTAGTTTAATTTTTCGATAGATATGGAGCGGTAATCGACCTAAGTTTCCGTATAGCGCAGTTAAATTTGTTGAACTACTACCATTTATATATCGTGTATGGATCATCAGGAACATAGATAAATAAATCAAAACGATCCTGGTATCAAATATCATATTTAAGGCATCATGTGCAATTTCATACTGATAGTGATTTTGTCAGAAGTTATACCAAAGACAATTGAACGACGAATACGGCTATAACAGGAATGCTTTGTAACAATGAAGATGTTATTTAGAGTTTACTATGAAAGTTATTGGTCTGTCATGGATACCAGTTTCAGCTTATTTTTCATATTCTCAGGATGCATATTTGCAACAACACGACAACCGGGTATCGATAAGCTACGGATAATCTACGGATATGACGAAAATTGTTCTACATGAGCATACACGGGCTTGATAGCTTCGTAATGATGCAACACATTACTAACATAATAGCAAATATCCGCATGTTTGGATAACCTCTCGTATACTATGACCTAAGAAGACTGTGTTGATAAGTATTACGTTACTAGAACTTACCTTTGGGGTTTCTTTTCTTTTGATCAATCTCTCTGCGATGTATGTATCTGGCAGCACAGATTGTGTTGGATACTCTTTTGGAAGTGGATGTCCTTCGTGAATAAGCTTGTAGTTAACACGTACTCGATGCTACTTGATTGCCAAGCTCACTGCAGACATACATATGCAGTTTAGTGCTATGAATGAACGTATGGATAAATTAGAATCCAGTTTAGAGCAGAGGATTTCAAACAAGGTAGCTCAAATAATCGACAAGAGGGTAAATACAGAACTTAGTCGTATATGCAAGGATGTTGACAGTCGATTGGAATCCTTTAAAGAGGAAATAAAGTCCGACATCTCCGCTGACCTTCATGATATTAATGACAGAGTGAGGGTACTATCCAATGGCGTACCAGTCAACTCGGGTCAAACGGATGTGAGCCTCAATATTGTTATTAGAGGTCTTCCAGAATCTTCAAATGAAAACACCAGTGTTAAAGTGAACTCACTTATCCGGGACGGTCTTAAGGTTAGTGATGTAACCTTTAGTAAGGTTGAAAGGAAGAAATCATCATCATCAAAACCTGGTATTGTGATTGTTAAATTTAAGTCACACGATGACAAACGAAAAGTGATGGTGAAAAAGTCTAACCTGGGTGATAGTCGTCAATACAAGGATGTTTTCATTCACCATGACCAATCACATATTGACAGACTTATGGCTAATAACTTTCGCACCATCTTAAGTGCCATGAAACAACATGATTTTACGGTTAGAGGCTCTCGTGTTGTACGAGTAAATAGTGATAGAACACGTGAGCAAATGAATCATCGGTCATCGGATCGGGAACGTGACTCTTACTCAGGTAGTGATCGAGGGCCAAGTTACGGTGGAAACCGTGGTGGTAATCGCGACGGTTGGAACAGAGTAGACAGTCGTGGCAGGCACTACAATAGAAGGAATGGAGGTGGACGGCGTGGTGGTCGTAATTAATATAAAGCCGGTTTTTGGAATGTTCGTGGCTTTAATATGAATCCTGATTCTGATAATTTTTTATTAAGATCTGCTTGTATTTTACAGTATAACTTTGATATATTAGCTTTAGCTGAAACTCATTTAATAGATGATAATGTTTTAACTGTTGAAGGTTACCGCTGGTTCGGTCATAACCGGAAACATATTAATAGAAATGCCAGGTCAGGTTCTGGTGGTGTTGGATTTTTAATTAAAGATACACTATGTGATATTTTTTATATTTCTATTTTGAGTGATTCACATGAATGTATCTTTTGGCTCAAAATGGTTCACAAGTTTGAGCAGTTCACCTTGATGCCATGTGTCTGTTACTTGCCACCAGAAAATTCATCTCGCTATTTTAACGTAAACACCTTTTATGATTGCCTTTTGACAGATATCTATGCTTTTCAGAATGATGGTATGATATATGTATGTGGGGATTTCAACAGTAGATGTGGGGGATTGGACGACTTTATTGCGGGCGTAGATAATATACCGCCTCGTAACATTATAGATTTCACAACTAACTTTTATGGAGAACTGTTCATTGATTTCTTGATAAACACAAATATGTGTATGCTTAATGGTAGAGGTTCTTCGAATAATTTTACCTCCGTGTCTGTTAAGGGGTCGTCTGTTGTTGATTACTGTATTGCTACTCATGATAATTTATGTAACATGATTGATTTTGAGGTTGTTTTAACATCACAACTAATAAATACATCTGGTGATATCCGGGTCTTAGCACCAACTTGTATACCAGATCATTCATTGCTGTCGTGGAATATTGTTAGTGATACCAGTTCATATTATACGAAAGATATTTCAAATGAGGGTACGTCTTATGATAGATTTGATCTTAGTAATGTAAATAATTATTTCATGAATAGTCATTCTGCTGTGTTACAGATAAATAACGTCATTCAAAAACTAGAACAAGGTTTTCGTTCGCAGAATGATATTGATCTCGTATATGAGGACTGGTGTAATGTAGTGAAACAAAACATGTATAAAGATATTCCTTTCAAAACTATAAAGAGTGGGTGCAGGAATAAAAAGCGTAAACCTGGTAAATCTTGGTGGAGTGAAAATTTAACTAACTTATGGTCTAATCTATGCATTTTGGAAGGTAAATGGTTAAATTGTTCCCATCGTAATGCTAAATTAAAATTCAAAACTGAATATGTTCAAGCACGTAAATTTTTTGATCGGGAAGTACAAAAGGCTAAACGATTTTATTGGTATTCCATGCAAAACGAACTTTTCTAACAGACTGTAATGTGGACCAGACTAAGTTCTGGAAGTCGATTGGGAAAATTGGCGTAGGTAATTGTAAGAGTAAGCAAATACCGATGAAAGTTACATTAGAAGATGGGTCTACTTCTACTTGTGTCGATGATGTTCTATTTAAGTGGAAGAATGATTTCAGTTCTTTATTTAACAAAGACAGTGTAAGTGAGCCCGTTGCTACTGAAAATAGTAATAATATTGATGGTGTACCATTTAATGAACATATTTCTTTGTTAGAGGTCAAGAAGGCCGTAGATAAGGTCAAACGTGGTAAAGCTTGTGGAGTAGACGAACTTCCATCGGAAGTATTAAAAAATGATGCCACTATATTGTTTCTGCATGCCTTATATAATATATGCTTTGAGAATGGTATTACTCCATCATTATGGAATAGATGTATTATTAATCCAATTCCAAAGTCTACAACAGCTGATCCTACAGACCCCATGTCTTATAGAGGCATTTCTCTAGCTTGTACAACATACAAGATATACTGTAATATATTGAATGATAGATTGAGTTCTTGGGTTGAAGACAATGGCATTTTGGCAGATGAACAGAATGGTTTCCGTAAGAAGAGAAGCACTTCCGATCAAATTTCGTCTTTAGTTAATTTAGTTGAAACACGAAAGAAACTTAAGCAATGTACTTATGCAGCTTTCATAGACTTCCGTAAAGCTTACGATTTCATTAATCGTTCTAAATTATGGACACGATTAAATGATATAGGTATTTCTGGTAAAATGGTTCTAGCCATAAAGTCACTCTATTCATCTGTCGCCTCTTGTGTTAGAATTAACTCAATTAAAACAGACTGGTTTAATGTTCATTGTGGATTGAGACAAGGCTGTGTGTTATCACCTTTGTTGTTTAATTTATATATCAATGACCTAGCTGTATATCTTAAGTCCTTTGATATTGGTATTAATATAGATAATGAAAAGGTTTGCATACTCCTATATGCTGATGACATTGTTTTACTAGCTAAAGATGAATATGACTTACAAATTTTGCTAAATGCTCTGAACGATTGGTGTTGTCTTAAGGACATGTCAATTAATGCCGATAAGAGTAAGATAGTGCACTTCCGTCCAGATAGTCGGGCGAGGTGTGAGCATATATTTAAATGTGGAAATGAACAGTTATCCGTTGTTGACAGATATACATACCTCGGTGTTGTTCTTCAGGAACACCTAGATTTTAATGTTACAGCTAAGATGGTTGCTCAGAGTGCAAGTCGTGCGTTAGGATTATTGATAGCTAAATGTAAAATTTCGGGAGTGGTACCGTATAATGTATTCACCAAGCTATACGACACTGTTGTTTGGCCTGTAATTGCTTATGGTGCCTCAATATGGGGGTATAAATCCTTTCCTTGTATAAATGCTGTCCAAAACCGTGCTATGCGGTTTATCTTGGTGTCGGCAAGTATACACCCAATGCAGCCGTTTCCGGTGAAATGGGTTGGCAACCTCCCATTGTCCGTCAATGGAAAACAGTTTCTACGTTTTGGGTACGAATTTCCAATACAAATAACTCGAGATTGAACAAACGAATTGCACTTTGGGCAAACGAGAAATCTGCTTCCTGTAAAAACTGGTTCTATTTTGTTAAGAAACATTTTACGGATATTGATTTTGCAGAATTTTGTAACTTATCTGCTCCAATTTCTAAGCCTCATTGTGTCGAATGTGTGGGAAAATTTGGTATGAACAAATATATAACAGATTGGTATGCCTCTATAAATAGCATTCATGGTACTACTGGACGAGGTCGTAACAAATTAAGAACGGATTGTAAGTTTAAGCATGTATTTGAACCTGAGGAATATTGTAAAATGATTTTACCTACACGACACAGGTCGGCATTTAGTAAATTTAGATGCGGTGTTGCACCAATCCGTATAGAAACCGGAAGGTATGAGAATTTAAGATTAGACGATCGTAAATGTCCCTTTTGTAATGTGATAGAAGATGAACATCGCGTTTTATTGGAATGTGCCATATATAATGATCTAAGAACTTTACTATTGCAGAAGGCAATATTAGCTGACCATAATTTCTGTAATATGACAAAACGTGATCAATTTATATTTATATTCAGTAATCAATCAGTGATAAGACTTTGTGCCAAAACCTGTTTTAATATATTACAGCGTCGTTACTTTTACCTTTGTAAATAATGCCCTTTTTTGTGTTAATTACTATATATCTATGATTTTTACAGACTACAAGAAGCAACTGTCATTCTCGATCTGATCCTGGGTGATAACTGATTTTGTAAAATATTTCTTAAAAGCGCACTAGTGCTTGTTTTTCGATTTAGTGTTTTATACCATTTTGTTTTATTTCGTATTTTAAATATAAATTAGCAACTGTTTCTTGGCTTTAGAATGTAAATAAGCATTAACTAATAGTAGTGTGGGATTTTATAATGTGATATGTTTTGTTGCAATATGTCTCTTATAATTCTATTCAGAATGGCTATGTACTTTTAATCTGATTATTTATATTTGTGTTTGTATTACATGTATGTACATAGATGAGACTTTAATAAAGATTAAAACCTACTCTCTCGCGAAGCAACGCCATAGTGACTGACTGTATTAGCACTAAGATATTGCTGTCAATTACCAAAGGTGCGAACGATGGACCACTCTATTGTTTGTGTCACTGTTTCACAATGTCAAATGTCACTATTTTTAAATCCATATTACTCAAAGAAGGTAAATACACAACAAACTAAGGTTCCCATTGTACCCAATGGGGACAGGAAGCGACAGGATGTCGATAATTACTTCAACGGAATTCATGTTCGCACTTTCAACACAGAAAACTTAAAACAATTTAATATTTTATATTATGACAACATTTTTTTAATAATTTTATATTATATACGTATTTAATGGTGAACGAATTTTGACTATACTATTATAAATATGTTCCGACTATGGGTTATACTTAGTATATAGTACCGCCAGAAACAGAAATTGACTTTTTACGATGTAACATCAAAATTATCGTTGAAGATAACAACTTATTTTATTATACTTTGCATCATTAAAAAGATCTTGAAAATATGAAGAATGTCATATGTGGTAATAGATTGTCAACGAACAACAAAATAAAACTATTTGAGCACAAAACAAGTACATATCAGTGTTTTCTAAATTTTACATAGTAGTATATAGGCGAAATATGACGTGATGGTCTATGTATATTTGCTTAATTATACTGTACAAGACATATACTTATTTTAAAATAAAAACAACGTCTTGAAAGTACAGAAAATTATCTATCTTCGTATATGTGGTAATAGATTGTCCTATGATGAAATAATAACTTTATTGCAATTTATATATCGAGTTACTATATAACTCTATGGAAAACACGCCAGAGATTGTCTATCGATATCTGCTTATCGGGTAATTTACAAGGGGGACAACTTTCTCGATTTTCCATGCACTTGGAGTGAAATAGTCACTAATGCGGAAGGAATTTTTTTAAATTTTTTAGCTGCCACTGTTCACTGCTAACTTCACCCACATGGTCATACGTGTGTTTGGAAACCGGAGTACCCGGAGCAAACACACATGTCCGATCTGGCGACCACCGTACCATTTCACATACTTCTCGATCTGACGCTCGAACCCGGGTTGCATTTGCGAGAAGCGAGTATGCTAACCACTGCGCTAAAAGGACAGCGTATAACACCGATACACGATACCTCGGCTTAGAGTCCCAATAATGTTTGAGATATTCATCCATTTATAAATCCTGAAAACCCAATACAACTACTGACATCTCACTGTTTGTATTGATTTTGAACAATTACATCAATTATAACAGCCGATGTGGATAACACTTATTTTCCCGCCATTATTGATCAGTACACTGTGTGCAGCCTTTATTCCGTAGCATGGTTATGTCATCTATTATGTGTAATTTCACAAAACAGACTTATACAAACTCATTTGAGCTCGATTGCGAACCAAGTTCTTACAACTTATATTAATCACTCTCGAGACCTCATTCTCGTTGGAATCCTTCGCCATGAGGGAGAGAGAGAAGAGGCAACGTGGAATTCGAGCTCCGTGCCTTTCGTTGGACTACGATTGCAGGTTCGATCCCCCGTCTGACCATAATTAAGTTAACCGTCTTTAAGATGGGACTTTTATACCGAGGTCTCGAGTCGGTGCTCTAAATTGTGCACGTAAAAGAACCAGAGGATATACACTGTCTGTATAATTGCACTATCCTCCAAAAATCTAAAATGACTAATTTCTTCCGGAGGCGTCGCTCATATGGGCAACTGGTAGCGACGATAAACGCACGCAGGCACGCGCGCGCGCGACACACACACATCCTAGATCGCCTTGTGTGTTTTACGTTTATTTATCGTCGCTACCGGTTGCCCATATGAGCGACGCCTACTGAAGAGATTAGTCATTTTAGATTTTGGAGGATAGTGCATGATTCAGACAGAGACCCATTCCAGAGTCTCATCTTGTTCGTTTACGTGCACAGTGTAAAGCACCGACACGAGACCTGTATATTAGCTGTTTTATTGACAATCGTAAACAGTTAATTATAAAATAGCAGGACTTTGTTCTAAAGAATATGTTTTGTCTCTCGTTTTCATTTTTTGACAGTAGTAGAAACTATACCGGAACTATTTTATATTGCTAACGTTCACATTAACATTAAAACAATGTGGCTGTCCGATTAGCGCAGTGGTTAGCACGCTCGCTTCTCACCAATGCCACCCGGGTTCGTTCCTCGGACCGGGAAGTATATGAGATGGTACGGTGGTCGCTAGATCGGACAGGTGGGTTTTCCCCGGGTACTCCGGTTTCCTCCCACACAAATGACCACATTTACGCTTTCATCCGCGTCAACGAGAGTGATTAATATAAGGTGATAAAGCTTGTTTCGCAATCGTTGTAAAATAAATAAAGTTTAAACTTTTTTTTGAACATTAAAAAGTGGTAGTTGTAGTGAAATGGGAATTAAAGTGGATCATATATTAGCCATCACTCCTTACAGCAAAGTATTTGTGAGTTTAGTATAAGATAAGGATTTTTATTTCATCTCGAGATAATCGAAATACAAGTTCCAGTGATAACTCATGCCATAAATTCAAAATCTTACACTAATAAACACAAATATCCTCTATATGGGTGTATACTAGAGTACATAGATAACGCACACCTACATTATATGTATACTAGAGGACATAGAAAACGCACACCTACATTATATGATTATTATTACACGAACACGAACTATGAAGGATTCCATCAAATATATATCACATTTTTATTACAAAACACAAACTGAACAACTAAAAATATTCCAAAATGTTTAAAACATGTATTTATATTGTTATTGTTTTTCATTTAAAACACACTTATTCGAAGTGTGCGTTTTCTATGTCCTCTAGTATACATTTGTTCGGTTATAATGTGCTTATTTATTCCATTGTTTTCATTTACAGTGATGGAGTGTGTACTATGACCTGAGAAGCAGACCCAGGACACAGCAATGTCGCACTGAGAAGATGACTTCCAAATTTGGATATTATGTTTTCCGGTAACTTGACATTCCGATTCATAGGCATTCTTTCCCTACTTACAATTCTCAATATGACATTTCTTGGAATATCCTGGCACAAGAAGGTTCGTTACTACACATGCTCAATAGATAACGTTATAGATAGTGTCACCAAGTACATCCGCCATAATGGCAGACGTTCCTTGGCACAGGACATGCCAGACACGTGCTCTAACTTCGACGGAGAAACCGGACATGCATTTGATGATGCATTGAAGTCGCTGATAAAATATTGCAATTTGAACAACAAAAGAGAAGAAGCTGTTGTTACTGGCGGCAACATTTCTAACCCTGTGATAATTCTCTTTACGACATGGGCGCCCGATTCATCAAAAAGTGAGATGCATTCTATAACATTGCGAAACTGGGCAAGTCTTCAACCAAAAGTTAAAGTTGTTGTGTTTACAAATTCTACGGAAGATGGGAAACTCGCAAAATCATTTGGTGGCCATACATTACCCATCTTGCGTCATGGAGGCGGCGGTACTCCTGTACTAAAATGGATGTTTTTAACTGTTATGGAATTATATAGTTCTAGTCACTTGTTTGGATATGTAAATTCGGATATTCTGTTTACCAGCAAACTTACTGATACACTAGAAACTGTCCTACGAACCAAGAATATGACTAAACCTTTTGTACTTGTTGGCCGCCGGATAAACGTAGAAAATATTCTTTCAAATGAAACGACTACCCACTTGGATTTAGAAAAGATTTCCAAAGATAGAGGCGAGTTGTTTGGTGCTAACGCAGAGGACTTCTTCATAACGCATTCTGGATTTCCGTGGAAGGACATCATTGACGTGGTTGTGGGGCGCTTAGCGTATGATAATTGGTTTGTAGGTCACGTGATATGTAAAATGCGGATTGATGTCATTGATCTCACAGAGACGGTATTGGCTGTGCATCAGACTACCAAAAAGGGCGGGAACTTCGAAGGGTTCAAGAGTGCAAATGCCCATTATAATAACGCGTTGTTCAAGAAGCTGGGCTTCATTCCAATATTTGAAACTGGCTTCACAATATGTGCTCAGGAATTGACAGGCTATAATCTATGTGGTGATATTGAAGTGTCCAAAAGACAAACTTTTTGGGACAAGTGTAAATGCCCTGTGAAAGTTCTGTTTTAAATAATAATAATAATAAAGACTTTATTTAACAGACTTAAATCAACGTATGCTCCTCCCACAAAGGGGTGACATATACGTCATAGTGTTAGTGCATCTTGCACTACTTTCTAACACTCGTCATAAATATGCTTATCCGAACACTATGTCGTTTCCAGGCATATATTTAATATCAAATTACATGCCCTTAGGCAAGGCGCTTACATTCCACATTGAGATTTTCTCTCCCTCATGGCAATGGATTCCATCAGGAATGATGTATTCAGGGTGATTAATCTAACATTGTAAAAACTTGTTTCGCGATCGAGCTAAAATAAATTTGTATAAGCTTAAACAATCACGCCTTATGATCGGATAGCTCAGCCGGTGAGGGCGTGCAACCTAGCATCATGTAACGGATAGCTCAGCCGGTGAGTGCGTGCAACCTAGCATCCTATGACGGGTAGCTCAGCTTGTGAGTGCGTGCAACCTAGCATCCTATGACGGATAGCTCAGCTAGTGAGTGCATTGAGTGCAATACATGATCGCGGATTTACAAACTTAGCTAAAACAATGAGAGACATTAGTCAGTTATTGCCCCTGAATACTCCTAAAAGTAGATAGGTTCTCTTAATTGGTTTCCTCTGTTTTTATCGCTGTTTCATTTGCACCACATGCTATTCATTTTCATCCGTGTTCTCATCTGATGAGTATTACATTATTAAATCTCCACAGATATCCACAAGTATATCCAAGAGATACTCTACCGTAATATTTGTAATCAATTAATTATCCCGATTTTGAGAACATCACATTTATTACACCGCAATATCTGGTAAGAAAACAACAGTAAAAACAAAGGATTTAAACTAAAAGGACCTATATATATTTCGGGATAAATCGGACTTTATCGGCCAAGGGAAGTAATAGAAAATCCAATAATGTCTCATGATGATTTCATGGTGAATACCAAACTTTGGCTGAATTATGGTTTAGTTTAGTTTATACAAATTTATTTTAGCTCGATTGCGAAACAAGTTCTTACAACTTATGTTAATCACTCTCGAGACCTCATTCCTGATGGAATCCATCGCCACGAGGGAGAAAGAGGCAACGTGGAAATTAAATGCCTTGCCTAAGGGCACAATCGTAACGGCTCTAGCGGGGCTCGAACTCCGGACCTGAAGCGAACGCGCATCCACTGCGCTATCACGACTTCCAAATTATGGTGTCCAATACCACATTGAGTAGTTATCATGTTAAGGCCTAGCAATGCGATGGCAACTCGTACTGTGTAGTTCGGAAATCCTACTAATTAAAATTGTTTAATTTCGTACAAGTTCGAGCCCCACTGGAGCCGTTACGATTGTGCCCTTAGGCAAGGCATTTAAATTCCACGTTGCCTCTTCTCTATCCCTCGTGGCGATGGATTTCATCAGGAATGATGTCTCGATAGTGATTTATATAAGTTGAAATAACTTGTTTCGCAATCGAGCTAAAATAAATTTGTATAAACTAATTTCGTACATTTACGCATAGGATTTGATGTAATACTCTGGCCTTTTGACACCAGTCCAATATTAATAATAATGGAATGCAAATGAAGTACAAAGGTATGACGTCACGACAGTGTTTTAAGTGCTAATACATTTATAGTTATTAGTTTGATCTAAATACTGTAAAACATCAGGTGACAGATTAGGAATTTTGTTGAGTGTATAGTTTATGGACTGGAGCGCCATCATAAAAGCGTCATACTCGTGTTGTGTGTTCGAGTTTATGATAGGTCTGCCCCGCCCGGTGTACTGTAAGTTAGGGACTAAAGGTTGGTTGTTCACCCGTTGAGGCTTGATCCCGACGTTGTTGTGTTCGAGTTTATGATTGGCTGCACCGCCCGGTGTACTGTAAGTTAGGGACTAGTTAGATTGTTCACCAGTTGAGGTTTGATCCCGACGTTGTTGCGTTGTGTTTCGAGTTTATGATTGGCTGCACCGCCAGATGTACTTCGGTGGAGGAAAACCCCTTTTGCGCCTATGAGCAGTATTTCGGGCACTGACGGAAACCCATGTAGAACCACCAACCTTCCACATGTCTGCTGGATAGCTTCCTCACATTAAATAATTTGAATGCAACCACTGGAACACATGGGCGCCGTCTAACAATGCCGTAACTTGCATCTCTGTAATCAGAAAACAATGCTGCACTTGCATCAATGATATATCGATATGTTCACAACATAGACATTCCCGAAACACGGATTGTGTTCACGTTCATTAACTTCAAGAAAATGTAAATCAATTGTTGGCACAGCACCACTATAATATCTTGCGTCAAAGTGGAGGAATAGTGGAAACTATCGGTAATTTAGCCTGCGTATATGTATAGTGTCTTCTTGAAAATTATTACATTCCCCCGGTGGTAAAACCTTTTGATAGTTTTTATTAATTAAATGTGGGCGGTACGGGGGCCAGGATTTCAAGTTAGATGTGATGTTAAGCATATCGATTGAAATTTTCGGGTCAATGGCGTACCTCGCCAAAGATTAAGGTAAATGGAAAAGATAACATTTTGTCATTTTCGATATAAAAACAAACTAACACAGCATATGGCTGGAGTTTGAATGGTTAATAAGAGGCAGCTCTAATTTTCTGTTACCTCACTTGGCAGATAAAGTCAGATTTATCACGAAATGTAAATAGGTCCTTTTAGTTTTATTACTTTGTTTTTACTGTTGTTCCTTAACCAGATGTTGCGGTACGATAAATGTGATTTTATCAAAATCCTGTTAATTGATTTTTTTACAAATAAATACCCAATGCATATACTGTAGGATATCTGTCGGGACACAGTAATTTAATAATCATAATAATTATGAGAAAGTAAATGCAAATTGCTAGCATGTTGTGCAAAGGAAACAGCGATAAAAACAGAGCAAAGCACTTAATAGGACCCATTTACTTTTAGGGAGTAGTCAGGGGAAGTAACTGGTCGATGTCTCTCATTGTGGACCTTAAAGTATGATCGGGAAGTCTTAATGGTGTGTGGAAAGGAGGGTCTGTCCCAGGAATACACTAGTTTTACTACTTGCTATTATTCAAACTGACGCTGTGTATCTTAATAAATGAACCATTGCTTGTAATAATGATAACTCCACATTTGTTTGGTTGATATTTGCTAGCTGTTGACCTGAACCTTGTTAAGTTTAACATTGTGGTCAATGTTTTAATCGACTTTCTTTGTAGATAATAACTTTGATGCGGGTTGTAAAGTAGGCCTATAGGATATAAGCCGAAAACAATCCAATATGTAAACTACTAGACTGTGTGAGGCGCGTAGCGCCGTGGACAGTACCAATACTTTACATATTGGGTCCGTTTGAGGCTTATATCTTACTTATAACACACACACACACGCACGTACACACGCACGTACACACGCACGTACACACGCACGTACACACGCACGTACACACGCACGTACACACACACACTTATATATAACACTTTTCTACTAATTAAAATTGTTAGTTTCGTACATGTACGCCAGGGCCGTCGTTGGAGCTATTTTGATGATACGCACGGCCAAATATGCTTGTTTGTCGAGGATTTAATATAATACGCTGGCCTTTTCACAGTAGTCCAATAATAATAATAATGGACTACAAGTACAAAGATATGACGTCACGACCACAGGCACCAGACACAAACAAATATTATTTTTTTTGGCCTATGGTCATATAGTAAGTAATATATAATATAATTATACATTACTTACTATATGACCATAGGCCAAACATTTTTTTTGTGTGTCTGGTGCCTGTGGTCACGACAGTGTGTTAACTTAAGTTAATGATTTTTGAATTAAATGTTTCATTCCATGATAATCAGGTAATTCTAACAATTATTGGCAGACGATGTTAGAATACTGAAGGTCAACATGTATTATATCACACTACACGTGAGTCGCTTTGGAATGTGCTGACGTCACCAAGTAATGCGATAGTTATTTTTAGAACAGTCGCGATATTTTACAAGTGACTTGTTTTGAAAACATTGTTGACAACCTTGGACGAAGGTTCATTTCATTTTGATTGAACACTTAACTTAACTGAATGCGAATGGTTGCACAAGTTACTGATTCAGTGTCTAATCGGGCCTTTCAGACGGATCTGTAGTCCAGTGGTAACACGCTGGACTGGTAATCCAGGGATCGCAGGTTCGATCCCCCGTCTGACCCTAATAAAATTAACAGTCATTCAGATGGAACGTTAAACCGAGGTCTCGTGTCGGTGCTGTACATCGTGCACGTAAAAGAACCAGAGGAGACTGGAATGGGTCTCTGTCTGTATCATTGCATTATCCTCCAAAATCTAAAATTACTAATATCTTCAGGAGGCGTCGCTCATATGGGCAACCGGTAGCGACGACACACACACCGTCCGCCCGCCCACTCATACAAATCCACATATTAAATATGTTTAATGATTTCATACAGAGTTCACTTTGAACAATAACTTTATAACCAAGCGCGGTAAAATACCTAATTTAAGATGAACGCAGTTAAGTTCAGATGATACATCGTTGCATGCGATATTTTAACATAACGGTATAAAGTGATTTCGATGTACATTGTAAAATTTAAAATGTCAATATCAAACATGAACCATTAGTAGTTTATTGTACATGAAGTAGGTTAATGTTTGTAGACTAATCTTAATTATATTATCTCTAGATTACCGACACGTATTCCATATACAGTCATCGAAAGCTTGCAGCCTGTTCAGTGTATGCCTACACCGCATGCCTGAGGGGCTGTCAGTTTCAGCGCAGCCAGAACCACGGTGGTGGTAGCCATAGGCAAGCCGCTTACCATGCCCACATAGTACTGGATCTGCTTGTGTGGTAACGGATTAAACCCGCGATACATCTTCGCTATCACTCATGACAATGCACCCACCAGGAATGTAGGGACGAGATTATGGTCGTTAGCTTGAAATCATCAGTTGTCCCTAGCCGCTGAGTTGTTAGAATCCCACTGGTGATGTATAATTCTTTGATGTGAGAAGTTATCCGGTTTACTTGTGGAAGGTCTTGTGGTTTTACCCGGATGTTCGCACGTGTAATAACTGTGATAAGTCTCTTGTAATTCAAATATATGAATGGTTATGTACTGTTTTATAGTATGTAATATGATACATTGTACATAGATGAGACTATAATAAAGAATAAAACTAACACGTGCTTGATTACTGATCTGAGTGGCACTCCACCACTAAAACAAGCGGGAGAATCGCCATATGACCTAATTTGTTGGCTTGGCTAAAACTCCCTAAAACAGATAAACAAATCCATCAGCAATACTATAATCATCACGGGCGTTTTGTTTGAAGTGGTAAGAACTTGGCAATCGAATTAAGATGAATTTGTATAAACAAATTGATAGCTAATGGGTAATCAATGTTGGATGGCTGTTGTCATGACTGTACTACAAACTTCTATTTAGTGAATGACGCGTTCGATGTGCGGAGTTATACACTAACTCGAGTTATCTTAGATTTCATTCACATTAGAGATATTTTCTTCGCTGAATAGAAGTGGACCCATTCGAGCAAGATCTGCTGACCAGGGTCCGAGGTTACAACCTCTTCTCTAAGCTCAAGTGATATGATTGGTTGAGTCGGAGATTAGCTCTTGGCTAATCCAATGAGGAAGCTCTAGTTTGAGATTCAGACTGGAGAATAGTTTTTATGACTCACTAATATACGAAATGTTTAAGTTCGATGACTGGAGTTGTCCCTCCACATAGCACCAACGCATACAACGTGTGATGTACACTGCAGTTTGTAGTGTAACACTTCATATACGACAGCGACCGCGACCCAAGTCGTACGACGTGTACACTATACCCCTGATGTGGGTGTAAAATGCATTTAAAGATGTTTATGTTTTGGCAGTAAAATATTACAGTACACATTAACAACTACTAATTAGTTCGATCTGATCTATTCTGATCTGATGGAAGGTGAAAACTGAATGCTTAAAACATTACTTAATTTCGCATTTCAGTATTCCAAAACTTTTGCTTTTAGCTAGTATTTAATTTGTGTGTGGCATCCGTGGTCCAGTGGTAGAGCGTCGGATTTGGAATCGATCGGTCCCGGGTTCGATCAGGCCACGTATGTAGTGTCATTGAGCAAGGCACCTCACACACATTGCTTAGTACTGGTTAACCACCTAGATAGGCTAAGCGTGCCCAGGAAAATATGTCTACATCCCCGCAAGGGGTTTGACATTAATGGAACATACATACATAATTTGGAATTAGCAACTTCTCCTGTGCTGTACAACTACTTCGCCACGATAATTTGTTATGTACTGTCTACACCCGTTATGTCAGTCAGTTATGTCGAATTATCCGGTTATCTCGAAGTCGAATACACCCGTTATGTCAAAGTCAGTTATGTCGAATTATCCGGTTATCTCGAAGTCGAATCAGTCCCGTTCCAGACACTGATCATTTTACATATAACTGGCTCCGTTTATATAGAATTTCGTTAAGTCAAACTTCGGTTATGTCGAAGTATTTTGTTCGGTCAGACGGAATTCGACATAACGGGTGTAGACTGTAGATTTTATGTAGTGTACATAGATTAAACTATAATAACGATTAAAACTGAAGCATGCATGTCATAAACGGATACATTACGGTAGGTATGTGTTCTCATCTGTGTTGGTGGACAACGTCATTAATTCCGGTCATCATGACCCATGTAACAATATGTTATCAATTGCGTTACGCATATGTATGTAACACAATATTATCATTACGAACAATCTGGTCTCTGGTCGAGTACGTGCTGGGATTCCGTGCAGCCACTGTAAGTGCATGTATACACTATTATCATTATGAACAATCTGGTCTCTGGCCGAGTACGTGCCGGGATTCCGTGCAGCCACTGTAAGTGCATGTATACACTATTATCATTATGAACAATCTGGTCTCTGGCCGAGTACGTGCCGGGATTCCGTGCAGCCACTGTAAGTGCATGTATACGTACACATTCCGTATGTTATTTATTACCATACTAACTCCGTGTCACAGCTGTTTCAAGGGGTATAACGCGTGGTCAGTCGATTGCATAGATACGCCTCTGTATCCATGGCAATTGTTTCCGGTTAACTCGTACATTGTGCTCGAGATTATAACACTTTTCTCAGATCTCAAGAAATTTTATTGGTTGATTATGGGATTTATACTAAACCAATCAGAGCCTCGAGACTGAGATTAGAGAACAGTTTTATAACCTCAGGGCCAGGGTCATACTAATCTGCACCCCCTCCTGGCAACTGTACGCGACGAATTTACTACTAAAACTGTTTTACTAACTACATGTACATGTATAGTTCAATCGACGTTTTGAAAAAGGCTTTAGTAGCGTAAGTTTGTAGATATTTGGTCTAAACAGACTGATCCAAGATATACTATATAGACCTAATTAGACCATGGTTTCACATAACATGATCCAAGATATACTATATAGACCTAATTATATACTATATATACCTAATTAGACACTAGTTTCACATAAACTGTTCCAATATATACTATATAGACCTAATTAGACACTAGTTTCACATAAACTGTTCCAATATATACTATATAGACCTAATTAGACACTAGTTTCACATAAACTGTTCCAATATATACTATATATACCTAATTAGACACTAGTTTCACATAAACTGTTCCAATATATACTATATAGACCTAATTAGACACTAGTTTCACATAAACTGTTCCAATATATACTATATATACCTAATTAGACACTAGTTTCACATAAACTGTTCCAATATATACTATATAGACCTAATTAGACACTAGTTTCACATAAACTGTTCCAATATATACTATATAGACCTAATTAGACACTAGTTTCACATAACATGATCCAAGATATACTATATAGACCTAATTAGACACTAGTTTCACATAAACTGTTCCAAGATATTATTTATTGCAAGATATAATCACATATAACATACAACGACATACACAATGCAAAGGATCAAGTAGGAAGCTAAGACTAGCTTTTATAAAAACGTTTTCCTTGTAGATATGTGTACATAGTGAAGTGAGAGTCATTGATTAAAATCGAAAATCATCACGTATAATAGTCGGGGTGCTGGGAGCGTATGACAAGGGTACGAGTTAACCGGGTACCCATGTCACGGGTGTAGTGGCGTATCTATTCAATCTGCTGCCTATTCGGGAAGGGCCGTAACTAATGTTGCTAGAACTTGTGGCCCGACCTGTTTACCTTTCTTTAGTTTGTGTATTCACATGTATATGTAAAACGAATCGAGCAATAACATATGATTAAATTAGGGCTGCCCATGGATACAGCCCGCGTGTTACAGTCTAATATATCACATAAAGCCATACATCATTGCTAAATTGGAAAATTCTAAAATCACTTTTTTATTTTGCAATTGCATTGCGTATGTAAATGTGTTCGTTTGGCAATCTCGAAGGTATTGCAGAATGTTCTATATGTATTGAAAATGATGCAATCAGTAAGCCCCGCTAAGAAATTAGGCACTTTCTTGTTCTGCTTCAAGACCTCGAGATTATAGTCGCTATCCGCATGAAAGTGTCCTTCGCCGTTACCCTCCTTCTTTGTCGTCTGATGTAATGCCAACAATGTCTGAGTGACGTCAAACACAGTGGCGTTGAGACGACACCTGGCTTCAGCCACTAACCAGTTGTCGTATCCTGGACGACCAACAACTAGCGGAGGTATACGTTGCCATGGAAACGATTTTGTTGAGATGAAGAAGTCCTCTGCGTCTTCGTTAAACAATTGGCCATATTTTTCAGCATGTTCTTTTATGCTGACTTCTGAGGACGGATTAAGGTTTGTTAGGTTCCCGACATTTGTTCTGCGACCAGTTAGCAACAATCGAGAACCGGAAGTGTTATATCGTCTTGTAAACATTTCTAAATTTTTCAAGAGATCAGTTGTTAATAAGATGTCTGCGTTAATATATCCGTACCACTTTGTCTGATAACGAGAGATAGCTAAACGAAACATGTCTTTCAGAATTGGGGGCTTTGTTCCATTATTTTCATTTAAAGGTTTCAAAACATCCCACCCGAACGATTTGGCTACCTTGGTCCAATAACTACTGTTGGAAAACAGAAGGAGATTCACAGAAGGTTTAAAAGATGCCCAGTTCACCAGGGTGTTATGGTGGACAGTCGATTTCTCTGAACCGAGGTGAAAGTGCTCTGCAAACGTTGTGAACAGCGTCACAAGGGGCTCTGTTCTTTTCTCGATATGTTTCGTTTCACGAGCATGTTCACATTCTTGAATAAGATGACGCACAGAACTTCGGATTGCATTTTCGGAATTATTGCTCAAACTGGAGCACTGTGGCGGCATCAAACTCGCTAGAGTAGTCTTCCCGTTGTTAATAAGATAAAGGGTGGCCACCTGTATCATAGTGTCTGCTGAGCATTGGAGTTGCAGGTTGGAACTTCCATATCCGAAGAAGAAAGAGATGTTGAGAATGATTC
>CM026404.1:11196944-11243754 GCA_014843695.1 Archivesica marissinica | reverse complement strand
TATATAGACCTAATTAGACACTAGTGTCACATAAACTGTTCCAATATATACTATATAGACCTAATTAGACACTAGTTTCACATACACTGTTCCAAGATATACTATATATACCTAATTAGACACTAGTTTCACATAAACTGTTCCAATATATACTATATAGACCTAATTAGACCATGGTTTCACATAACATGATCCAAGATATACTATATAGACCTAATTATATACTATATATATACCTAATTAGACACTAGTTTCACATAAACTGTTCCAATATATACTATATAGACCTAATTAGACACTAGTTTCACATAAACTGTTCCAATATATACTATATAGACCTAATTAGACCATGGTTTCACATAACATGATCCAAGATATACTATATAGACCTAATTAGACACTAGTTTCACATAAACTGTTCCAAGATATACTATATATACCTAATTAGACACTAGTTTCACATAAACTGTTCCAATATATACTATATAGACCTAATTAGACCATGGTTTCACATAACATGATCCAAGATATACTATATAGACCTAATTATATACTATATATATACCTAATTAGACACTAGTTTCACATAAACTGTTCCAATATATACTATATAGACCTAATTAGACCATGGTTTCACATAACATGATCCAAGATATACTATATAGACCTAATTAGACCATGGTTTCACATAAAATGATCCAAGATATACTATATAGACCTAATTAGACCATGGTTTCACATAACATGATCCAGATATAACTATATATAATTACTAGTTGTCACAAATGTCCAGATATTATATAATTAGAACTGTTTCACATAAACTGTTCCAAGATATACTATATAGACCTAATTAGACCATGGTTTCACATAACATGATCCAAGATATACTATATAGACCTAATTATATACTATATATATACCTAATTAGACACTAGTTTCACATAAACTGTTCCAATATATACTATATAGACCTAATTAGACACTAGTTTCACATAAACTGTTCCAAGATATACTATATATACTAGAATGCCCTTACATTTGTAATGTATGTTTTTTATTGTAAAATACTGGTTTCTAATTAAGTGTATGTTGATGCAAGGAGTATAGAGACTGAAATAAAGCTTAAAACTATTTACTGTATTTAATAACCTATTATAGAGGTTAGTGCACTTCTAAGATATTTAATATCGAAGTTCTTATAGCAACAGCTTGTTTGTAGTATAATGCTAACTTCAATAACATAGTTCTATTGTTTGATTGTAACAATTCAATAAACATTGCCATATTTGGTGTTACAAAGCAGTATTTTATTTAATAAATATGTTTGGCAAATGCATGTAGCATTTACAGAGAAGTATGAACTGGTATTCATCTTCCAACTCTCTCGATTTACAGCATGCGCAATACCGTTCGTTTTGTGGTATTCTATTTTGGCCATATCTACCTGTATGAATTCTTAATGATTGAGCTGAAATTCTTAGTTATTAAAGCAGCATTATATCGTAATAAAGGATGTTTTGTGTAAAATATAAATACTAATGTGTGTGTGTTTACAAAAATCGAAATAGTCGCTCAGAAACGATAAAATTCCAATAAATTTAAACCGTCGTATACGCGAATTTGTTTATCAACACACAAAATTTAAACACGCACAGTGCGCATGCGTGAAACAACAGAGGATGTAGAAAACAACGTATATATTTTGAACATGAAACACTATCTATCTATCTTCCTCTAATGTCGAACCCCTCGCGGGGATGTATAAATGTCCCTAAAAGACTTAGCTAACAGAGGTATGAATCAACATATCAAGTAATTTAATTAAAAAAGACAACGTGGGACAAATGGGGACGATGCATTCCGAATGCAAACAAGTGCGGACGATGCGTTCCGGTTGTAAACACGAGCGTGACCGATCGACTCGGAAAGTCCTACTTTCGGTTTCGAGTTTGTTTTATCGCAAAAAAAACACTGTTTACCAAATGAACATAAGCATACAAAGTATAATGTTAGAATGTGTAGCAGCATTGCTACCCATACGTAAAAATTGAATTTTTCAAATATCTTTTAATTCATACGATGTAATGCTGTTTTAAGTATCGTAAATTATATGGAATATTATCTAGATATGTTTCGTATTCTAATCGCAATTTACAACTATTATACAATACAAGCACACCACTTGCGTCGCTACTAACAAACTGCCCTTGTATAAAACAATCAACAATCTGTTGCTTAAACAAACATAAAAGTATTAACATTTATATAGTATGGATCTAACCGCCCTGTGGTCGAGTTCTTATAGCAACAGCTTGTTTGTAGTATAATGCTAACTTCAATAATATAGTTCTATTGTTTGATTGTAAACAATTCAATAACGTTGCCATATTTGGTCTTACAAAGCAGTATTTTATTTAATAAATATGTATGTAGCATTTACAGAGAAGTATGAAATGGTATTCATCTTCCAACTCTCTCGATTTACAGCATGCGCAATACCGTTCGTTTTGTGGTATTCTATTTTGGCCATATCTACCTGTATGAATTCTTAATGATTGAGCTGAAATTCTTAGTTATTTAGTATCGTAAATTATATGGAATATTATCTAGATATGTTTCGTATTCAAATCGCAATTTACAACTATTATACAATACAAGCACACCACTTGCGTCGCTACTAACAAACCACCATTGTATAAAACAATCAACAATCCGTTGCTTAAACAAACATATAAAAGTATTAACATTTACATAGTATGGATCTAACCGCCTCCGTGGTCGAGTGGTTAAGGTCGCTGACATGTATATCACAGTAACCTATCATCTCTGATGGTCACGGGTTCGAGCCCCGCTCAAACCGTGTCTCATTTATATGAAAAAGTTGGCAGTTTTTTACGGAGGTTGGTGCACCAAGAACTGGTTAACCTGCCCAGGAAAGGTGTTGTTAGGTAAACTGCCCGTCGCTCAAATGGGAAATAGCGACGTTAAATCTTTTTTTTTTAAAAAGAAAAAAGTATGGATCCTCCCATATATTTGCAAAGCCATAGTTACATAGCATGTCTCTAAGTTGTGATGCCCAGTTTTTAGCACCATTATTCATATCACTTACATATTGATTATATACTCTCCTAAAGATTTATCTGTATTTAATAATTTGAACCAGTATTTAATAATGCGAAATTAACGTGAAATATAAAGGGGATATCTACCTATCTCCCCGTAAACTCCTGTAGAACGTGAAGTGACCATTACATTTAAAATACGTTTACAAAATTCCAATTGAATTCGTTCCAGCTCTTTAGATTTGGTGAACCCCCATATTTCAGATGAGTAGTTCAAAATAGAGCCAACAAAGGCACCAAAAAGCTGACAAAGTAGTTTCTGTTTAACTTGATACAGTTAACTAAAAGAATATTTAAAAGATTTTAAGGCCTTACCAGATACATATTGTTGGTTCAGAAGAATAAAGTTACCAGCATAATTAAAAACAGTACGCAAATAGTTAATTAGTTTTATTGTATTAACGTTTAAGCCCCATAACTCGCAATACTCGTGTAACTTATTTAGGTTAGTTTGTAGTTCATGTGGTGATTTACCAAATATAACAATATCGTCTGCGAATAGCAGTAACATTAATACAATATCATCTATTAATAATCCTGTATTAGTATTATCTTCTAGCCTGGGTGCCAGTCTGTCGATTTTTCACTTATTAACTTCTCGCAAAATGACATCAGAAACTCAATACGGCCCAATTAATAGTATCGGTGTTAAAATATATTTATTAGACTGACCAGGCAAAATATATCGATGCCTGTTCCCAGGCTAATTATCTTCCACAAATAGAGAAACGAAAATTGAAGACAGTAATGTATCTCCCCTTGTTGTAAACCAACCGCTTAAAAGTATCACTTTCACTCGATACGCGTTAACAGACACGATTGCACTGTTGCCATGGTGATTGTTATATACATAAAATTAGTGTAATACAAGTCCAAATACGTCGCTTACAGGCCAACTACGACCACAAGAAATGAAACGTTAATATTGACCGTTAACGCAGTTATTCATTGGGATATAAGGTCTGAGCTGTGTGTGTTTTACGTTTATTTATCGTCTCTACCGGTTGCCCATATGTGCGACGCCTCCTGAAGAGATTAGTCATTTTAAGATTTTTGGAGGATATATTCCAGAGTCTCCTCTGGTTCTTTTACGTGCACAGTGTAAAGCACCGACACGAGACATTGGTTTAAAGTCCCATCTGAAAGACTGTTAATTTTATTAGGGTCAAATCCGTCTGTAGGTCTGAGCTTTTATCAAACTTACCTGTTACTGACAGTGATGCTTAGGCCAATCTTAACAATAGTGACCCCATGTCATTCACATGCATTGGTGGAAGATTAAGTAATTCTATATCAGTCAATTAAAGCCCGGAATTATATAGATCCGTGTTTTTATATGCAAGCAAATGTCCCCCGTCTGACCCTAATACAATTAACAGTCTTTCAGATGGGACGTTAAACCGAGGTCTCGTGTCGGTGGTTTACACCATGCACGCAAAATAACCAGAGTATATTCTGGAATGGGTCTCTGTCTATACCATTGCACTATCCTCCACATATCTAAAATTACTAATCTCTTCAGGAGGCGTCGCTCATGTAGACAACCGGTAGCGACGATAAATAAACGGAAGACACACACGCACAAGCAAATGTGCTGGCTTCTTGAACTGTTGCTAAGTGTGACGGGGGTTTCTGTGTTACAGAAGAGATCAAACATCTACCTCTGCAGTATGGCTATAATTAATGTGTAACTGATGTAATATATTTGTAAGTATAGTGCCATTAGTGTTTAATAGAAAGCATTTCGCTGTTGATGAATGCAGGGTCAGCATGAAGATAGTCTGGTTTATGCATACTAATGTAATGCAGATATTATATAATAGTGTTGATGTATATATTATATAATAGTGTTGATGTATATATTATATAATAGTGTTGATGTATATATTATATAATAGTGTTGATGTATATATTATATAATAGTGTTGATGTATATATTATATAATAGTGTTGATGTATATATTATATAATAGTGTTGATGCATATATTATATAATAGTGTTGATGTATATATTATATAATAGTGTTGATGTATATATTATATAATAGTGTTGATATATATATTATATAATAGTGTTGATGCATATATTATATAATAGTGTTGATGTATATATTATATAATAGTGTTGATGTATATATTATATAATAGTGTTGATGTATATATTATATAATAGTGTTGATGTATATATTATATAATAGTGTTGATGCAGATATTATATAATAGTGTTGATGTATATATTATATAATAGTGTTGATGTATATATTATATAATAGTGTTGATGTATATATTATATAATAGTGTTGATGCAGATATTATATAATAGTGTTGATGCATATATTATATAATAGTGTTGATGTATATATTATATAAGTGTTGATGCATATATTATATAATAGTGTATTTTCTTTAAACGCCGTGCTACTCCGCTGCATTTGGCTTTCGAAATTTCCTCCCGCGTAAGGAGTGATGACGTTATTTTTTATGGAAAATATCAATCTAGTGCATAAATGAACAAAAGTTGTAACTGATCAATAATTTTATTTATTTTGTCAAATAAAACTGTACAGAATAGTAACTGAAACGTTACTTAACAGAAAAACAAGACGGACAAGAGATTATCTGATTCTAAAAATAGCTCACTTCCGCGAATTCCCACGGTAGTATTTACAAACATCACATGACTTTCATTCATAAAACTTTACACGCATTGTATACATGGAATAGCCAAAACACGGTGCGCGCGCAGCATAGTTCAAGGTAGGTATATCGCAGAATAACCCGAGGTAGATTTTACTCTACAAGTATGTATGTTATTAGCTGGGTCGTGTTAGAATATATAATAGTGTTGATGTATATGTGTTCTATGTAAGACGTTCATTGTATTTAGTGTTTGTTTGATACCATGTCAATCTCCCATTGAGGAGGAAATACAGATTTTACCTTCAATGTGGGTTAATATCTTATGTTTCTTAGAGTATTATGTACATACGCTATATAGTAGGTGCTCACTAAACATAATTATGTATTTGGCGTTGGTTTGTTAATGTTTGGGATAACAAAACGTTATCAATCTTAAATAAACTCGTCTCAACACTAGACATAGAGTTGTTTATTTTCAATAGATCTAATTTGGGTCAATATATTACACATATATCGCAGAAGTTGTGCCCCCTTAACATTGATTTTAATAAGAAATAATCCCGGCAAATATTATATCTTAACATAACCTTGGTTATTGACCATATTGCGAGTATACTATTGACATAGTGAGGCAATGATCGTATAATCCCAGAACGCATTGTATTGACTAGCTTGGGAACAGGCGTCGATAAATTTTACCTGGTCAGTCAAATAAATATATCTTAACACCGAGACTATTAATTGGGTCGTATTGAGTTTCTGATCATTTTGCCCAAAGCTAAAAGGTGAAAAATCGACAGACTGGCACCCAGGCTACGGTGATCACTGTTGACAATTTATGCTGCTCATATAACTACTTGATGGGATACAAAAATAGCGGTACAGTCAAATCTGTCTTAAGCAGCCAGCCAATGAAGTCACACACAGTGGTTGCTTAGCACAGATGGCTGCTTAATAGAGGTCAAATGTATAATGTATTGAGCTTCTGATCATGTCATTTGGCTAGAAGTTAAAAAGTGAAAACTCGTCAGACTGGAACCCAGACTATGTATTGACCCATTCGCCATAGAACCTTATATTCCCCTTCTAAATAACGAAAGTACACGCCCATTTTAAAGTTTATTTATCGTCGTTACCGGTTGCCCATATGAGCGACGGACCGTTTACCTAACAAGTTAACAATACATTTCCTGGACAGGCTGCATCGATTAACCAGTACTTGTGCACCAACCTCCGTAAGAAGCTGCCAAACCGTCCTTATCAAATCAACGACCATAACTACTCGACCACGGAGGTATTGTAACTTTTATCATGCATAGATAATATACCTTTATTACCTCCACAATTGGAGAGCATCATCAATAATACAGACGGGTCTGTAGTCCAGTCGTTAACACGTTGGATTGGTAATCCAGGGATCGCAGGTTCGATCCCCCGTCTGACCCTAATACAATTAACAGTCTTTCAGATGGGACGTTAAACCGAGGTCTCGTGTCGATGCTTTACATCACGTAAAAGAACAAAAGCAGACTCTGGAATGGGTCTCTGTCTGTATCATTGCACTATCCTCCAAATATCTAAAATTACGTATCCCTCCAGGAGGCGTCGCTCATATGGGCAACATGTAGCGACGATAAATAAACGTAAAACACCACCGAGCAATATTGAACAAACAAAGCATGTAACATAACAGGAAATACACGTGCAATATACAAGCGATTTATGTACATTAATGTATGTGCTATGACGATTTGCTGATGAAGAAAAGGAGCGTCGGCGAACGATAAAACAGACTAATCGAGTACGATTATATATTTTTCAGCAATGTGTTAAAGTACATTAAAAATGTTAAAAATGATGGATTTATCTACTGAAAATACTTGTGTAATACTGGTTTTTTAACGAATACAATTGAATGGCACCATTAAACATTTAACATTTAGGAGATAATTATCTTGATAATTCTATAAGTTTTATAAAATCGCATTATATATACATGACTAACCGAGTTAAAATAAGATTATATATTTTTCAGCAATGTTCAAGTACATTAAAAATGTTAAAAATGATGGATTTCTTTACTGAAAATACTTGTGTAATACTGGTTATGTAACGAATGCAATTGAATGGCACCATTAAACATTTAAAATTTAGATAATTACCTTGATAATTCTATATATATATATATCTATACGTTTTATAAAACTGCATTATATATACATGAACATAACCTTACCTTTATTTAAGAAACATAATAATTATGTCCTCCACAAAAAACTAAAATTATCAAATACGCCATTTTCATGTTAATGATCCAGTGAAGGTTGTCAGAGTCCAAATACTGCGAGGGCCACTTAACTATGGCTTTCATTATCAATTGTTGTTATCGACTTGGGAAATTAACTTGACAATGATTGTATATGTTCGTAAAATATTCACGATTTACGTACAGTGATTATGTCTATATATAAACAATATGCCAGAGGCCTTTGTGTGACACTGACCATGTCGTAAATATGACACAGACACATATTGCTATAGTAACAGTTGTGAGAGATAACATCAGGACACCAACAAAGAAGTCAATTCGTCTGCCTCTGTGGTCGAGTGATTAAAGTCGCCGACTAGTATTCCATTGTAACCTATCATCACTGATGGCTACGGGTTCGAGCCCCGTTCAGACTGTCTGTTTATATGAAAAAGTTGACAGATTCTTACGGAGGTTGGTGCACCAAGTACTGGTTAACCACTGGAGCCTGCCCAGGATAGGTGTTGTTAGGTAAACTGCCAGTCGCTCAAATGGGCAACCGGTAGCGACATTTGCTATTCGGATAGTGGAGCTAAGACACTTGTCTGAATAGCAAACAACATAGATCATGATCAGCGTAACAGATGCGACGTTATGACACGGCTGATCAGGATCTATATTGTTTGCTCATTCTTTCCATTTATTTGACAGGTTAAATGATCACCATACATGTACAGTGTAATTGTCTTAAATCCCAGCGATAAAAAGATGAGATTTTGTAAAACATTTGTAAATGTTTTAAAGGAAGCCTATATGTTAAGAAATCAAATAGTGTAATTTAATTGTGTAAACATAATATCATATGTAAACTACCATATTCACGAAATGTTATTTCACTCTTATCTGTGATGTATTTAGTTCATACAAATTTATTTTAGCTCGATTGCGAAACAAGTTCTTATAATTTATATTAATCACTCTCGAGACCTCATTCCTGGTGGAATCCATCGCCACGAGGGAGATAGATAGAATGCCTTGCCTACGGGCACAATCGTACCAGCAGGTAAGGTATGTATATATATGTATGTATACATGTGTCCGTACGTGTGTGTGTGTGTACATTCAGACATAGAGGAAATAAAACTTGTATATATTTTGTATATTATTAATGTTGTAGTTTTGAATCGTTATTGTACATACAATAATAATTGCGATATCACAATTTCACAAAGTATAATACAATATAATTATACGATGCCAGATTAGGAGGCATAGAACTAGTATCACACACAGACGCATGAGGTCTGGAAAATGGTAGTTACTAGTTAGGGTTCAAAACCAAATGGTGTATCAAAATCGTGTTGAACCCGCAACCATTTGCCCAGACCCCATGCGTCTGTGGTAGCATTGTATCACATATCTATCTGTATTGATTATAATGATGTACAGTCTCCCAGTTAACATACGAAGTGCTCGTGCTCGACACACAATATCGCTTTAACGTCAAACGCATTAGTAGTATATAGACCATAGGCAGCCGATTGCAGAGATACGCCCCATGCAGCGCTTACATATATACATGTACGAGGTCAACCCGTACCATAGTCAACTCGACCCTCGGCCTCGTCTTACGCCGTAGTACCTCTGGCCGTTGTTCGCGGCGATTTTCGATTATAATGAATGACCCGCACGTCACTGTGTTCAAATATCAACTATACAATAAACGCCTTGTTTTAAACACAATTTAAACCCCCCCCGGCGATTATACTATATAAATATCGGTCGAATTAACTGGGATACGGGTTGGCCGTGTACATGTATATAATTATGTTGCATGGCGTATCTATGCAATCGGCTGCATATGATTATTATTATACCAGATTTCTTGAGCGCCCTTTTCATGTAAAAATACAGGTAACAACAAGGGCGCTTGCAGGCTTAAGTTAAGAGTTATAGCAATGATTAAATAATTCTTACCTGCATCCACATCTCCAACTCGTTCAGTAATACCGCCTGATAATATTTAAATGGATACCAAGCGTGTGCCACAGCATATTGTATGATTAACTATTTAGATTTATTACACTGGACATGTTACAATTAAACACAGCGTCCTTACGGAAGTACCGGCACTAATGAATATGTGGTGTAACATGTATGTTGTGTGTAAAAACAATTTCGGGGATCATCTCAAAATAATTTGATGACCAACATGTTTCCAACATATAACAGAGAAGCTATAGTAGCAGTCATGACTGATCAATAAAGGTTCCTCTATGAATAGTAACTGTATATACATACACTATGCCAAACCATGACCAACACATCGTATTCTATGTGGCATGTACACAAGTAGTCCGTATTTCACCGGATTAGACCCAAGCTATTAAAATACACTAACTATTATACATACAGTATCTAGTAATCGACATGTACCGTAGACGTTCGCATCCATGTGTTGACGTCGCGCTAATTTGAATTAAATACCTCGCATTGTTATTGACGTTGCGTCATTTCCGTATATTTTGACGTTGAACGATTGCGCGGAAATAGATTAAAAGTGACGTGTTTTCTATTACTCGATCTGCTAAATGATGCATACAATACAATATGATTTGTATCGTGAATGGGAAGATTGGAAATGTTCGCTTATACCATGGGTTCCAGTCTGTCGATTTTATACTAATTTACTTCTGGCAAAATGACATTATCAGGAACTCAATACGGCCCAAATGAATGGTGATGACGTTATTTTTTTATGGAAAATATCAATCTAGTGTATAAATGAACAAAAGTTGTAACTGATCAATAATTTTATTTATTTTGTCAAATAAAACTGTACAGAATAGTAACTGAAACGTTACTTAACAGAAAAACAAGACGGACAAGAGATTATCTGATTCTAAAAATAGCTCACTTCCGCGAATTCCCACGGTAGTATTTACAAACATCACGTGACTTTCATTCATAAAACTTTACACGCATTGTATACATGGAATAGCCAAAACACGGTGCGCGCGCAGCATAGTTCAAGGTAGGTATATCGCAGAATAACCCGAGGTAGATTTTACTCTATAAGTATGTATGCTATTAGCTGGGTCGTTAGAATTAAGAATTAGTTCCCCGTTGTCCACTTACACAATGATTACCATGATAGATTAAACGGAGCAGAACAGAATGTTATTCCATTTTTTACTTGAACATAACGTTCGTCGTCATCTATGTATATAAAGAACATGTGTGAATATATAGATTAAATATGTGAAAGATTGATAAATGCATTGCAATTTATCAGTGAACTAATTATTACTAATTACGAGGGAAGTGATTGTGTATGGCGGTACATGTATATGTCGACAACTGCAGGTCACATGGATACGATTATCTATGATATATTATTATATCACGATGTTCGAGCACAGTTGTGGCCGCTACGATTGTGCTCTTAGATAATGCACAGGAACTTGAAATGTTATCCATAAGCGACCAACGGTCTCGTACCTCTATCCTAGGACACCCTCTTTTTTAATAGATGGTGTGTCCTATGATAGAGGTACGAGACCGTTGGTGGCTTATGGATAAAATTTCAAGTTCCTGTGGATAATGCATTTGGTTTCAAATTGCCTAACTCTTTCCGGGAGGGAACATCGGGATTGAGTGCGCCAGGGACAACTGAGTGTACATAAGTACTAATCGTAAGAGAGGTGCTACGGTATATGATATAGTATATACATGGACGGACTTCTAAAATTACTATATATTTATCACATAACTTTGCTTGTATTCAGTGTCACATGTCTTTGCTTGTATTCAGTGTCACATGTCTTTGCTTGTATTCAGTGTCACATGTCTTTGCTTGTATTCAGTGTCACATGTCTTTGCTTGTATTCAGTGTCACATGTCTTTGCGTGTATTCAGTGTCACATGTCTTTGCTTGTATTCAGTGTCACATGTCTTTGCGTGTATTCAGTGTCACATGTCTTTGCTTGTATTCAGTGTCACATGTCTTTGCGTGTATTCAGTGTCACATGTCTTTGCTTGTATTCAGTGTCACATGTCTTTGCTTGTATTCAGTGTCACATGTCTTTGCTTGTATTCAGTGTCACATGTCTTTGCGTGTATTCAGTGTCACATGTCTTTGCTTGTATTCAGTGTCACATGTCTTTGCTTGTATTCAGTGTCACATGTCTTTGCGTGTATTCAGTGTCACATGTCTTTGCTTGTATTCAGTGTCACATGTCTTTGCTTGTATTCAGTGTCACATGTCTTTGCTTGTATTCAGTGTCACATGTCTTTGCTTGTATTCAGTGTCACATGTCTTTGCTTGTATTCAGTGTAATACAGTCATCTCATAATTTCTTATATTAACTCACGTGATAAAACAACGTAAAACACACACACACACGCTTACATATTTGACCTTGGTTTATTTTGGTTGCGAAAATAGGTGACACATTTGTTTGGAGGGCATAGAAGCTATACATACTCTGTCGAGCCTTGCATTTTCTCCAACTCGCCTAATATGCTAACATACAATATCCTACTATTCTACTTATCCTATCCTTTGATAAAAAAAAGAATTTATAACGCAGAAAGAATAGATTACCGAACATTCCCTGACCTTACTGAAGTTGATCCTTACTGAAGTTGATCGTACATGTGAAGATATGACGTCACATATATAGAATTTCATGACGTCACGCAAATTTATTAGACATACTGTCTTTGACCAGCGGTCACACCGCCTCCGTGGTCGATTTAAGGTCGCTGACTTGCATACCATTGTAACCGATCATTTCTGATGGTCACGGGTTCGAGCCCCGCTCAGACCGTGTCTCATTTATATGAACAAGTTGGCAGTTTCATACGGAGGTTGGTGCACCAAGTACTGGTTATAAAACCGCTTGAGCCCGCCCAGGAAAGGTGTTGTTAGGTAAACTGCCCGTCGCTCAAATGGGAAACCGGTAGCGACGTTAAATAAAAAAAAACCAGCGGTCACATAGGCCCTACCTCACGACGCGATCATGAATATATGTCTTAGACTACATTTGGTTTACTATTAAACTATGAACATCTAAAACGTAGGCCTACATTAAAATGCGCCAGAGTGCTGCTGCACCACAGACGTTCTATGAATCAAACATTCTTCAGGTGAAGCATACCCCCAGACCCTTCCAGGACCAAACTAACCAAGGTGCTCAGTTTATTTTGCGGGCCTAGACATTCAGAAATGCTAGCTATGCCCCTGGCTAATATAATTCTAAATATATCTATTTATTTTACAATGATTGCGAAGCAAGTTCTAATAACTTATATTAATCACTCTCGTATATCTAGTTTGCAGTACGATAATACATTTGATATAAATGAGAACTAAGTTTTACTTCGTTCCCCGTCGCTAATATTATGCTAATAAATGATTGATTTGTCGAAATATGTACACTTGTAAATAGAAAATGGATATATCTTATCGACTATGAAATATACAGCAGAGTAAGGGAAATAACTAAATATTAGCATGTATTGTATTCCACGGTGACTTATTTCCCTTAGATTTGTAAAATAATTGACAGTTTTGTTTGTTGATAGCTTACTGTGTGTGTGAGGGTGTCATTATAGCGTGACATACTAGCTAGAAGGGTAGCTTTACCCGTGTGTGACAGTGTCATTATAGCGTGACATACTAGCTAGAAAGGTAGCTTTACCCGTATGTGACAGTGTCATTATAGCGTGACATACTAGCTAGAAGGGTAGCTTTACCCGTGTGTGACAGTGTCATTATATAGCGTGATATTCCAGATTGAAGGGTAGCTTTACCCGTGTGTGACAGTGTCATTATATAGCGTGATATTCCAGATTGAAGGGTAGCTTTACCCGTGTGTGACATTGTCATTATATAGCGTGACATGCCAGACAGAAGGGTAGCTTTACCCGTGTGTGACATTGTCGTTATATAGCGTGACATACTAGCTAGAAGAGTAGCTTTACCCGTGTGTGACATTGTCATTATATAGTGTGACATACTAGCTAGACGGGTAGCTTTACCCGTGTGTGACAGTGTAATTATAGCGTGACATGCCAGATAGAAGGGTAGCTTTACCCGTGTGTGACAGTGTAATTATAGCGTGACATGCCAGATAGAAGGGTAGCTTTACCCGTGTGTGACAGTGTAATTATAGCGTGACATACTAGCTAGAAGGGTAGCTTTACCCGTGTGTGACAGTGTAATTATAGCCTGACATGCCAGATAGAAGGGTAGCTTTACCCGTGTGTGACAGTGTAATTATAGCGTGGCATGCCAGATAGAAGGGTAGCTTTACCCGTGTGTGACAGTGTAATTATAGCGTGACATGCCAGATAGAAGGGTAGTTTTACCCATGTGTGACAGTGTAATTATAGCGTGACATGCCAGATAGAAGGGTAGCTTTACCCGTGTGTGACATTGTCATTATATAGCGTGACATGCCAGATATAAGGGTAGCTTTACCTGTGTGTGACAGTGTAATCATAGCGTGACATTGATGAGAATAATTGATATCGTTGCGTTGTCGGACATAATAAAATGTTCTCATATTTTAATTCATCGTAAATGGGTGCCTCTTTTTTTACACTTTTATTTATCGTCGCTACCGGTTACCCATATGAGCGACGCCTCCTGAAGAGATTAGTCATTTTAGATTTTGAGGATAGTGCATGATACAGACAGAGACCCATTCCAGAATCTCCTCTGGTTCCTTTACGTGCACGGTGTAAAGCACCGACACGAGACCTCGGTTTAACGTCCCATCTGAAAGACTGTTAATTTTATTAGGTTCAGACGGGGGATCGAACCTGCGATCCCTGGATTACCAGTCCAGCGTGTTACCACTGGACTACAGATCCGTCTGTGTTGGGTGCCTCTGTCCGTGGCCGAGTGGTTACGGTTGTTGACTTCAAATCACTTGTCTCGCACCACTGTAAGTTAGCTGAAATCGACTGGGGTGTCGGACTCTTTCATGTGCGGAAGCTATCCAGCCGGCTTGTGGAAGGTCGGTGGTCCTACCAGAGTGCACGTCCGTGCCTAAAATACGGCTAGAAATGGTCTGATGCTGCGACGTAAAACCCAATAACAGACAAAACGAGAAGTGAACTCAACACTTATAGTCCTATTCCTCGCTGTATTACATGAACTGTGTGGAAACGCCGTAAAACACAACTGATTCATCAACAACATAGTATACACTAATCGATCAATCCCATTACGAATGACAGAACGTTCTAATATACATCTAGGAGTAAAACAGTCTCGGGCAATAAAGCTAAGCCACACGTTTGATGAGAATACATAACAAGACACCACAGGTACCTGATCGAGTAATTGAATGAATTCAATCGATGTCTGATCGTATTTTATTTGATTACTTGAATAAGTAATCATCGTGCCGTACAAGGGTTGTGCATGAACGGATGAGCTGCTGTCGATCACTGTCAGTGCGTTGGAGCAGACAGGCTATTACCACAAGACACATAAAATAATGTATCAATTATGCAAATACAATGAATGGAAGTGGAAGTCGTGATAGCGCAGTGGTAGCGCGTTCGCTTCAGGTGCGAACGGACGGTAGTTCGAGCCCCGCTGGAGCCGTTACGATTGTGCCCTTATGAAAGGCATTTAAATGCCACGTTGCCTCTTCTCTCTCCCTCGCGGCGATGGATTCCACCAGGAATGAGGTCTCGAGAGTGATTCATATAAGTTGTAAGAACTTGTTTCGCAATCGAGCTGAAATAAAGTTTTATAAATACATAGTTTTAGTTGTTCAGTTTGTGTTTTGTAATAAAGATGTGATATATCTTTGATGCAATCCTTCGTATTTCGTGTTCATGTAATAATACTCATATAATGTAGGTGTGCGTTTTCAATGTCCTCTAGTATATATCATTTTACTGTGTGTGACATGATGTTAAGGAGATTCCGCGAATGTCCGCATGTGGCATATTGAAGTTCTAAAACATCGTAACGAACATTCAGTTTGTTTCAATAGTTTACACATAGTTTTGTCATTATCATTTTATTTAGAATTGTATTTTACAGAAGCAGTACAGTCACTGAACACCGTGACACACTGTGACGAGGGGCCAGTGAAATCGTAGTTAATGGTGCACTTTGCATTACAAACGGATCTGTAGTCCAGTGGTAACACGTTGGACTGGTAATCCAGGGATCGCAGGTTCGATCACCGTCTGACCCTAATAAAATTAACAGTCTTTCACATGGGACGTTAAACCGAGGTATCGTGTCGGTGCTTTACACCGTGCACGTAAAATAACCAGAGGAGACTTTGGAATGGGTATCTGTCTGTATTATTACACTATCCTCCAACAAATCTAAATTGACTAATCTCTTCAGGAGGCGTCGCTCATATGGGCAACCGGTAGCGACGATAAATAAACGAAAAACATTTTGCATTGAGTATACGTTTATTACATAACATCTACACATATATAGTATGTACGTCTACAGAATAAGCAAGCAATGTACAACGGTTGAATTCTGACCGAGGCCCACACGTAATAAATATTATTTCCATTCTAATCGCCTGCCTACTAAGCAGTCAATCCCAAGTACATAAAACGATCTGGTGAATCCCAGATATCGCAAACCAAAATGACACAATGATGATTTCTTCAATATGGTTTAACGTTTCTCTTTTCTCAATCCTTCTAACACCCACAGTTTGGCAAGCCACTATGATGGCTACATATAGACCGTTGATAATGCTCTTAAAACAGTGACTAGAAGGGTAATAATTGGACATATTGTATAGTTTAAGTTAGAAGGGTAGTGAGAGGATATATTATATTGTTTAAGTTAGAAGGGTAGTGAGAGGATATATTATATTGTTTAAGTTAGAAGACGTTATTGTCATTGTCTGCCCTGCCCTGTCCTGCCCTGCCCTGCCCTGCCCTGCCCTGTCCTGCCCTGCCCTGTCCTGCCCTGCCCTGCCCTGCCCTGTCCTGCCCTGCCCTGCCCTGCCCTGCCCTGCCCTGCCCTGCCCTGCCCTGCCCTGCCCTGCCCTGCCCTGCCCTGCCCTGCCCTGCCCTGCCCTGCCCTGCCCTGCCCTGCCCTGCCCTGCCCTGCCCTGCCCTGCCCTGCCCTGCCCTGCCCTGCTCTGCCCTGCCCTGCCCTGCCCTGCCCTGCCCTGCCCTGCCCTGCCCTGCCCTGCCCTGCCCTGCCCTGCCCTGCCCTGCCCTGCCCTGCCCTGCGGTTAACCCAGTGCAGGGGTGTTATTTTCTAGTTTCAAGTTGTAAAGCTTGCACTGTTTGTTAATTGAACCTGTATTTATTTTATTTTTTTATTTAAGTTTATTTAACGTCGCTACAGGTTTCCCATTTGAGCGACGGGCAGTTTACCTAACAACACCTTTCCTGGGCAGGTTCCAGCGGTTAACCAGTACTTGGTGCACTAACCTCCGTAAGAAACTGCCAACTTGTTCATATAAATGAGACACGGTCTGAGCGGGGCTCGAACCTGTGACCATCAGAGATGATAGGTTACAGTGGTATACAAGTCAGCGACCTTAACCACTCGACCACTGTATTGTGTTTCCATTGAGCTTATATTTCTCTACAGCTGCTGTGCGTCAAGGAAAAGCGCGGGTGTCCGACCGACAGTATTTCAGGCACTAACAGGTACCCGGATAGTATCACCGACCGTCCGCATGCCAGGTGGGTACCGTCCGCATGCCAGGTGGATACCGTCCGCATTCCAGGTGGATACCGTCCGCATGCCAGGTGGATACCGTCCGCATACCAGGTGGATACCGCCCGCATGCCAGGTGGATACCGTCCGCATGCCAGGTGGATACCGTCCGCATGCCAGGTGGATACTGCCCGCATGCCAGGTGGATACCCTTCCACATGACAGGTGGATACCGTCCGCATGCCAGGTGGATACCCTTCCGCATGCCAGGTGGATACCGCCCGCATGCCAGCCAGGTGGGTACCGTCCGCATGCCAGGTGGATACCGTCCGCATTCCAGGTGGATACCGTCCGCATGCCAGGTGGATACCGTCCGCATGCCAGGTGGATACCGTCCGCATGCCAGGTGGATACCGTCCGCATGCCAGGTGGATACCGTCCGCATGCCAGGTGGATACCGTCCGCATGCCAGGTGGATACCGCCCGCATGCCAGGTGGATACCGTCCGCATGACATGTGGATACCGCCCGCATGCCAGGTGGATACCGCCCGCATGCCAGGTGGATACCCTTCCACATGACAGGTGGATACCCTTCCACATGCCAGGTGGATACCGTCCGCATGACAGGTGGATACCGCCCGCATGCCAGGTGGATACCCTTCCACATGCCAGGTGGATACCGTCCGCATGCCAGGTGGATACCATCCACATGCCAGGTGGATACCCTTCCACATGACAGGTGGATACCGTCCGCATGCCAGGTGGATACCCTTCCGCATGCCAGGTGGATACCGCCCGCATGCCAGGTGGATACCGCCCGCATGCCAGGTGGATACCGCCCGCATGACAGGTGGATACCGCCCGCATGCCAGGTGGATACCGTCCGCATGCCAGGTGGATACCGTCCGCATGCCAGGTGGATACCGTCCTCACTTGAAAGAAGTCGACACACTCAATTGGATTTAACCATACATCCATTAGTGTTAAGTGATTTGAAGTCACCCACTGGAACCCCACTCAGCCACGGAGGCCCCTGCGTTACAGTATACGCATTACCTGTACGTTCCTATTGAAAACGATATTCACGGTAATAATTACCACCGGCATGCACTTTTCTTCTCGTTGCCAGGCAACCAGCAGCTGATTTAATGACAACTTGAATATTCTCACAATCCCACTCAAGTTGATGCCAATAGATTATGCCAATATTCCCATTTACCTGTAGCCTTGTGTACAATTGTTTGCCAAGTTGTTTGAAGAACCTCAATAATATAAAATACACTTCATTTATCAACGGATTATTACATTTTTGTGTACAAAACCTGTTTCGTATAGTAAGTCAATTATAATTGGACGTATAAGTTGACAGTTTGTCATGCGATAATTACTTGCGTTAATTGCGTGGTACATCAATCAATTACATGTACAGTGTACATACATATGCTTCTAATGAGTGGTGTTTTTTTTTATACGAAAAAGGATCTTAATGTTATTTTCTTCCTTAACTGCAGTATCAATAAATTCCTCACTACCACGCACCAATAAATTTACTATATAAATAAGCATGTCGTTTCTAGATTCGTTTGATCGGTTTCAATGGATTTACAACAGTGATAAGGTTACGACTGGGTTTATTTTACTGACTGTAGTAGGTCTCGCAACGGTCGTTGTAGTGAATGCGATGTCAAGGAAAGAGAAAAAGAAATGTCTGCCACCAGGGCCCAGGCGCTACCCCGTGCTCGGAAATCTCGTACAACTTAAAGGGGACGAGATGTTTTATGTGAAATTGAATGATATGAGGGATACGCATGGGGATGTGATATATTTAGAATTAGGGGCTGTGAAGATTTTAGTTTTGTTTGGACACGATAAAGTGAAGAAGGTGCTACGCGAACAAGCGGATAGTTTTGTGTATAGACCAGTGTGGTTAGTGGAGATTAAAACGCTGGAACTCTCGAATGGTAAGTGTACGAGCACTCGTATGTCAATAATGTCTACCGAACCACTGGATGTGATTCAATGTGTTAAGTGTGTTTTACGTTAATTTATCGTCGCTACCGGTTGCCCATATGAGCGACTCCTCCTGAAGAGATTAGTCATTTTTAGAGTTTTGGAGGATAGTGCAATGATACTGATACAGACAGAGACCCATTCCAGAGTCTCCTCTGGTTCTTTTTACGTGCACGGTGTAAAGCACCGACACGAGACCTCAGTTTAAAGTCCCATCTGAAAGGCTCTTAATGTTATTTGGGTCAGATGGGGGATCGTACCTGCGATCCCTGGATTACCAATCCAACGTGTTAACCGCTGGACTACATATCCTTATGTGTTAAAATGTATCGTTATGTATTTATACTATGCTTTGGTCGGGTTACTTATAAAGTTGGAGTGGAATGTTGTTATACATGCAATTAATTCATTCTGGCTACCGTTCAACCAGTATTTGCAAAGGACATAGAGCCAGATCAACCGCCACGGAACGTTCCATCTGATCAGGCTCTATGCTGTTTGCTATTCAGATGATCTTGCTAAGACACTTAGCTATGTAGCAAACAGCATATATCCTGATCAGCATGCAGCGTCACGCTGCAGCTGATCTGGATCTATGTTGTTTGTAAAAGCCTTTAAATATATCCAGAATGAAATGGGTTAAGGAAATAGTGACATATCTACACACCACTTTTTTTTTACGTTTATATATCGTCGCTACCGGTTGCCCATATGAGCGATGCCTCCTGAAGAGATTAGTTATTTTAGATTTGATCTACACACCACCGTGAAAGAAAGCTAGTTCATATGTTGGTGGAGAAACTATGTCATGGCTAGTGTTTAATTAACATACACATTGCAGTGTATATTTTCATGGGTTATTGTATAGTAACGTCATGCGGAAGTTTTATTAAGTATAAACTAATATTGTGATTCATATACAAATGCACCGTAGTGTTATTTGTGGCAAACAATCATTTATACATTTTGAATTATGTAAACAAATATAGGTAATTATAATTAGTAATTTCATTTCTAATAATAATAATAATACTAATAATAATGATGATGATGATGATGATGGTGGTGGTGGTGGTGGTGGTGGTGATGATGATGATGATAATGATGATGATAATAATAATAATAATAATAATACTAATAATGATGATGATGGTGGTGGTGATGATGATGATGATGATGATGATGGTGGTGGTGGTGGTGGTGATGATGATGGTGGTGGTGGTGATGATGATGATAATGATGATGATGATAATAATAATAATAACAATAATAATAAAGACTTTATTTTACGAGAGAACTCATTAAACAAACGTTAATCTACCATGATGCCCTCAACATATATACAAATCAAATGCAATCAAAATTAGCCTCCAAAACTCTAAAATGACTAATCTCTTCAGGAGGCGTCGCTCATATGGGCAACCGGTAGCGACGATAAATAAACGTAAAACACACATATCAAAAGATAATAACTGATAAAGCTGAGCACTAGGGAAGCTATATTTAATATGTAATGGAATATGATGATATATGGCGATGCGCCAAGTAATGGTTAACCGCTGGAGCCTGCCAAGGAAAGGTGTTGTTAGGTAAACTGCCCGTCGCTCAAATGGGCAACCGGTAGTGACGTTAAATACACGTTAAACACATGATATATGGAATTTGCTAGTATGGTAGAAAAGGGGAAGTAGACAATTAATGACCCTTTCAACACTACACACCTACAAAAAGTGTAGATCCAGATGTAATATTACTATATTTAGACCAAATTTAACTATTTTGATAAATGAACTGGTGCAATGTAATGTTCTTATTAATGTATTGATCTAAAATAGTATGCACCAGTCCATGTCAGTTACTTGGTGTTGACTGGGTTAATATGAGGCACCAGTCCATGTCAGTTACTTGGTGTTGACTGGGTTAATATGAGGCACCAGTCCATGTCAGTTACTTGGTGTTGACTGGGTTAATATGAGGCACCAGTCCATGTCAGTTACTTGGTGTTGACTGGGTTAATATCATGCACCAGTCCATGTCAGTTACTTGGTGTTGACTGGGTTAATATCATGCACCAGGCCATGTCAGTTATTTGGTGTTGAATGGGTTAATATCATGCACCAGTCCATGTCAGTTACTTGGTGTTGAATGGGTTAATATCATGCACCAGTCCATTATCAGTTACTTGGTGTTGACTGGGTTAATATGAGGCACCAGTCCATGTCAGTTACTTGGTGTTGACTGGGTTAATATGAGGCACCAGTCCATTATCAGTTACTTGGTGTTGACTGGGTTAATATGAGGCACCAGTCCATGTCAGTTACTTGGTGTTGACTGGGTTAATATCATGCACCAGTCCATTATCAGTTACTTGGTGTTGACTGGGTTAATATGAGGCACCAGTCCATGTCAGTTACTTGGTGTTGACTGGGTTAATATCATGCACCAGTCCATTATCAGTTACTTGGTGTTGACTGGGTTAATATGAGGCACCAGTCCATGTCAGTTACTTGGTGTTGACTGGGTTAATATGAGGCACCAGTCCATGTCAGTTACTTGGTGTTGACTGGGTTAATATCATGCACCAGTCCATTATCAGTTACTTGGTGTTGACTGGGTTAATATGAGGCACCAGTCCATGTCAGTTACTTGGTGTTGACTGGGTTAATATGAGGCACCAGTCCATGTCAGTTACTTGGTGTTGACTGGGTTAATATGAGGCACCAGTCCATGTCAGTTACTTGGTGTTGACTGGGTTAATATCATGCACCAGTCCATTATCAGTTACTTGGTGTTGACTGGGTTAATATGAGGCACCAGTCCATGTCAGTTACTTGGTGTTGACTGGGTTAATATGAGGTACCAGTCCATTATCAGTTACTTGGTGTTGACTGGGTTAATATGAGGCACCAGTCCATGTCAGTTACTTGGTGTTGACTGGGTTAATATGAGGCACCAGTCCATTATCAGTTACTTGGTGTTGACTGGGTTAATATGAGGCACCAGTCCATGTCAGTTACTTGGTGTTGACTGGGTTAATATCATGCACCAGTCCATTATCAGTTACTTGGTGTTGACTGGGTTAATATGAGGCACCAGTCCATGTCAGTTACTTGGTGTTGACTGGGTTAATATGAGGCACCAGTCCATTTCAGTTACTTGGTGTTGACTGGGTTAATATGAGGCACCAGTCCATGTCAGTTACTTGGTGTTGACTGGGTTAATATGAGGCACCAGTCCATGTCAGTTACTTGGTGTTGACTGGGTTAATATGAGGCACCAGTCCATGTCAGTTACTTGGTGTTGACTGGGTTAATATCATGCACCAGTCCATGTCAGTTACTTGGTGTTGACTGGGTTAATATCATGCACCAGGCCATGTCAGTTATTTGGTGTTGAATGGGTTAATATCATGCACCAGTCCATGTCAGTTACTTGGTGTTGAATGGGTTAATATCATGCACCAGTCCATTATCAGTTACTTGGTGTTGACTGGGTTAATATGAGGCACCAGTCCATGTCAGTTACTTGGTGTTGACTGGGTTAATATGAGGCACCAGTCCATTATCAGTTACTTGGTGTTGACTGGGTTAATATGAGGCACCAGTCCATGTCAGTTACTTGGTGTTGACTGGGTTAATATGAGGCACCAGTCCATGTCAGTTACTTGGTGTTGACTGGGTTAATATCATGCACCAGTCCATGTCAGTTACTTGGTGTTGACTGGGTTAATATCATGCACCAGGCCATGTCAGTTATTTGGTGTTGAATGGGTTAATATCATGCACCAGTCCATGTCAGTTACTTGGTGTTGAATGGGTTAATATCATGCACCAGTCCATTATCAGTTACTTGGTGTTGACTGGGTTAATATGAGGCACCAGTCCATGTCAGTTACTTGGTGTTGACTGGGTTAATATGAGGCACCAGTCCATTATCAGTTACTTGGTGTTGACTGGGTTAATATGAGGCACCAGTCCATGTCAGTTACTTGGTGTTGACTGGGTTAATATGAGGCACCAGTCCATGTCAGTTACTTGGTGTTGACTGGGTTAATATGAGGCACCAGTCCATGTCAGTTACTTGGTGTTGACTGGGTTAATATCATGCACCAGTCCATTATCAGTTACTTGGTGTTGACTGGGTTAATATGAGGCACCAGTCCATGTCAGTTACTTGGTGTTGACTGGGTTAATATGAGGCACCAGTCCATTATCAGTTACTTGGTGTTGACTGGGTTAATATGAGGCACCAGTCCATGTCAGTTACTTGGTGTTGACTGGGTTAATATCATGCACCAGTCCATTATCAGTTACTTGGTGTTGACTGGGTTAATATGAGGCACCAGTCCATGTCAGTTACTTGGTGTTGACTGGGTTAATATGAGGCACCAGTCCATTATCAGTTACTTGGTGTTGACTGGTTAATATGAGGCACCAGTCCTGTCAGTTACTTGGTGTTGACTGGGTTAATATGAGGCACCAGTCCATGTCAGTTACTTGGTGTTGACTGGGTTAATATGAGGCACCAGTCCATGTCAGTTACTTGGTGTTGACTGGGTTAATATCATGCACCAGTCCATGTCAGTTACTTGGTGTTGACTGGGTTAATATCATGCACCAGGCCATGTCAGTTATTTGGTGTTGAATGGGTTAATATCATGCACCAGTCCATGTCAGTTACTTGGTGTTGACTGGGTTAATATCATGCACCAGTCCATGTCAGTTACTTGGTGTTGACTGGGTTAATGACCACTTGTATTCAGAACTCACATTTTCAATTCCTGTTTGTGTTACCCAGAAACAGACTATATTGTATTAAGAGACCAATTTTGTATAGAGGCCACTTTTTGTATTTCATTTAGGTCGTCTGTTAATACAAGTCTGCCTGTATATACATACCACCACTGATATACAGCCAATCCTGTCTTAAGCAGCCAGCCAAGGGAATAACAATAAGTGGCTGCTTAGTGCAGGTGGCTGCTTAAGAGGTCACATGCATAATAAAACAACATATTGGGAATCTGGAAACTGGCTGCTTATTACAGGTTGACTGCATAATGGAGGTGACCACTGATACAGGTTTAGTTTATACTAAATTTAATTTTAGTTCGATTGTGAAACAAGTTCTTACAACTTATATTAATCACTCTCGAGACCTCATTCCTGATGGAATCCATCGCCACGAGGGAGAGAGAAGAGGCAACGTGGAATTTAAATGCTGAGTCTAAGTAACGGCTCCAGCGGGGCTCGAACTCCGGACCTTTCGCACCTGAAGCGAACGCGTATCCACTGCGCTATCACGACTTCCACTCGTACAAACACAGGTTTGACTGTACAACACGTGTATTATGTAAGATAAACTTCCTTGTGAATCTGTTGATTGCTTTTAAGTAATTGCTCGAGTTGAGATAGACATCTATTTCATACTTCCTGCATAAACTACGTTCTAAATGAATAAATGCTTTATTTAGAATAAAATTTCTTAAATATAAATTAATTTGTGTTATTGTCGCCGCTAGGCCAATAATAAATACATCTGTTTCTGGTCCCACGCCAATAATTATTCCTTACGAACAAATAATGCGGGGATAGGGTGTGGTTGGGTGGAGGTACTTTTATATTGTGGTTATGGATTATTGGCGTGAACTTTTAAAAAATGTTATGTTTGATCGTTTGTCATGTATTATCGAAATTTTACAATTATAAATAGAAAATCCCAATATATCTCCGATCCTCTACCCGCATCATACTTATTGGCCTATGACCTATGTCCCGACCTCTCATGTGCGGTCTTCCGAGCTACGCAGTGACTCAGCTACCGCATTGCTAGGCCTTAACATGATAGTGCGAAAGTCCCTAGTTCGCGCCCAGCTGTAGCCGTTATGATTGTGCCCATAAATTGAATTTAAATTCCACATTGCCTCTTCTCTCTCCCTCGTAGCGATGGATTCCATCAGTAATGAGCTCCCGATGGTGTAATATAAGTTGTACGAACTTGTTTCGCAATCGAGCTAAACTTAATTTATATAAACTAAACTAACATGATAGCTACGCAATGTGGCAATGAACACCATAATTCGGTCGGATATTGGTATTCACACTGGAATTGCACTAGTCACAACGCAATTTGATAATGCAGTAGAACTTGCTTTGGGTATGTACTGTATGTAGTAGAACTTGCTTTGGGTATGTACTGTATGTAGTAGAACTTGCTTTGGGTATGTACTGTATGTAGTAGAACTTGCTTTGGGTATGTACTGTATGCAGTAGAACTTGCTTTGGGTATGTACTGTATGCAGTAGAACTTGCTTTGGGTATGTACTGTATGCAGTAGAACTTGCTTTGGGTATGTACTGTATGTAGTAGAACTTGCTTTGGGTATGTACTGTATGTAGTAGAACTTAGTTTAGTTTATACAAATTTATTTTAGCTCGATTGCGAAACAAGTTATTTCAACTTATATAAATCACTCTCGAGACCTCATTCCTGATGGAAACCATCGCCACGAGGGAGAGAGAAGAGGCAACGTGGAATTTAAATGCCTTGCCTAAGGGCACAATCGTAACGGCTCCAGTGGGGCTCGAACTCCGGACCTTTCGCACCTGAAGCGAACGCGCATCCACTGCGCTATCACGACTTCCTAGTAGAACTTGCTTTGGGTATGTACTGTATGTAGTAGAACTTGCTTTGGGTATGTACTGTATGTAGTAGAACTTGCTTTGGGTATGTACTGTATGTAGTAGAACTTGCTTTGGGTATGTACTGTATGCAGTAGAACTTGCTTTGGGTATGTACTGTATGTAGTAGAACTTGCTTTGGGTATGTACTGTATGTAGTAGAACTTGCTTTGGGTATGTACTGTATGTAGTAGAACTTGCTTTGGGTATGTACTGTATGCAGTAGAACTTGCTTTGGGTATGTACTGTATGTAGTAGAACTTGCTTTGGGTATGTACTGTATGTAGTAGAACTTGCTTTGGGTATGTACTGTATGCAGTAGAACTTGCTTTGGGTATGTACTGTATGTAGTAGAACTTGCTTTGGGTATGTACTGTATGTAGTAGAACTTGCTTTGGGTATGTACTGTATGTAGTAGAACTTGCTTTGGGTATGTACTGTATGCAGTAGAACTTGCTTTGGGTATGTACTGTATGCAGTAGAACTTGCTTTGGGTATGTACTGTATGTATTAGAACTTGCTTTGGGTATGTACTGTATGCAGTAGAACTTGCTTTGGGTATGTACTGTATGTACATACCAACCAACCATACAACGGTATGTGTCACATGCCAGTTTATACTGGCCACTGTTTGCATATGTTTCATTGTGAAATTCTATGTTTATTTTGTTGAAGGCCTCATGGTAGATTTACTTAATTGTTCAACTGAGTTCTCTCGTTACAGAAAGTTGTTATATTATTGCCCCATGTTAAGACATGTCTATATCAATACCACAGGAAAGTCGTGATAGCGCAGTGGTAGCGCGTTCGCTTCAGGTGGTGAAAGGCCCGCTGGAGCCGTTACAATTGTGCCCTTAGGCATCGCATTTAAGTTGCACGTTGCCTCTTCTCTCTCCCTCGTGGCGATGGATTTCATCAGGAATGAGATCTCGAGAGTGATTAATATAAGTTGTAAGAACTTGTTTCGCAGTCGAGCTAAATTAAATTTGTATAAACTAATATCAATACCTCTAATGCTCTCCCCCATCGGGAAGTCAAACATTGCATTATATCATGACTAAAACTGGATGATTCGGGTCAATTCTATACAATAAATATAGTGCAGTCAGCATTTATTAATGGCGTCGCTCATATGGGTAACCGGTAGCGACGATAAATAAACGTAAAACACACATATAATGTCAATCTATTGTGTAATTGCATATGGCAATTTTATGCTTAACGATATCCTAGCACCTACTTGTTGTACCCGTTACACCCTGAGATATATGTGTGTGTGTGTTTTACGTTTATTTATGATCGCTACCGGTTGCCCATATGAGCGACGCCTCCTGAAGAGATTAGTCATTTTAAATTTTGGAGGATAGTGCATGATACAGAGTACAGACAGAGACCCATTCCAGAGTTTCCTCTGGTTCTTTTACGTGCACGGTGTAAAGCACCGACACGAGACCTCGGTTTGATGTCCAATCTGAAAGACTGTTAATTTTGTTAGGGTCAGACGGGGGATCGAACCTGCGATCTCTGAATTACCAGTCCAGCGTGTTACCACTGGACTACTGATCCGTCTGTAAGTGTAAATATATATTCTTTGAACATCTTATATATACAGGCATTGTCTGGTCCAACGGTCTACAGAACGAGAAGCTGAGAAAGTTCGCCCTCCCTGCTGTGCACCCGGGTCTTGGTTCCGTTACCCTAGAACAGAGGGTGAGGACCGAAGCAGACATGGTCGTACAAGTTCTTCTCAAGGAGAGAGGAGATTCGTCATGCCTAAAGAACATATTTTACCACGCAATCTGTAATATCAATTGCAGTTTAATATTTGGATCAAGGTAAGCTCGATTCAGTTCTGGAGCAGGTATGCTAGAAGGAGTAAGACTCGTTTTTGTATGTGCAACTGATAGAATACAATGTTCACATCTAACGTGTGTTGATGGCATTCCAGTAGAAATCTGACTACTGTATGTAACAGCCAAATCAGTTTTAAGCAGTCAGCCAACGGAATCTCAGAAAGTGACAGCTTATCACAGGTAACTGCTTAATAGAAGTCATATGTATAATAAAATAAGATAGTACTACAGTTAACACTGTTAGTGGTCACCCGCAATAATCAGCTAACATGCATTAAGCAGCCAGTTCCCAGATTCACAATATCTTATTTTATTATACATTTGACCTATATTAAGCGGAGTCACCTGTGCTAAGCAGCCACTTTCTGAGATTCCATTGGCTTGCTGCTTAAAACAGGTATGGCTGTATACAGATAACACCAACGTTGTAATCGCACGACAATTGAATGTTATGATATGACGATTACTGACACGCGACTAGTAGAGGTACACAGATGGTATTAGTATTGACCAATGCTGGTCTTATACCCAACATCAGCTTGCCAAAGAGAACTTCAAAGTCCAACCACACGAGCTACATATTATATTTATCATCATAATGCAGCGGGCATCAAGTGATGAAAAACACAGATGCACGTAATTAGAAAGCATCTGAGCAACATAAACACCGTCCCAAACCGAAAAGGGATTTCTGTTTTGGCTAAACAGCAATATATTCTATTTACCCCAAAGTGCTGAGGCTTGTTTCCGGTTACCCAACCGACCATTAAACATTTTCGAAAAAAATATCCAACTTTATATTATTAAAAAAAAATAATTTTGTGGCAGAATTTGAATTTAAACATCATTCATTACTAGAATACACTGCTCACTGCTGGATTACACTACTCACTGCTCACTGCTGGATTACACTACTCACTGCTCACTGCTGGATTACACTACTCACTGCTCACTGCTGGATTACGCTGCTCACTGCTGGATTACACTACTCACTGCTCACTGCTGGATTACACTGCTCACTGCTGGATTACACTACTCACTGCTCACTGCTGGATTACACTACTCACCGCTCACTGCTGGATTACACTACTCACTGCTCACTGCTGGATAACACTACTCACCGCTCACTGCTGGATTACACTACTCACTGCTCACTGCTGGATTACACTACTCACTGCTCACTGCTGGATTACACTACTCACTGCTCACTGCTGGATTACACTACTCACTGCTCACTGCTGGATTACACTACTCACTGCTCACTGCTGGATTACACTACTCACTGCTCACTGCTGGATTACACTACTCACTGCTCACTGCTGGATTACACTACTCACTGCTCACTGCTGGATTACACTACTCACTGCTCACTGCTGGATTACACTACTCACTGCTCACTGCTGGATTACACTACTCACTGCTCACTGCTGGATTACACTACTCACTGCTGGCAGTACACTGCTCACTGCTGGATTACACTACTCACTGCTGGCAGTACATTGCTCACTGCTGGATTACACTGCTCACTGCTGGCAGTACACTGCTCATTGCTGGAGTACACTATTCACTGCTCACTGCTGGCAGTACATTGCTCACTGCTGGATTACACTACTCACTGCTCACTGCTGGCAGTACACTGCTCACTGCTGGATTACACTACTCACTGCTCACTGCTGGCAGTACATTGCTCACTGCTGGAGTACACTACTCACTGCTCACTGCTGGCAGTACATTGCTCACTGCTGGATTACACTACTCACTGCTCACTGCTGGAATACACTACTCATTGCTCACTGCTGGCAGTATACTGCTCACTGCTGGATTACACTACTCACTGCTCACTGCTGGCAGTACATTGCTCACTGCTGGAGTACACTACTCACTGCTCACTGCTGGCAGTACACTGCTCACTGCTGGAGTACACTACTCATTGCTCACTGCTGGCAGTACACTGCTCACTGCTGGAGTACACTACTCACTGCTCACTGCTGGCAGTACACTGCTCACTGCTGGAGTACACTACTCACTGCTCACTGCTGGCAGTACACTGCTCACTGCTGGAGTACACTACTCATTGCTCACTGCTGGCAGTACACTGCTCACTGCTGGAGTACACTACTCACTGCTCACTGCTGGCAGTACACTGCTCACTGCTGGAGTACACTACTCATTGCTCATTGCTGGATTACACTACTCACTGCTCACTGCTGTAGTACACTACTCACTGCTCACTGCTGGCAGTACATTGCTCACTGCTGAAGTACACTACTCATTGCTCATTGCTGGATTACACTACTCACTGCTCACTGCTGGCAGTACACTGCTCACTGCTGGAGTACACTAATCATTGCTCACTGCTGGAGTACACTACACACTGCTCACTGCTGGAGTACACTACTCACTGCTCACTGCTGGCAGTACACTGCTCACTGCTGGAATACACTACTCATTGCTCACTGCTGGAGTACACTACTCACTGCTCACTGCTGGCAGTACACTGCTCACTGCTGGAGTACACTACTCATTGCTCACTGCTGGCAGTACACTGCTCACTGCTGGAGTACACTACTTACTGCTGGCAGTACACTGCTCACTGCTGGCAGTACACTGCTCACTGCTGGAGTACACTACTCACTGCTGGAGTACACTACTCACTGCTGGCAGTACACTGCTCACTGCTGGTAGTACACTGCTCACTGCTGGAGTACACTACTCACTGCTGGAGTACACTGCTCACTGCTGGCAGTACACTGCTCACTGCTGGCAGTACACTGCTCACTGCTGGAGTACACTACTCATTGCTCACTGCTGGAGTACACTACTCACTGCTCACTGTGCTGGAGTACACTACTCATTGCTCACTGCTGGAGTACACTACTCACTGCTCACTACTGGAGTACACTACTCACTGCTCACTGATGGCAGTACATTGCTCACTGCTTGAGTACACTACTCATTGCTCACTGCTGGAGTACACTACTCATTGCTCACTGCTGGAGTACACTATTCACTGCTTACTGCTGGAGTACACTACTCACTGCTCACTGATGGCAGTACATTGCTCACTGCTGGAGTACACTACTCACTGCTCACTGCTCACTGCTGGAGTACACTACTCACTGCTCACTGCTGGCAGTACACTGCTCACTGCTGGAGTACACTACTCACTGCTCACTGCTGGCAGTACACTGCTCACTGCTGGAGTACACTACTCATTGCCCACTACTGGCAGTATACTGCTCACTGCTGGAGTACACTACTCATTGCCCACTGCTGGCAGTATACTGCTCACTGCTGGAGTACACTACTCACTGCTGGCAGTATACCGCTCACTGCTGGAGTACACTACTCACTGCTCACTGCTGGCAGTACACTGCTCACTGCTGGAGTACACTACTCATTGCTCACTGCTGGCAGTATACCGCTCACTGCTGGAGTACACTACTCACTGCTCACTGCTGGTAGTATACTGCTCACTGCTGGAGTACACTACTCATTGCTCACTGCTGGCAGTACACTGCTCACTGCTGTAGTACACTACTCATTGCTCACTGCTGGCAGTACACTGCTCACTGCTGGAGTACACTACTCATTGCTCACTGCTGGCAATACACTGCTCATTGCTGGAGTACACTACTCATTGTTCACTGCTGGCAGTACACTGCTCACTGCTGGAGTACACTACTCATTGCCCACTGCTGGCAGTACATTGCCCACTGCTGGCAGTACATTGCCCACTGCTGGCAGTACACTGCTCACTGCTGGAGTACACTACTCATTGCCCACTGCTGGCAGTACACCGCTCACTGCTGGAGTACACTACTCATTGCCCACTGATGGCAGTACATTGCCCACTGCTGGCAGTACATTGCCCACTGCTGGCAGTACATTGCCCACTGCTGGCAGTACATTGCCCACTGCTGGCAGTACACTGCTCACTGCTGGCAGTACATTGCCCACTGCTGGCAGTACATTGCCCACTGCTGGCAGTACACTGCTCACTGCTGGCAGTACATTGCCCACTGCTGACAGTACATTGCTCACTACTAAAGTCAAACATATCAAATAAGTACCAGCACAATTGTCAAACAGGATTGGTTGAAATTATTATATTAATATAAACTGTATTTATTCAATTATAAAGTCTACAATTCAATTCAATTCAATTATTCTTGATTAACTCAGATCATTTACATGACATATGAGTATACATGTAATTAGTTAACAGATGTTGTGACAAATATCGCTGAAAGCGTTCACGTTCATCAGACTTATCCATAGTGTATATATGAATAATTAATGGTTTGTTCTGCACGGCCACGCGCGTGAGATGTATCACAGACATGTTACTATTTATTAATTGCACATTGCATAATTAAATTAAATGAAATTATAGATCCTGCCTTATTCATGTACAGTTCTACAGGGAAATTATTCATGTAGGGAAATTATTCATGTACAGTTCTACAGGGAAATTATGTATGTACAGTTCTACATGGAAATTATTTATGTACAGTTCGACAGGGAAATTATTCATGTACAGTTCTACAGGGAAATTAGTCATGTACAGTTCTACAGAGGAATTATTCATGTACAGTTCTACAGGGAAATTATTCATGTAGGGAAATTATTCATGTACAGTTCTACAGGGAAATTACTCATGTACAGTTCTACAGAGAAATTATTCATGTACAGTTCTACAGGGAAATTATTCATATACAGTTCTACAGAGAAATTATTCATGTACAGTTCTACAGGGAAATTATTCATGTACAGTTCTACAGAGAAAGTATTCATGTACAGTTCTACAGAGAAATTATTCATGTACAGTTCTACAGGGAAATTATTCATGTACAGTTCTACAGGGAAATTATTCATGTACAGTTCTACAGGGAAATTATTCATGTAGGGAAATTATTCATGTACAGTTCTATAGGGAAATTACTCATGTACAGTTCTACAGAGAAATTATTCATGTACAGTTCTACAGGGAAATTATTCATGTACAGTTCTACAGAGAAATTATTCATGTACAGTTCTACAGGGAAATTATTCATGTACAGTTCTACAGAGAAAGTATTCATGTACAGTTCTACAGAGAAATTATTCATGTACAGTTCTACAGGGAAATTATTCATGTACAGTTCTACAGGGAAATTAGTCATGTACAGTTCTACAGAGGAATTATTCATGCACAGTTCTACAGGGAAATTATTCATGTATGGAAATTATTCATGTACAGATCTACAGGGAAATTATGTATGTACAGTTCTACATGGAAATTATTCATGTACAGTTCGACAGGGAACTTATTCATGTACAGTTCTACAGGGAAATTATTCATGTACAGTTCTACAGGGAAATTATTCATGTACAGTTCTACAGGGAAATTATTCATGTACAGTTCTACAGGGAAATTACTCATGTACAGTTCTACAGAGAAATTATTCATGTACAGTTCTACAGGGAAAGTATTCATGTACAGTTCTACAGAGAAATTATTCATGTACAGTTCTACAGGGAAATTATTCATGTACAGTTCTACAGAGAAAGTATTCATGTACAGTTCTACAGAGAAATTATTCATGTACAGTTCTACAGGGAAATTATTCATGTACAGTTCTACAGGGAAATTAGTCATGTACAGTTCTACAGAGGAATTATTCATGTACAGTTCTACAGGGAAATTATTCATGTAGGGAAATTATTCATGTACAGATATACAGGGAAATTATGTATGTACAGTTCTACATGGAAATTATTCATGTACAGTTCTATAGGGAACTTATTCATGTACAGTTCTACAGGAAAATTATTCATGTACAGTTCTACAGGGAAATTAGTCATGTACAGTTCTACAGAGGAATTATTCATGTACAGTTCTACAGGGAATTATTCATGTAGGGAAATTATTCATGTACAGTTCGACAGGGAACTTATTCATGTACAGTTCTACAGGGAAATTATTCATGTACAGTTCTACATGGAAATTATTCATGTACAGTTCTACAGGGAAATTATTCATGTACAGTTCTACAGGGAAATTATTCATGTACAGTTCTACATGGAAATTATTCATGTACAGTTCGACAGGGAACTTATTCATGTACAGTTCTACAGGGAAATTATTCATGTATAGTTCTACATGGAAATTATTCATGTACAGTTCTACAGGGAAATTATTCATGTACAGTTCTACAGGGAAATTATTCATGTACAGTTCTACAGGGAAATTATTCATATACAGTTATACAGGGACATTATTCATGTACAGTTATACAGGGAAATTATTCATGTACAATTCTACAGGGAAATTATTAATGTACAGTTCTACAGGGAAATTGTTCATGTACAGTTCTACAGGGAAATTATTCATGTACAGGTCTACAGGGGAATTATTCATGTACAGTTATACAGGGGAACTATTCATGTACAATTCTACAGGGAAATTATTCATGTACAGTTCTACAGGGAAATTGTTCATGTACAGTTCTACAGGGAAATTATTCATGTACAGTTCTACAGGGGAATTATTCATGTACAGTTATACAGGGGAACTATTCATGTACAATTATACAGGCAAATTATTCATGTACAGTTCTACAGGGAAATTATCAATGGGAAGCTATCGTATAGGAAGGTCACAGACACCACCATGCTAGAATGCTCAATAGACGAAACAAACAAATCGTTATCACCGTTATTGTCGAAGCTGCAAGTTTTACAGATGAGCACAGAAGCTGTTTAAGAGAATGACAAGTCTGAAGCACAAACAGAATGTGATTCTATCACACATTTGCTTAGACTACATTAGCCTGGGCTCCAGTCTGTCCATTTTTCACCTTTTAACTTCTGGTAAAATGACACGTTGATATTATCAGAGACTCAATAAGGCCCAATTAATGGTCTCGGTGTTAAAATATATTTATTTGACTGACCAGGCAAACTATATCAACACCTGTTCCCAGGGTAAGACTACATGTATAACGATGAAAATGCCGAAACTACACATATTTTTTATTTTCAAAGCAAGTACATTTGAGCAACGTTCTTAACAATACCTTCCCGATACTGGCCTATCGTCTGCGTAACATACAGGAAGAATTTTACTTTTGATAATGTAAGGACAAGGCAAGAAGTGTAGGTTTGGTATTCGTGACGGTTGTATCGGCAAGACGTGTGGGATTGGCATTCGTGACCGGTTGTATCGGCAAGAAGTGTGGATTTGGTATTCGTAACCGGTTGTATCGGCAAGAAGTGTAGGTTTGGCATTCGTGACGGTTGTATCGGTAAGACGTGTAGGTTTGGTATTCGTGACCGGTTGTATCGGCAAGAAGTGTGGGTTTGGTATTCGTGACGGTTGTATCGGCAACAAGTGTGGGTTTGGTATTCGTGACCGGTTTTATCGGCAAGAAGTGTAGGTTTGGTATTCGTGACCGGTTGTATCGGCAAGAAGTGTGGGTTTGGTATTCGTGACGGTTGTATCGGCAACAAGTGTGGGTTTTGTATTCGTGACCGGTTGTATCGGCAAGAAGTGTGGGTTTGGTATTCGTGACCGGTTGTATCGGCAAGAAGTGTGGGTTTGGTATTCGTGACGGTTGTATCGGCAAGAAGTGTGGGTTTGGTATTCGTGACGGTTGTATCGGCAACAAGTGTGGGTTTGGTATTCGTGACCGGTTTTATCGGCAAGAAGTGTAGGTTTGGTATTCGTGACCGGTTGTATCGGCAAGAAGTGTGGGTTTGGTATTCGTGACGGTTGTATCGGCAACAAGTGTGGGTTTTGTATTCGTGACCGGTTGTATCGGCAAGAAGTGTGGGTTTGGTATTCGTGACCGGTTGTATCGGCAAGAAGTGTGGGTTTGGTATTCGTGACGGTTGTATCGGCAAGAAGTGTGGGTTTGGTATTCGTGACGGTTGTATCGGCAAGAAGTGTAGGTTTGGTATTCGTGACCGGTTGTATCGGCAAGAAGTGTGGGTTTGGTATTCGTGACCGGTTGTATCGGCAAGAAGTGTAGGTTTGGTATTCGTGACCGGTTGTATCGGCAAGAAGTGTGGGTTTGGTATTCGTGACGGTTGTATCGGCAACAAGTGTGGGTTTTGTATTCGTGACCGGTTGTATCGGCAAGAAGTGTGGGTTTGGTATTCGTGACCGGTTGTATCGGCAAGAAGTGTGGGTTTGGTATTCGTGACGGTTGTATCGGCAAGAAGTGTAGGTTTGGTATTCGTGACGGTTGTATCGGCAAGAAGTGTAGGTTTGGTATTCGTGACCGGTTGTATCGGCAAGAAGTGTGGGTTTGGTATTCGTGACCGGTTGTATCGGCAATAACAGATGTAGGTTTGGCATTCGTGACCGGTTGTATCGGCAATAACAGATGTAGGTTTGGTATTCGTGACGGTTGCATTGGTAAGAAGTGTGGGTTTGGTATTCGTGACGGTTGTATCGGTAAGAAGTGTAGGATTGGTATTCGTGACCGGTTGTATCGGCAATAACAGATGTAGGTTTGGTATTCGTGACCGGTTGTATCGGCAATAACAGATGTAGGATTGGCATTCGTGACCGGTTGCATCGGCAATAACAGATGTAGGATTGGCATTCGCGACCGGTTGCATCAGCAATAACAGATGTAGGATTGGCATTCGTGACCGGTTGCATCGGCAATAACAGGTGTAGGTTTGGCATTCGTGACCGGTTGTATCGGCAATAACAGATGTAGGATTGGCATTCGTGACCGGTTGCATCGGCAATAACAGATGTAGGTTTGGCATTCGTGACCTGTTGTATCGGCAATAACAGATGTAGGTTTGGCATTCGTGACCTGTTGTATCGGCAATAACAGATGTAGATTTGGTATTCGTGACCGGTTGTATCGGCAATAACAGATGTAGGTTTGGCATTCGTGGCCGGTTGTATCGGCAGTAACAGATGTAGGTTTGGCATTCGTGACCTGTTGTATCGGCAATAACAGATGTAGGTTTGGCATTCGTGACCTGTTGTATCGGCAATAACAGATGTAGGTTTGGCATTCGTGACCGGTTGTATCGGCAATAACAGATGTAGGTTTGGCATTCGTGACCGGTTGTATCGGCAGTAACAGGTGTAGGTTTGGCATTCGTGACGAGTTGTATCGGCAATAACAGATGTAGGTTTGGCATTCGTGACCGGTTGTATCGGCAATAACAGATGTAAGTTTGGTATTTGTGACCGGTTGTATCGGCAGTAACAGATGTAGGTTTGGTATTCGTGACCTGTTGTATCGGCAATAACAGATGTAGGTTTGGTATTTGTGACCTGTTGTATCGGCAAGAAGTGTAGGTTTGGCATTCGTGACCGGTTGTATCGGCAAGAAGTGTGGGTTTGGTATTCGTGACGGTTGTATCGGCAAGAAGTGTGGGTTTGGTATTCGTGACGGTTGTATCGGCAACAAGTGTGGGTTTTGTATTCGTGACCGGTTGTATCGATAAGAAGTGTGGGTTTGGTATTCGTGACGGTTGTATCGGCAACAAGTGTGGGTTTGGTATTCGTGACCGGTTGTATCGGCAAGAAGTGTGGGTTTGGTATTCATGACCGGTTGTATCGGTAAGAAGTGTAGGTTTGGTATTCGTGACGGTTGTATCGGCAAGAAGTGTAGGTTTGGTATTCGTGACCGGTTGTATCGGCAAGAAGTGTAGGTTTGGTATTCGTGACCGGTTGTATCGGCAAGAAGTGTAGGTTTGGTATTCGTGACCGGTTGTATCGGCAACAAGTGTGGGATTTGTATTCGTGACCGGTTGTATCGGCAAGAAGTGTGGGTTTGGTATTCGTGACCGGTTGTATCGGCAAGAAGTGTAGGTTTGGTATTCGTGACCGGTTGTATCGGCAAGAAGTGTGGGTTTGGTATTCGTGACCAGTTGTATCGGCAATAACAGATGTAGGTTTGGCATTCGTGACCGGTTGAATCGGCAATAACAGATGTAGGTTTGGTATTCGTGACCAGTTGTATCGGCAATAACAGATGTAGGTTTGGCATTCGTGACCGGTTGTATCGGCAATAACAGGTGTAGGTTTGGCATTTGTGACCGGTTGTATCGGCAGTAACAGGTGTAGGTTTGGCATTCGTGACCTGTTGTATCGGCAATAACAGGTGTAGGTTTGGCATTCGTGACCGGTTGTATCGGTAATAACATATGTAGGTTTGGCATTCGTGACCGGTTGTATCAGCAGTAAGAGATAGGAAAACCATGTACGGTCAACTGTCTGAAAACAGTATCCCCTAGTTTTTTTAACCGTACACTTGTCCCGTCTTCTTCGAAGTAAGCTCGACGGTATAAATAACAATTGACATCCCATTGAAACTCCGTCATCAAAGCCATACTAATTGTTTTACACAGCCCCTAAACACGCCGCTTGTTTTTATCAAATCTGATCCCTTTAGAATTCAAAAATATATTTTTAATTACACGTCAGTCCCTTCGTGAGAGCATATAGTCATAACCCCGAACAAGCAACAACAACATTGAAACTGGAATTATTCCAGACATTGCTCCAGATTTTCAAAATGCTATGTTTAACTTTGCAATATGAAGGAGATGTCACAATGTATTACTCGCTTGTGTGATATTCGTTCAAACATGGTCGGCAGATAATGCGGATGTAAATCATTAGATCTGTTAAACACGAGGCATGCCTTGAGATAAAAATGAATACTCGTCGGTGGAATCGCTGTATGTTAAGACAGTTAAAATCTGCATCTACGCTGTGATATTGGTTACCTAAAATTGGTTGTGTTGTGGTTTTGAAATCTTGTGAAAGTTGTTTACTCACGTAGGTCATTACACATTTGTTCTCATTTTTATATTTGTACAAGGCCCATCAATGAACATTATAGTACAACGTCAATATGTTAGGCGGAGAAGAAAGACCATATGGATTCTCCAACCTCCGAGACCATATGGATTCTCCAACCTCCGAGACCACATGAATTCTCCAACCTCCGAGACATCAAGGATTCTCTAACCTCCGAGACCACATGGATTCTCCAACCTCCGAGACCACATGGATTCTCCAACCTCCGAGACCACATGGATTCTCCAACCTCCGAGACCACATGGATTCTCCAACCTCCGAGACATCAAGGATTCTCTAACCTCCGAGACCACATGGATTCTCCAACCTCCGAGACCACATGGATTCTCCAACCTCCGAGACCACATGGATTCTCCAACCTCCGAGACCACAAGGAATCTCCAACCTCCGAGACCACATGGATTCTCCAACCTCCGAGACCACATGGATTCTCTAACCTCCGAGACCACATGGATTCTCCAATCTCCGAGACCACATGGATTCTCTAACCTCCGAGACCGCATTGATTCTCCAACCTCCGAGACCACATGGATTCTCCAACCTCCGAGACCACAAGGATTCTCTAACCTCTGAGACCACATGGATTCTCTAACCTCCGAGACCACATGGATTCTCTAACCTCCGAGACCACAAGGATTCTCTAACCTCCGAGACCACATGGATTCTCTAACCTCCGAGACCACAAGGATTCTCTAACCTCCGAGACCACATGGATTCTCTAACCTCCGAGACCACAAGGATTCTCTAACCTCCGAGACTACATGGATTCTCTAACCTCAGAGACCGCATTGATTCTCCAACCTCCGCAAGCCACTGATAACCTTCTCATATATATCGTCATGTTATCATTTGTACCGGTTAGGGGAGCGAACGGCCCGGATGATAGCCGTGAAAGGCGAGTTCTAACAACAACGTGCTACGGATGCTCATAGACCGATCGAACACGAATAGTCATAGATCGCTGGACCACGGAGGCTCATAGACCACTGAACAACGGAGGCTCATAGACCGTTCGACTACGGAGGCTCATAGACCACTGAACAACGAAGGCTCATAGACCGTTCGACTACGGAGGCTCATAGACCGTTCGACCACGGAGGCTCATAGACCGTTCGACTACGGAGGCTCATAGACCGTTCGACCACGGAGGCTCATAGACCGTTCGACCACGGATGCTCATAGACCGTTCGACCACGGAGGCTCATAGACCGTTCGACCACGGAGGCTCATAGATGTTCGACCACGGATGTTCATATACCGTTCGACCACGAGTGCAATGATACAGACAGAGACCCATTCCAGAGTCTCCTCTGGTTCTTTTACGTGCGCGGTGTAAAGCACCGACACGAGACCTCGGTTTAAAGTCCCATCTGAAAGACTGTTAATTTTATTAGGGTCAGACGGGGGATCGAACCTGCGATCCCTGGATTACCAGTCCAGCGTGTTACCACTGGACTACAGATCCGTCTGTACCCCGTAATTATGATGTATGTTTGTTCTTTTATAGGTACGACTATACCGACCCGGAGTTTATAGAAATCACCCACTTGATGGATCAGTTATTACAGAGACAAGGTGTCAAAAACCCGCTTAACTTCTTCCCTGTCTTACAAAAACTACCTACATCAAAGAAGGCAAGCTCAAGTTCCACATAACTAATTATTTGAGCGTAAAATGAAACTTATTATAGTTATACAAATGTATGTAAATATGAAATTGAAGTTCGTATCATTTAATGGGTGTGTGTGATTGTAATAGTGTTATGCTAATGATGAATACGATACACTCTACTAGAGCAAGTTCATCGCCATATTAAACACAGAACCTCATTTCATTGTTTCATTGAATGACAATTGATGCAACAATAGATCTTGTAGTCTAAATCTCATTTCCCAGTCTGTATACTATTGGTTATTGTTGACATTTGTTTCAGTTCGCTATGGCATGTTTTAATTTAGTTTATACACATTTATTTTAGCTCGATTGCGAAACAAGTTCTTTCAACTTATATTAATCACTCTCGAGACCTCATTCATGATGGAATCCATCGCCATGAAGGAGAGAGACGGGGCAATGTGGAATTTAAATGCTTTGCCTAAGGTCACAATCGTAACTGCTCCAGCGGGGCTCGAACTCCAATTTTCCAGTTTTAATTTGAGGATGGCTTCATGTTAGATTGACCTAATTCATGATGATGATGATGATGATGATGATGATGATGATGATGATGATGATGATGATGATGATGATGATGATGATGATGATGATGATGATTATTTACCCTCGCCTCCGGCGAACCATGTGGGCGAGCGTACTAAGATGTTTAGTTAACACTCATATATTATAAACTAAGGTGATTAAGTTGCGTGCGTTAATAATACGGACCTAATTCAAAGGAGTTATCTGGATAAATAAAGCTATCATTATTATTTTATTTATTTTGGATTTATAATTGGTTCACTGACGTACCATAACTATATTAGTAGGTTATTAAGTTCAACTGAGGGGGAAACGTTTAAACGAAACATTTAAACATTTAAACCAATAATAGCCAGGAAAGTTACCAGAGTTCATCAGTCGACTCGAGCAACAAAACATGCAAAGAATTTCAAAATGTTTTCAAATGGGATTAAAACTAGGTCACTATTTATGATAAATGAAATCGTTGCGATGGACCGTTGCTATGAATGTTGTCGTCAAATTTGGCTTGCAGCATTGTTTACAATACCATTCATCAAATTTAACAAAGACTAGGTCAAGCGAAAATATATTTGAATAATATAATATATATATATAAATCGTCGCTACCGGTTGCCCATATGAGCGACGCCTCCTGAAGAGATTAGTCATTTTAGATTTTGGAGGATAGTGCAATGATACAGACAGAGACCTATTCCAGGGTCTCCTCTGGTTCTTTTACGTGCACGGTGTAAAGCACCGACACGAGACCTCGGTTTATCTGAAAGACTGTTAATTTTATTAGGGTCAGACGGGGGATCGAACCTGCGATCCATGGATTACCAGTCCAGTGTGTTATCACTAGACTACAGATCCGTCTGTTGCATGACATTCTGTATTATTGGTCATTATTTATATTAGAAGACATACAAAACGCACACTTCGGATCAGTGTGTTTTTACATGAAAAACAATAACTATATAAATACATAGTTTTAAACATTTTGGAATATTTTTAGTTGATCAGTTTGTGGTTTGTAATAAAGATGTGATATATCTTTAATGTAATCCTTCGTATTTCATTTGCATGTAATAATAATAATCATATAACGTAGGTGTGTGTTTTCTGTCCTCTAGTATATAATGTAGGTGTGCGTTTTCTATGTCCTCTAGTTTACCTGTTTCATTGTGCTATTTCAAGTTTTAATTTGTTGAGGGCCTTATGGTAGATTGACTTAATTGTTCAAATGAGTTCTGTAAACACAGTCTTTCCTATTGTTATTATAAGGTTAAACGGTCCTTGTTAGCAGTAAATGTACATTTAAATGAGATAATATAAGTGTATCCTCTCTATTTCAGACAAAGGAAACGAAGCGTGTTTTGGGAAAGGTTTCGGAATTTATTCATGCAAAGGTTGAAGCTGCTCGAGAAACATTCGATAGTGGAAATCTGCGCAGCTTGGTTGACTCTTATTTAGAACAAGAGGATCACGTAGATTGCGTCACAGGTTTGTTGTGTCCCAGTTGCTAGACATATATTGTTTCCCATGTAACACGTATTATTTCAGAATATGTACCTATCCCCCCCCCCACACATTTCCCCCATACATATGTTAACATATCACATGATCAGATATAATCTGGGATCTTCTGGTTGTCGAACTTGCAACAAGGGACACACGCTTCACCAACTGGAGGTATGGACAAACCCTGAAGCAACCGAGACGACCAGATGTCTAGCTGACAGATCCGTCTATGTGCTGCTGCAGGATGACCAACTGTGAGGAGGGTGACCCTAAAAGGGACTGTTTTGGAAAGAAACTACCAACACCTCAGGATTTGTCACTCTGATAGAAAAGAAGAAGCCGCCTCACGATGTCATCTTTTATCGCACCATCATCGGACACAACAAGAACACTACTCTACAATACATCATCCAGCAAAATCTACATATCACCACGAATAATCGACAGTGCAGGGCACGTACAGCTAATCATCTTAGAACGCTCGCCCACATGGTTGCGCGGAGGCGATGACAAATAAACTGAAACATCGTCTGAAAACACAACATTCGATGGTTGGTACCATATGAACCCTAACACACATATTTGTTTGCTTGTGATGTATAGTATGTTACCTTTTAACAAGGACACGCCAGATACACATCTCTGGTTATTTGACAACAGGACGAGCTTTGCGTGACATACCGCCTTGTTTTATTGTGTAAATGTTGTAATAGTTTACCCTTGCATTTTGTGTGGCTAAATCGGCCAGTTGTTGACGATCTGTTATAGTATTTGATATGCATTTTCTATTGAAACGTTGCAAGTTATTATTATCTATTAGTTTATCACCGAGATCTAGATCGGAGATTTGTGTGTGAGCTGTCCTATCACTTACAGTGTCAGTATATAGGGTATGAAGAAGAAGAATCGTGTACAGATGGATATGTAGTCCAGTGGTAACACGCTGGACTGGTAATCCAGGGATTGCAGCCTTGCAGGTTCGATCCCCCGCCTGACCCTAATAAAATTAACAGTCTTTCAGATGGGACGTTAAACCGAGGTCTCGTGCCGGTGCTTTACACTGTGCACGCAAAAGAACCAGAGCAGATTCTGGAATGGGTCTCTGTCTGTATCATTCACTATCCTCCAAAATCTAAAATAACTAATCTCTTCAGGAGGCGTCGCTCATATGGGCAACCGGTAGCGACGATAAATAAACATAAAAACACACAGAATCGCTTATTAAGACACAAACTTATACAGTTTATGGTCTACAAACAAATGGATATAACAATACATACTAATCAATCACTCTTGTATTACATATACGCTTCTCTGTCATACATTGTCTCTATTACATATACGCTTCTCTGTCATACATTGTCTCTATTACATATTGTGCAAAACCCCAATTTGCACGAAATATTTATTATTGTTATATATAAATAGTAATGTATTATATAAATACATTAAACTGTTTCTATATATGGCCAAATGTTTACCATGTAATATATATATATTTGTTTTATGCATAATCGTCTGCTATTATTTTCGCGCCTAAAATTATCAATCTCGCTTCGCGCGGGAAATGACTTAAGATGTTAGGCCTAATCTCAGTTTATCAAGGCCGTGGTTGCAGGTGTCCAGTTATGTAATACAAAGGCACCGAACTGGTTTGATGGTGTAATATTAGATAACATAACAGATGTTTAGGAATAACAGATGTTTTAGGAATTGTTATATCATATATACACTGATTCAATTATGTATATAAGAAATATTGTGCAAAACCCCAATTTGCACGAAATATTTATTATTGTTATATATAAATAGTAATGTATTATATAAATACATTAAACTGTTTCTATATATGGCCAAATGTTTACCATGTAATATATATATATTTGTTTTATGCATAATCGTCTGCTATTATTTTCGCGCCTAAAATTATCAATCTCGCTTCGCGCGGGAAATGACTTAAGATGTTAGGCCTAATCTCAGTTTATCAAGGCCGTGGTTGCAGGTGTCCAGTTATGTAATACAAAGGCACCGAACTGGTTTGATGGTGTAATATTAGATAACATAACAGATGTTTAGGAATAACAGATGTTTTAGGAATTGTTATATCATATATACACTGATTCAACTATGTATATAAGAAATGGATTTTATTAACATAGATCAGACACACTAGAGCCTAACTCCAGGAGCGAGAAAGGTCGTGATCTCAATCTAGTATATAGAACATATAAACTGTATTTATGATACTTAGATATTATGGACATTATAAGAAATATAACTTATAAAGATTTGTCGAATAATTAAATTGTTCAGCCACAGAAGAAACATAGAGTTTCGGCGAACCATACCAGAAGTTGATTAAAAGTTAATCTAATCAGAAACAGTGATTAGATTATAGTGATATTGAGTAATGACGGATTAGAAAGATTGGATGTTAAATATACTGTGTAAGCGCATAGTCGGCTCACACAAATGGATTGTTAAATAAGCTTTTAATGATACGATGTATATATATATAGATCACTGATTATATATATATGTATATTTCTGATGCCAATTTAAACAAGATATTATATAGAAGAAATGTAATACTGTGTTGAGTTATCATTAATACATATAATAACGAAGAAACCCCCTAGACAACTCCAGCGAGTCTACAATAGGATAGACCCTGGTAAGAGCCGTAGCAACCGAGACATAGTATTACGAGAAGAAAAAGGAGAGTTTGCGACAATTGGGACGCTCGTCCGGGATTGGAAATAAAGAAGAGGTGACATATCGTGACATATTGTGAAGGACACTAGGATTTATATATGGAATATTGTGAAGGACACTAGGATTTATACATGAAGAATACAAGGGACTATTAATTAACGTGGGAAAACAGAAGTGCATGCGAGACAGTGTTAGAATTAGGAAATAAGTGAAAGACGTCAACGAATTATTAAATTAATGAAATGGATTAAATTATTGGAAATGTGCAAACTTTGAATATGTGATAAATTATATATTGGATTAACGGACGAGACAGACTTCGGTAAGTACCAGTTTTCTTTTCATAGAGGCTTAATATTATCATTAAAATTATATTAGTGATTTACTTCCTTTTATTGAACTCAACTCTATAATACATTTGGAGATACATTCTGGGGATTAAAAATTTTGGGAAATAAAAAAATAAAATGGCTACAACTAGGAGTGCTAATAAGGAAACTGAGGGGCCGGTTCACCCCGACTTGCAGACAACAGTTGATGAGATATGGGACAAATTAATGAGACTTCCCTTCTTTAATCAGGCAAATCTGGAACGTCAGGGTGAGATTTATGAGAAAGAAAGAGAGAGGGAAAGAGAGAGGGAAGAAGTAAAACAAAGAGAGAGAGAAAGAGAGAGGGAAGAAGTAAAACAAAGAGAAGAAAGAGAGAGGGAAAGAGAAGAAAGAGAGAGAGAAAGAGAGAGGGAAGAAGTAAAACAAAGAGAAGAAAGAGAGAGGGAAAGAGAAGAAAGAGAGAGAGAAAGAGAGAGGGATGAAGTAAAACAAAGAGGGGAAAGAGAAGAGAAAGAAAGGGACAGGGAGGAAAGAATGCAAAGGGAGAAAATGCAGACGGAGATTCGCCTGAGAGAAATCCAGAGAGATCAGGAATCTCAGCAAAATAACCCCCTCCATACAGATAATAGGCCCTCTAAGACAAACATTTCTGTTCCTATTTGGACCCAGACTATGAGGCCAGATAAATTCTTCGCAACATGTGAGAGACTGTTCGAAGCTAGCCAGGTCGCCAAACAAACCTGGGTGGGCCATATTATAGACAAGTTGTCCGACAAGGCCAGAAATATATATGCCACTCTTCCTGTCCAAGACGCTAATAATTACGATACCCTCAAGGCCGCCATCTTGGATGAATATAGACTCTCACCCACTGTATATAGAAAGAATTTCTTCTCTTGGGTAAGGAAACCTCAGCAGACATATTCCGAATTCATTAAGGAATTAAGGGAGCAAATGACTCTATGGACGGAGAACAATGATCCGAG
>CM026404.1:11112690-11195944 GCA_014843695.1 Archivesica marissinica | reverse complement strand
TGGATTTTATTAACATAGATCAGACACACTAGAGCCTAACTCCAGGAGCGAGAAAGGTCGTGATCTCAATCTAGTATATAGAACATATAAACTGTATTTATGATACTTAGATATTATTGACATTATAAGAAATATAACTTATAAAGATTTGTCGAATAATTAAATTGTTCAGCCACAGAAGAAACATAGAGTTTCGGCGAACCATACCAGAAGTTGATTAAAAGTTAATCTAATCAGAAACAGTGATTAGATTATAGTGATATTGAGTAATGACGGATTAGAAAGATTGGATGTTAAATATACTGTGTAAGCGCATAGTCGGCTCACACAAATGGATTGTTAAATAAGCTTTTAATGATACGATGTATATATATATAGATCACTGATTATATATATATGGATATTTCTGATGCCAATTTAAACAAGATATTATATAGAAGAAATGTAATACTGTGTTGAGTTATCATTAATACATATAATAACGAAGAAACCCCCTAGACAACTCCAGCGAGTCTACAATAGGATAGACCCTGGTAAGAGCCGTAGCAACCTAGACATATTATTACGAGAAGAAAAAGGAGAGTTTGCGACACATATACGCTTCTCTGTCATACATTGTCCCTATAACGTATTGTTGAAGTGTGCTTACAAATCGAAATGTTTAAATGTTGACTATATTAATCATTTTGGAGGATACTCTCAAAATATCCTAAAGCTATATTTCGAGGGCTGGGTGCAAAACTACTGTAAGCCTTTCAATAGATCTGTCTTACACCATTTGTGCACTGAGAGCTCGGTATGTAGCCCTTTGTAGCCCTCACACACAACGAGCAGAGGTACGAGTAATAAATAGTGTGTGTGTTTTACGTTTATTTATCGCCGCTACCGGTTGCCTATATGAGCGACGCCTCCCGAAGAGATTAGTCATTTTAGATTTGTGGAGGATAGTGCAATGATACAGACAGAGACTCATTCCAGAATCGCCTCTGGTTCTTTTACGTGCACGGTGTAAAGCACCGACACGAGACCTCGGTTTAATGTCCCATCTTAAAGACTGTTAATTTCATTATGGTCAGATGGGGGATCGAACCTGCGATCCTTGGATTACCAGTCCAGTGTGTTACCACTGGACTTAATAAACAGTATCAGTGGAGTTAAAGATATAGTCATGTTAAAAAAGCATAATTGCGAGCGTCACGGTTTTTTTAATGCCAAAACTATTAAAGCGACACTACATCGTTAAAAGCAAATAAAATGCATTGTTCACGTATAAATGCATTGCTACTACAAATTCTTGCGAATACATTCGAACACTAACATTGACCCAATAAACAGTGTTTTTGTGGTCTACAAACGTTCAAAATTGGAAGCAGGATTTCATATAATGGCCATCCATGGTCCTGAATTGACGTTTAGAGATAATTTAACTAAGATTAGTCTACAAATAAATATACATAGGCACCATTGTGAGATATAATGGTAAATATGTACCATAAACCGTTTTATTTCAGGATACACGAGTTGTATGACGCTTTGATGTCGACCCTATGTTTGCTATGTCAACAAACCGCGTACACGACGTATGTTTATTAGTTGAAATACTCAGTTTTTAGGCAAATATTTGGAAAAAAATTATACCATATAATATGAAAATACATGTAGACATTTGCGTTTTCAGTGATGTAGTGTCCCTTTAATAAAACATACTAAGAGTGATTTAATTACGTACATTAATTTCATTGCTGTTATGATTTGTTTCGGAGAATTGGAGCTATGAAGAGAGTCTAGTGAAATGAAGTTTAGTTTAAACTTTAAACAGTAAACTTGATTTATTTTATGGATGCGAAGCAAGTTCAAACAACTTATATTAATCACTCTCGTTGGCGTGGATGAAAGCGTAAATGTGGTCATTCGTGTGGGAGGAAGGTGTGAGTTTTCTATCTCCTCTAGTATATAATGTAGGTGTGCGTTTTCTATAGATATATGGAGAAGCAAAAGGGCTGGGCCACAAGTATTATTGTTCTATGTATCTCGGTGACTATATGAATTTAATTTTGTGAACACATTTGTTCATATATGTATATATATATAACGATCGCCCATATGGTTCGCCGGAGACGAGGGTAAATACACTCAATCATATATATAAAAAAAAAATGTTTTTTTAATTTTTTTATTTTTATATATTTGTAAATGAAAATGTTTGTACCATATATCTTATTTAATTCATCCGCAACATGTTTGTACATTTGAGTTGTATTGTACATTGAATATAAAGAATGCAATAAAATATGATTAAACTAATAATAGTTTCACATATTTGCCTGTGATAAATTACGTAACTTTAAATAATCAACAGTTTATTACTATATACTATGGAAGAACATGTTTCGCTACATTTTTGCCATCATGAATTGATTAGGCCTATGCTTTAGCATAACGGACATTTCTGGAATCTCAAACATTCGGTTGACTAAGGTGATACTTTCCATATATTGATGTGCATCAAACATTCGGTTGACTAAGGTGATACTTTCCATATATGGTATGTAGTGATGCGCATGAAACCGTTTCTGCTAAAATACGAACGTAATTAAAATTATTTATTTAAAATATAATACAATAGATACGTGCATTAGTTGACCATATTTTTAGCGATTATAACCCAGAACGTTGATGCAGACTCGATAGCGTATTGAAATAGAAGGAACTATACTAGAGGACATAGAAAACGCACACCTACAGTATATGATTATTATTACATGAAAACGAAATACGAAGGATTCCATCAAAGATATATCACATCTTTATTACAAAACACAAACTGAACAACTAAAAATATTCCAAAATGTTTAAAACTATGTATTTATATAGTTATTATCGAGTGGTTAAGGTCGCTGACTTGTATACCACTGTAACCTATCATCACTGATGGTCACGGGTTCGAGCCCCGCTCAGGCCGTGCCACATTTATATGAAAAAGTTGGCAGTTTCTTACGGAGGTTGGTGCACTCAAGTACTGGTTAACCGCTGGAGCCTGCCCAGGAAAGGTGTTGTTAAGTAAATTGCCCGCCGGCTATATAGCCCCAAATGGTGCTAAAAACACACTTATCCGAAGTGGTACGTTTTCTATGTCCTCTCGTGTATATCGTCACGGCACATATTGAGACAATTTGGTATTTAGGAATCCTTCAATTTTCTACGGGTAGTTCACTTTAGCTTATGGTAAATCAACGGCTAAAAGTCAACGTATTAGTGGCATAATATCGGGGTATAGTATCATGGCAATGCGGAACATTGTGTTGCATTACTCTCCCCTTTGTTTACCTCATCGAGTAGCATATTCGCGTATTCGCCAATGTAGCCATGACATAAAACTCTTTGGTAAGAGCCGTCTCTAATGTTGTAAGAACTTGTGGCTCGACTCATTTTTGCTTTCTTTGCATGTATTGTATGTAGATTCTGTGTCATGATAGAGCAAAATAAAATATGATTAAACTTTCAAACACGCATGTTTATGTTGGCTGGTGGTTATTGCATTTTGCCATCCTGTTCAAATCATACATGCACATTATGTCTCATGCAATATGTCGCGTGATAATACATCACACACCTTTGGTTATGTACATATGTTTAAAAGTATTACTTGCCTAATATATATTAATACATATAAAACTTATGTATTTGATATTCCGTCATTTGTAGAATAAATGGCCTATTTCAAATTCAAATACATCGTGTGTTGTTTAATTAGTCCAGCAAATCAAACTGAGCTAACAATAGGAGTGCACATGTGGATAACGTTTCTGGGAAACAAATTAGCATAAAGTTGGTGGAGTGAGTTGATATGCCATAAAATATGAATACACTTTCAAACACGCATGTATATAAAATCGTGTCTCTTCCTTATTTTCCAGAGGAGAATGTATACCATATTGTTCGAGACTTCTTCGTTGCGGGTACAGAAAATGTTGCAATCGGACTTACATGGCTTGTAGGGTATATGGTGAGACATCCAGACGTCCAGGATAAATGCAGACAGTGTATTATAGAGGTACCCGTCACCAGCGTGTTAGGTAGTTTGTATGGGATACATGCAGACAGTGTATTAATGAGGTACCCGTCACCAGCGTGTTAGGTAGTTTGTATGGGATACATGCAGACAGTGTATTAATGAGGTACCCGTCACCAGCGTGTTAGGTAGTTTGTATGGGATACATGCAGACAGTGTATTAATGAGGTAGCCGTCACCAGCGTGTTAGGTAGTTTGTATGGGATACATGCAGACAGTGTATTATAGAGGTACCCGTCACCAGCGTGTTAGGTAGTTTGTATGGGATACATGCAGACAGTGTATTAATGAGGTACCCGTCACCAGCGTGTTAGGTAGTTTGTATGGGATACATGCAGACAGTGTATTATAGAGGTACCCGTCACCAGCGTGTTAGGTAGTTTGTATGGGATACATGCAGACAGTGTATTAATGAGGTACCCGTCACCAGCGTGTTAGGTAGTTTGTATGGATACATGCAGACAGTGTATAATAGAGGTACCCGTCACCAGCGTGTTAGGTAGTTTGTATGGGATACATGCAGACAGTGTATTATAGAGGTACCCGTCACCAGCGTGTTAGGTAGTTTGTATGGGATACATGCAGACAGTGTATTAATGAGGTACCCGTCACCAGCGTGTTAGGTAGTTTGTATGGGATAAATGCAGACAGTGTATTATAGAGGTACCCGTCACCAGCGTGCTAGGTAGTTTGTATGGGATACATGCAGACAGTGTATTATAGAGGTACCCGTCACCAGCGTGTTAGGTAGTTTGTATGGGATAAATGCAGACAGTGTATTATAGAGGTACCCGTCACCAGCGTGTTAGGTAGTTTGTATGCGTTTCATTGAATGCTTCATCTCCGAGGCCGAGGTGTTACAGGTCATCGGTTTCAAACCACTTGAACACCATAGGTTCGAATGCCACCTGCGGTGTCGATTCCTTTCATTTGAGGACACTATCCAACTGGCTTGCGGAAGGACATTGTCTCTATCCGGGTTCCAGTCAGTGCCGGAAGTACTGTACTGAGTGGCATCCGGGTCTTCCTCCACCAACACATGTGTATATATTTTACGTTTATTTATCGTCGCTACCGGTTACCCATATGAGCGACGTCTCCTGCAGAGATTAGTCATTTTAGATTTTGGAGAATAGTACAATGATACAGACAGAGACCCATTCCAGAGTCTCCTCTGGTTCTTTTACGTGCACGGTGTAAAGCACCGACACGAGACCTCGGTTTAACGTCCCATTTGAAAGACTGTTAATTTTATTAGGGTCAGACGGGAGATCGAACCTGCGATCCCTGGATTACCAGTCCAGCGTGTTAACCACTGGGCTACAGATCCAAAAAATAGAGTGACGCAATATAACCTAAAATGTTATGTGACTTTAAACCCCAAGAACAATAAACACACACACAGAAGAGGAAGAAGGAAATGATTGTTTTAAATGCATCAATAATGAACACACAACTTGAATACATGTACATATTTAGACACTCTATGACAGTGGTATCTATACCACAGGGATTCGGCACGTTTGGGGGTACTAGTATATATATTTAAGTAAAATATTGGACTGTATGAGGCGCGTAATAGACAGTACCAATATTTTAGATATTGGATAAGTTTTTAGGGTTATATCTTACTTAAAACACACACTTATATAACAAGATCCTACTAATTAAAATTGTTGATTTCGTACATTTACACGTAGGATTGAATATAATACTCTGGCCTTTTGACAGCAGTCCAATATTAATAATAATGGACTGCAAGTACAAAGGTATGACGTCACAATTACAAAGGTATGACGTCACGGCAGTGTTTTAATGCTTGATCTAAACCGACACGTCTCCAAAATGCCATCACTATTGAATCGTATTATGTTTATCATAAAGTACAAACATATATAAGGATTCCATGTTTATTTTCAGACATTAGGTGACAGACAATCAGCGGCCATGGACGATATTGCTAAGATGCCGTATGTAGAAGCTACTGTACACGAAGTTCTTCGACTTGCCAATATTGGTGGGTTTCAATTACATGATTTTTTTTATCTGAAGATGACACATGGTGTAGTACCTAAGGCAATGTTTTGCATATTGAATTGAATTGTATTGAATACCTACCAGTATGAGTGACTTTGCTCTGGATTTCTATTACCTCCCTTGGCAGATAAAGTCAGATTAATCCCGAAATGTATATTGGTCAAATTAGTTGGAATCCTTTGTGTTTACTGTTGTAGTTGGAATCCTTTGTGTTTACTGTTGTTCCATATAATACTGATGCTGCTGTATGATAACTGATAACAACTACTTTAGGCTGTCCGATTAGCGCAGTGGTTAGCACGCTCGCTTCTCACCAATGCAACCCGGGTTCGATCCTCGGATCGGGAAGTATTTGAAATGGCACGGTGGTCGCCAGATCAGACAGGTGGGTTTTCTCCGGGTACTCCGGTTTCCTCCTACACGAATGACCACATACAATTATACGCTTTCATCCGCGCCAACGAGAGTGATTACTATAAGTTGTTAGAACTTGTTTCGCAATATTTGTTTATTATAATATTAGTTTAAATGTTGATAACAAATATGTACAGTGTGACATCCATTGCACCAGATATACTGTAGAATATCTATCGAGATTTAATAATTCAATAATTTAATAATTTAATAATTATAAAATGAGAAAACGGATTAAAATTGATCGCATGATTGTGGTGTTCAGGAAACCACATTGAAAACGGAGAAAACCAATTAAAATACACAATCCTCCTTCAATGAGTTATTCACTAGTATTCAGTAGGCGGTATCTTACAAATATGTGGAAGTCGTGATAGCGCAGTGGATGCGCGTTCGCTTCAGGTCCGGAGTTCGAGCCCCGCCTTAGGCAAGGCATTTAAATTCCACGTTGCCTCTTCTCTCTCCCTCGTGGCGATGGATTCCACCAGGAATGAGGTTTCGAGAGTGATCAATATAAGTTGAACGAACTTGTTTCGCAATCGAGCTAAAATAAATTTGTATAAACTAACTGACCAATATATCGCAATGCAGCCTCAAGTTATGAAGCAGAGCATATGTTGCAACCCTTATTTAAAACTGACACACATTCTTTATTATGTATTACAATTTAAAAGTGTCCGCCTTCGTGGTCGAGTGGTTAAGGTCGCTGACTTGTATACCACTGTAACCTATCATCACTGATGGTCACGGGTTCGAGCCCCGCTCAGGCCGTGCCACATTTATATGAAAAAGTTGGCAGTTTCTTACGGAGGTTGGTGCACCCAAGTACTGGTTAACCGCTGGAGCCTGCCCAGGAAATGTGTTGTTAGGTAAACTGCCCGCCGGCGATATAGCCCAAAATGGTGCTGATGCAGGCGTAAAACCCGAAATATAACATAACATAACAATTAAAAGTATTGCAAGCATATATTTGCTAGAAAATATTACACACACATAGTAATAGTAATAGTAATGTATGGAATCATAAATGTGACTATTAAGTTTTAAATGTGACGTCAACAACGTTTTTGCTTATATATCTAGTTGCCACGCATCGAGTATATCATGGTTATAGTAATCAAAATATGTTGTTATAGAATTTGGTAAGCCCCAGTTATGACGTATTTCTGAAAATGAATATGTGTACAAACTGTATTAAATTAGGAAATAAAATATGTTTAAGACTAATTAAGACGTAAAAATAAAATATGTTTACACTAACTAAGAGGGTAACATATGCTTAGACTAATTAAGAAGTAATATATGTTTATACTAATTAAGAAGTAATATATGTTTATACTAATTAAGAAATAATATATGTTTATACTAATTAAGAAGTAATATATGTTTATACTAATTAAGAGGGTAACATATGTTTAGACTAATTAAGAAGTAATATATGTTTATACTAATTAAGAAGTAATATATTTAGCTATTTCAGCGCCGAATAACAGAGCAATTGCAAACAACATAGATCCAGATCAGCCACGAGGTAACGCCACGTCTGATCAGGATCTATGTTGTTTGCTATTCGGATAGATGCTTCAGCTCCAGTCTGAAGAGCAATCAGCATATAGCCTGATCAGACGGCACGTTCTGTTCTGTCTGATCGGGTTCTCTGTTCTTTGCAAAATCGCTTTTATGCGACATTGGTGGTGAACGAGTTAACACGTATTTCGTCACACTTGTAGCACCGTTGTCAGTTCCACACGCAGTGCAGGAGGATGTGGTATTCGACAACTTCACAATCCCCAAGAACACTATGATTCTTACCCACCTTCAGTCCGTACACATTGACCCCAAATATTGGGAGGAACCGGAAGTGTTTAATCCTGAAAGATTCATTGGAACGGATGGATCTGTAAAGACAAAAGATGCATTTTATCCATACTCCATCGGTATGTATAATATATGGTTTCTAACAAGTCCTGTCTGTTTTAACAACATATTACAGTTTGTTATTTGAGCTTGTGGTGTGTGCGTGCGTCCGTGTGTGCGTTCGTGTGCACGTGCGTGCGCGTGGTCACACAGGCCTAATATAGGTTATAGATACGTGTGGGTAAAGCCACATTGTCATATTTTAAGCCATAGACCGATTCAATTTTCAGTCTCGAAATTTGTAGAGAAAGACCCCAGTTGTTAGTTTGTCTTTGAGGTTAAACGTCGCACCAGCAGCTTAGGTCATATGGCGACTTTCCAGCTATTATTGGTGGAAGAAGACGCCGGGGACCCGACATCCGAGCAGAACCTCCGACCTTGCGCATATGGCGACTTTCCAGCTATTATTAGTGGAGGTGGAGACTTTCCGCACGCCAACTGAATAGCCTCCTCACATGAAATAATTCGACTCCCTCAGTGGGGTTCGAACCCGCAGCTGTGAGGGGCAAGTCATTTGACAACGACATTAACCACTCGACCATAATTATTATAATTATTATGTTGATGTACATAGCGTCCGTCTCCGTGGTCGAGTGGTTAAGATCTACTTGTATTCCACTGTGATCTATCATCACGGGTTCGAGCCCCGCTCAGACCGTGTCTCTTTATATGAAAAAGGCAGTTTCTTACGGAGGTAGGTGCATCAAGTACTGGTCAACCGCTGGAGCCTGTCCAGGAAAGGTGTTGTTAAGATAAACTGCCCATCGCTCAGGGACGATAAATAAACTTTAAAAAAATGTCTATAACACTGTATTTATTATAACGAACGATAGGAAGTTATACTAGCAATATGAGTAAATTGCAAATAGGAAATACTGATGAAAATATAACGAAATAACAATCAGTAGACTGTGTGTTTTACGCTTATTTATCGTCGCTACCGGTTGCCCATATGAGCGACGCCTCCTGAAGAGATAAGTTATTTTAGATTTTGGAGGATAGTGCATGATACAGACAGAGACCCATTCAAGAATCTCCTCTGGTTCTTTTACGTGCACGGTGTAAAGCACCGACACGAGACCTCGGTTTAACGTCCCATCTGAAAGACTGTTAATTTTATTAGGGTCAGACGGGAGATCGAACCTGCGATCCCTGGATTACCAGTCCAGCGTGTTAACCACTGGACTACAGATCCGTCTGTAATCAGTAGAGGGAATGGAAATGAAGATAACTGTAACTGACTGTCTGCTTATTACAGTATGATTTATGTCCCTTTGATGTCATAAAATGAAAAGTGAGTGGAGGGTATTTCAAATGGGTACAGTTTGAAACTGATTCAAACTCATATTAAGAGATCATGACGGGAGTACACCACGTTGTTTAAACAGGAGAGGTCTCTGAACTTAACATAACTTGACCCGTAGCCACACAAACGGGACTTGAACATGTGTTGTCTGAATGCAAGTCAGTACCGTAGCCAGAGGCACATTTCAACCGAGGCAATCTAAGGGGGTTTCCGGGGGCATGTTCCATCTTAAACTTGTTGGGGTATCGAAGCGATTTCCTGCGTTTTCTGATTTAATGAGTTTATACATATAATTATGTACTGACTGTTCAGCTCTCTAGCAGTCAACATTTTATACAGCAAATGGATATTTTTTGCATTTCATTTATTTAATTATTTTGTTTTGGCTTTGGAAATTTTAACCGAGGCAGCTGCATGGTTATGGGCCCTGTAAGTGGTATATCGATCAACATTGTACACACTTTCATTTCTGTATTACACTTTAGCAACAATACATGATAATTATGTTCTACTAACACTGTACAATTCTATTTATTTCAGGACCCAGGTACTGTTTAGCTGCTAGATTGGCCCAGATGGAACTACTTGTCACATTTAGCAGTCTCTTGAAACATTTCAGCTTTACTGATGGTCCGCCATCTTTGAAATCAACGCAACCAGGCGCTTTTGTTGAACCTGCGACATTCAGTGTTACATGGACGCCTGTCGAAACAAAATGATAGGTACCTATGTAGCAATGGCCGATACGGACTTTGCAGCAACTTTGTCAAATCAAAGAATTGTAGCTGGTGTTTTAGTAGCCTGGCAACAGGCGTCAATATATGTTGCCTGGTCAGTCAAATAAATATATTTTAACACCGAGACTATTAATTGGGCCGTATTGAGTTTCTGATCATTTTGCCCAAAGTTAAAAAGTGAAAAATCGACAGACTGGAAACCAGGCTAGTGTTTTAGTGTAACACATCTATCCATGAATATATATTGTATGGACAATAGCAAGTATAACCGGGGGTCGTTGCAGTGGTATGGCGTCGGAAATGTAATCGAAAGATACCGGGTTCGATACTCGATCAATGCTCGAATGTAGTGTCTTCGAACACGGCACCGCACACACATTGTTTAGTACTGGTTACCAGTTACGGTCGACTAAGCCTGGGAACAGGCGTCGATATATATAATCGACAGACTGGAACCCAGGTTACGGTCGGCTAAGCCCTCCTAGGAAAACATGTCTACGTCCCTGCAATTGTGTGTACATAAATGGATAATACATTCACACAGTGTTACATTAGTACTGCACATGCATGTGTTCGATCCCCCGTCTGACCCTAATAAAATTAACAGTCTTTCAGATGGGACGCTAAACCGAGGTCTCGTGTCGGTGCTTTACACCGTGCAAGTAAAAGAACCAGAAGAGACTCTGGAATGGGTCTCTGTCTGTATCATGCAATATCCTCCAAAATCTAAAACAACTAATCTCTTCAGGAGGCATAGCTCATATGGGCAACCGGTAGCGACGATAAATAAACGTAAAACACACATGACTAGACTATCTAGGATTTCTACTAGTCTTCTCTACAGTAACTAACGTTATTCGGGGTACCCAGCGTTTCTTTAAACTTTATTTATTTTACTTTATTTATTTTACAACGATTGCGAAGCAAGTTTTAACAACTTATATTAATCATTCCCGTTGGCGCGGATGTAAGCGTTTATGTGGTCATTCGTGTGGGAGGAAACCGGATTACCCGGAGAAACCTAACAGTCCGATCTGGCGACAACCGTACCATCTCACATACTTGCCTGTCTGAGTATCGAACCCGGGTTGCATTGTTGAGAAGCGAGCGCGCTAACCACTGCGCTAATCGTACAGCGAATTTCACGTATCCAGCGTTTCTGAATGCATACATGAAGTGAGAGGTTCTGGTTGAGGGTAAAAGCCAATGCTCGTGTAATCGGTATAGGAGCAGCTTCTCAGCCACTCCGCTGGAAACCCTCTGCGGCAGCTGTATAACTGTGTTTAGATAGTAAATATAATCATTAGAGCTAGTGTCATTACTAAAGGAAAACTAAAAAGACAGGTGACGACATTAACCATTTCATTATTTCACGATTACAAAATGACAATTTCACGAATTCACGATTTCAATTTCACGATTTCACATTCTTGAATTCGTGAAGTTGAAATACTGAAATCGTGAATTAGCGAAGTTGAAATCGTGAATTCGTGAAGATAAAATCTTGAATTCGTGAAGCTAGTAAAAATGACGAAATAGCGAATATTACCACTACTATATAGTATATAGCGCATTATTATGTATTAGATGTATTAATTTAAGGAATGAATCGCTGGTTGGTAGTTTCCATCGGGGCATAAACTATATTGGGCGTGGTTAAAGTGTGTAGAGGCCGAAGAATTTATTATTTATATTTACATTAATTATTCTTTTCAATGATACAGCGGAAATATATCACACATTGCATTTAAAATGTGTCAGTCCAGATTTGCAACTTACCTTGTCGCGGCACAGGTAAATAGATCATCCTTGGAACAGCGTAAACTGTAACACACGCCATTTCTCGCGATGAACGTTGCTTAATAATGCGAATGCGCATGACCGTAACTTCGAGTGCGCATGTCAGCTGCATATCATTAGTTGGGATCCCTCTTACGAAATTGTATACAATCAGGGCACATACGTTCATCGAAGGAAATGCAATAGTGATGTAAATATATGTAATTCGGATAGCAATAAGAATTGAAACTGTGACCCATCAGTGGTGAGATGCGTTGGTTAGTTCAGTATGTGCATGGGGTATTTAGAAGTATTTAGAGTGTTTGGGATGAGAGAATAAATAAATGTCGTGTGAAATAGATGTTGTTTATAAATATAATAATATTGATGTTCAAACTTATTATATGTATAGAAACTATGTAGTGTGTGTAAAGTATTACCGTACGTATAAGTGTTGTACAAACTGTATATTATATAATTATGTACATACAGTCTATATCCGTTATATCGAATTCCGTCGGACCGAACAAAATACTTCGATATAACCGACGTTTCGACTTAACGAAATTCGATATAAACATATCTAGTTATATGTAAAATGATAGTGTGTGAAACGGGACTTTGATCCGACTTCGAGATAACCGGATAATTCGACATAACCGACGTTGACATAACGGATGTAGACTGTATAATCTTATATGCTTGCACTGATCAATGCCATCATGTACAATGCCAAAATGTCATTAACAAACATGAATAACATTTGATACCATACTTGTCTTGACAAGAATAAATATATAGCAATTATGAATTGGAGTCCTATTTTAACGTAAACACATACGGATATGTTCTGACAATCCGAAAAAGCCTTCATTACATGTGTATATATGTGTTGTACTTGGAATATATTACGATTGGGAGAGGCCCCGAGATGTCTCTATCACAAGGTTATAGCATGTGGTCACATCATTGACGTGACATTATAAGCCGGTGATTTGTAACGTTATAACTGCACATAACCGGTTATGTGGTGATGTCACCATATATGCGCTTGCAATTGAAACCGAAGAAGAAAATAACACCATCTGAAAGATCATCCATCAACCCATGACAAGGATTAAGGAGCAGGAACAGTTATCCTTGTATTCCAAATGATGCTGATACAATATTCTGAATGTCAGAAAGTATTGATATACTCGTTTTCTCTAAGGGGCCTAATCATTTTGCACTTATGATCGTGTAGAAGCAATCAGGTCCTTTCTGTACGATTGGTATTGAGCCTTCTAGATTATGATGGAGTAGTAATGTATGGTGCATATATACAGCGTGTGTACAAGCCAAGCGCTCGAGAAGCCACTGGGAAGCGATCGGATATTGGTCCAGTAGAGGTCGAGTTGATCGACACACGATCGTGTAGAGATCTAGGTTGTCGGGATAAAAACAATTACGTATCAGATCAGTACCCGATCATTTGGACCTCTACTCGAGTAATATCCAATCGCTTCATGTCGATCTTGTCGGGTCGAGCTCAAGCAAAGATCGCATAGAGGTCGAGTTGGTCGAGCTGGGCGAGTAGTGTCGGAGTGGTTGTCGGGTGGATGTCGTTGAGGAGTCGTGAATGGTCGTATGAGGGTCGTATATAATCGAGTAACGGTCGAGAAGAAGTCGTGTACAAACCTCATCAAGCAGTTGGTCGAGATTGGTTTGGGAATTTGGGCGATCGGAACGATCGAGTTGATCTGATCGGCAGTGGGAACGGGCCATTATTTATGTTGGTCAATATCTAGCACACATTAGAAGCCTGAACACTTTGACTGATCGAATACAATACATGCCATTTGTTTTACAGATACAATTAAAACGACACTAGAAAACGTCCCTATAGCGGAATATGTCAATGTTCTGTTAACGTATATTTATTTTCTACAAACGATGTTTTTGTGAACGGCAAATGACTTGAAGCTAGCGACCTTACTCACTCGCCCACATATATATACGTGTGTACCTAAATAATTCTCACCAACCTCTCTTACCATCGTGTCGTCACACAACGTGTTCCTTTCGGAAATCAGCGATGTATATTAAAGATAAATATTGGATATTCAAAGAGTCCCATCTAACCTTGGTTTGACCCCTGTCAACTTGAATTATAATGAATTCAATTATTTTCAGTAATTTAACCAGTCAACCGTGTGAGAGCCGAACATTTAACCAGTCAACCATGTGAGAGCCGAACATTAACTTTACTGTTACAGTTAGCCTTACATATACATATAGAGCACGTATAGGTACATCGACAGACGGATCTGTAGTCCAGTGGTAATACACTTGACTGGTAATCCAGGGATTGCATGTTCGATCCCCGTCTGACCATAATTAAATTAACAGTCTTTCAGATGTGACATTAAACCGAGGTCTCGTGTCGTAAAAGACCGTGCACGTAAAAGAACCAGAGGAGACTCTGGAATGAGTATCTGTCTGTAACATTGCACTATCCTCCAAAAATCTAAAATGACTAATCTCTTCACGAGGCGTCCCTCATATGATCAATCGGTAGCGACGATAAATAAACGTAAAACTCACATAGGTAAATATAGTTGTTAAATCATGACTGCCATCGATTCATTGATCTATGTTTTTCTGTCGCACTCGCTTCTCGCCAATGCAACCCGGGTTCGAGCCTCGGACCGTGAAGTATGTGAGATGGTACGGTGGTCGCCAGATCGGACATGTGGGTTTTCTCCGGGTACTCCGGTTTCCTACCACACTAATGACCACATTTACGCTTTCATCTGGCCCAATGAGAGTGATTAATATAAGTTGTTTGGCAATCTTTGTAAAATAAATAAAGTTTAAACTTTTTGTTAGAAGTGTCTCTGGAGCCACACAACTTATACCTCTTCATAATCTCCAGTCTGAAGTGAAATGGAAAAGCCTTGATCGGAGACGCACAAGCTAAATCTATCCCATAAATGTAGAATTCCTTAATTCCGGATTACCTCCCACTCTCTCCCCTTTACACAGTACATCTCAAAAAGCAAACAAATAAATTTTGTCTCGTTTAATTGTTTTGGGGTACATGTATCTAAATTATATTCTATCAATTTTCATTGAAACCATAAAAATTGTTGTGGTGGCACATTCACGTCAGATGCAAACATGCCCGGAGTTCGAGCCCAGCTGTAGTCCTTAGGCAAAGCATTTAAATTCCACATTGCTTCTTCTCTCTCCCTCATGGCGATGGATTCCATCAGGAATGAGGTATCGATAGTGATTAATAGAAGTTGTACGAACTTGTATCGCAATTGAACTAAAATAAATGTGTCTAAATTAAATTATCCTTGTCTTCACTGCTGTTGTGACCTAGCTGTATGTGGCGATGGATTCCGCTGGAATGATGTACCGGGAGTGATTAATATAAGTTGTAAGAACTTGTATCGCAATTTATCTAAAATAAATGTGTCTAAACTAAATTATCCTTGTCCTCACTACTGTTTGTGACCTAGCTGTATGTGGCGATGGATTCCGCTGGAGTGAGGTATCGGTAGTGATTAATATACTTAGTACCGTAAGTTGTAGGAACTTGTTTTGCAATGGACCTTACATAATTATGTACATATAGCTATTACTATTATGGCAGTAGAAGCCTACACATATACCATGCTATGCTATGGGTGGGCTGCAGTAGCCTGAACCAATACCTGTTTGCCAAACAAATTATGGACTCACATCTTTTGTAGATGTGGTGAACTTGAGAATAATTCACAATTATTTATTCCCCTGTCCGTATACTTTCAAGAGGCACGTCATCGTCTTCCTATCTTCCATCGAGTTACTGGACGGTTGCTCCATTTTGTTTATAATAAAACCAATTTGCTCTAAGGCGAAACATATCTCGCAGACGACCAGAATTGCTGTACATTCAATATGGCCCAAATGTACATGGATAAAGGAAACAAAACGATTGATCGCTAGCCGATAAGGTCACACCATTCCTAAATGCTGTCATCCAAAGGGTTGAACCTATGATATACGCGTTTACAATATATATATATATGTCATCGTACTTTGTGGATATGCGTGTGCCAGACGGATCTGTAGTCCAGTGGTTAACACGTTGAACTGGTAATCTATGGATCGCAGGTTCGATCCCCCGTCTGATCCTAATAAAATTAACATTCTTTCAGATGGGACATTAAACCGAGGTCTCGTGTCAGTGCTTTACACTGTGCACGTAAAAGAACCAGAGGAGACTCCGTAGTGTGTCTCTGTCCGTATCATTGCACTATCCTCCAACAATCTAAAATAACTAATCTCTTCAATCTGTTCCTTAGTACATTTGCACTTAGATTACCTCCCTTTTTTACATACGTCACGTGATGTGTTTTTGTCAATCTAATGAGTTGTACTGTCATGGAATATATTTCTCGGAAATCTGATGTACGGTAGTGTGGGTGTGACGCGATTTGTTCCTGGGCAGCGAATGCCAAATCTAATCAAAAGTGAAAATCTAATTTACTATGCTACCATGGGATATGTTTCTCGGCAGCGAAATCTGACGCAATGCATGATCACAGGGGAATCATTTCAAGGTGTGGAATATGATGTTCGGTGTCCCAAGGGCTGCAAAATCTGATGTTATGTTTGCTATTTACGACCTGAGGTACAGTTTCCCATTTTTATTCTAGTAGTTTGTTATAATTTACTTGGCTTAATGTAGTTTCCCTGTTGCACAATTTGAGACTAGTCTGATAAAATAAGACCATGGTTAGATTTACAGCACTCTGGAATCTGATCATATGTTGCAAATAGTCTGATAAGTTATAATCAAGGGTATAGTTTGTCTGGTGTTTAGTCGGTTTTTACTAGTTTCAGGGATTGGTTTGTTTATTTACTCTCCGGGAGCTTGTATAGTCTATCAGTATATATACAAGTATGAAGAATATAGTCTATCAGTATATATACAAGTATGAAGAATATAGTATATCAGTATATATACAAGTATGTAGAATATAGTCTATCAGTATATATACAAGTATGAAGAATATAGTCTATCAGTATATATACAAGTATGAAGAATATAGTCTATCAGTATATATACAAGTATGATGAATATAGTCTATCAGTATATATACAAGTATGAAGAATATAGTCTATCAGTATATATACAAGTATGAAGAATATAGTCTATCAGTATATATACAAGTATGAAGAATATAGTCTATCAGTATATATACAAGTATGAAGAATAGAGAAAACACATACAACAGCTAGCCTCGCCACAAGCTAGAACATGTAACTGATTGACAGGCCGAGGCTTAACTAAACCACACACAACACTCAAACTCTGTTTGCAATGGGCAAGACTTGCGATCGTTTATTCATAACGAGGTTAATTACAAGTACAACACAAATGTTTTCAAATCTCTTTGACTGTACTACGTACATATAGTCGAATACATGAAACATAGCCTCGGCGCAGACCAGGGTAAAAACAATAATTAATGATAACGTAAAAAAATAATCTTGAAAACTGTATCCAATGTACCTCAGGGATGTTTCATATATTTTACTAACAATGGAAAACTGTATCCAATGTACCTCAGGGAAATTTCATATATTTTACTAACAATGGAAAACTGTATCCAATGTACTTCAGGGATGTTTCATATATTTTACTAACAATGGAAAACTGTATCCAATGTACCTCAGGGAAATTTCATATATTTTACTAACAATGGAAAACTGTATCCAATGTACCTCAGGGAAATTTCATATATTTTACTAACAATGGAAAACTCTATCCAATGTACCTCAGGGAAATTTCATATATTTTACTAACAATGGAACACTCTATCCAATGTACCTCAGGGAAATTTCATATATTTTACTAACAATGGAAAACTGTATCCAATGTACCTCAGGGAAATTTCATATATTTTACTAACAATGGAAAACTGTATCCAATGTACTTCAGGGATGTTTCATATATTTTACTAACAATGGAAAACTGTATCCAATGTACCTCAGGGAAATTTCATATATTTTACTAACAATGGAAAACTGTATCCAATGTACCTCAGGGAAATTTCATATATTTTACTAACAATGGAAAACTCTATCCAATGTACCTCAGGGAATTTCATATATTTTACTAACAATGGAAAACTGTATCCAATGTACCTCAGGGAAATTTCATATATTTTACTAACAATGGAAAACTGTATCCAATGTACCTCAGGGAAATTTCATATATTTTACTAACAATGGAAAACTGTATCCAATGTACCTCAGGGAAATTTCATATATTTTACTAACAATGGAAAACTGTATCCAATGTACCTCAGGGATGTTTCATATATTTTACTAACAATGGAAAACTGTATCCAATGTACCTCAGGGAAATTTCATATATTTTACTAACAACATATCTTTGATTGTTTATAGATTCAAATAATAGTTTCCAAACGATTCGTAAACAAATTCGTACTCGGTTTTACGATATACTGCATGGTACTCATAACGATAACATATCTGAATTCAATTCTATTTTAACATTTAAATCAATATGGAAACCCGTTCATAGATCTCGTTCCCGTAACAATTCGAATTTGAATTGAGAACTAGCTTGCGAACGATCTAAGCCTAGCGTACACCTGATGACCAATCGAACCATATCACATGACCAAGCACGCACTCACAGTCAGGTGATCATCTTTATATGCATCAATAATTCGCGCACACAATTGTGTGCCAAGTATTGTTAAGACATACGTTCTGAGCTATACTAACGTAACGCACAGAACTTGAAAATAACAACGAATAGAAAAACACATGGTGAGAAATATCTATAACTATCTGATATTGAAGAATATATAGTGCACACATCTCCAATCTATCTTGTGAAAATAGAAATACATTGTGAGAAATATCTATAAACTATCTGATATTGAAGAATATATAGTGCACACATCTCCAAACTATCTTGTGAAAATAGAAATACGCTGTGAGAACTATCTATAAACTATCTGATATTGATATGATGCACACATCTCCAAACTATCTTGTCAAAATAGAAATACATTGTGAGAAATATCTATAAACTATCTGATATTGATATGATGCACACATCTCCAATCTATCTTGTCAAAATAGAAATACATTGTGAGTAGTATCTATAAACGTGCGTGTGTGTTCGTGTGTGCTTGTCTGGTGCGTGCGTGCGTGTGTGCGTGCGTGTGTGTTCGTGTGTGCTTGTCTCGTGCGTGCGTGCGTGCGTGCGTGTGTGTTCGTGTGTGCTTGTCTGGTGCATGCATGCGTGTGTGCGTGCGTGTGTGTTCGTGTGTGCTTGTCTGGTGCGTGCGTGCGTGTGTGCGTGCGTGTGTGTTCGTGTGTGCTTGTCTCGTGCGTGCGTGCGTGCGTGCGTGTGTGTTCGTGTGTGCTTGTCTGGTGCGTGCGTGCGTGTGTGTTCGTGTGTGCTTGTCTGGTGCGTGCATGCGTGCGTGTGTTCGTGTGTGCTTGTCTGGTGCGTGCATGCGTGCGTGTGTTCGTGTGTGCTTGTCTGGTGCGTGCATGCGTGCGTGTGTTCGTGTGTGCTTGTCTGGTACGTGCATGCGTGTGTGTGTTCGTGTGTACTTATCTGGTGCGTGCGTGCGTGCGTGTGTGTTCGTGTGTACTTGTCTGGTGCATGCGTGCGTGTGTGTTCGTGTGTACTTGTCTGGTGCGTGCGTGCGTGCGTGTGTTCGTGTGTGCTTGTCTGGTGCGTGCGTGCGTGCGTGCGTGCGTGCGTGCGTGCGTGCGTGCGTGCGTGCGTGCGTGTGTTCGTGTGTGCTTGTCTGGTGCGTGCGTGCGTGCGGCGTGCGTGCGTTTCTAAAATGTTGAAACAGATCTTGAACCTGAAATATGTATTAAGGAATGAATCACGGATTAATAGTTTCCATCGGGGTATGAACTATATCGGGCGTGATTAATGTGTGTGGAGGCAGAAGGCATCCCCGCTAACGTTAAACAATGTAGTTCGTGCGTGCGTGCATCTCCGCTAACGTTAAACAATGTAGTTCGTGCGTGCGTGCATCTCCGCTAACGTTAAACAATGTAGTTCGTGCGTGCGTGCATCTCCGCTAACGTTAAACACGGTCAATGTAGTTCACACCCCGATAGAAACTATATTATTAACCCGCGATTCATTACTTTATATTTACATTAATTATTGCACACTTTGAATTTAAAATGTTTTTAGTCCAGATTTGCAACTTACCGTGTCACGGAAAAGGTAAATAGATCATCATTGGAACAGTGTAAACTATAAGACACGCCTTTTCTCGTGATGAACGTTGCCTACTAATGCGAATGCGCATGTCCGTAGCTTCGAGTGCGCATGTCAGCTGCATCTCATTAGTTGTAAACCATCATGTGAAAGTGTATGTATACAAGGTTGTATATACGTAAATAAGTGCATCCGCGGTCGAATGTAGTCCCAATAGTAAATTTTTATTTTTGGTAAAAATGCATTTTCATGACAGGCAGTGTATAGTTTTTGTGTTTATTTGAGAAATTTTGTGACTTGAGAAGACTTCAGACTAGTTGATGTGTAGAAAATATGTGGTATAAAAATTCAGGCCATTGCAAACTGAAGGTTGGTATACTGTATTATTTGGCGGAAGTATACAGTGTGTAAACACAGTGACGTTATTCACAGGTGAGCACTGGCTATTTGAAACATAAAATTGTGAATAATATTGGTGTGTTTCAGGCTGGTTTGAATACCTCTTCACAGTGGATGTGGTATCAGAAGAAATGAAATATTGGAAATATAAATGGACAGAATGTATGTATTACCTTTTTACTATGAATTTAATAGGCAATTTATTTGTTGTTTTACAACCTACAACTAGGGCACATACGTGCATCGAAGGAAATGAAATAGCAATGAAAATAGTGTCGATTTAAGCCCTATTCACGGGAACGGTTCTACTCTATATTACAATGTATGGCGACACAGAGGAGCCCTAAAATACGATCAGTTACGAATGATTAAATGTTTGTTAAGTATGTATAGATGTATATAGTGACATGATTTATATAAATAAAGATAGATGAAATGAAGTTTTGATTAAATATTTATCTCAGTATTTTGATACAAGTAGATCTAATCAGATTTAGACAATTTATGTTCAACAGTGGTGTGTTCTCGTTCGGAGATCAATCTATTCACCACACACACAATCAAGTGAAGTATAAATACAATGATTGATGATGGTAACGGTTAAACACCGACACACATGGAAGAAAATGCAGACGGATCTGTAGTCCAGTGGTAACACGCTGAACTGGTAATCCAGGCATCGCAGGTTCGATCCCCCGTCTGACACTAATAAAATTAACAGTCTTTCAGATGGGACGTTAAACCGAGGTCTCGTGTCGGTGCTTTACACCGTGCACGTAAAAGAACCAGAGGAGATTCTGGAATGGGTCTCTGTCTGTATCATGCACTATCCTCCAAAATCTAAAATGACTAATCTCTTCAGGAGGCGTCGCTCATTTGGGCAACCAGTAGCGACGATAAATAAACGTAAACAAAACATACATTTTTCTTAACATACGTCATTGATTATTACACACATGTTACCATAAGTATGATTACACAAGCTACATTATAACAGGCCTAAAATATATACATAGTAATTAACACTAGACAGATTTTATTCTTTATTTCAGTCTCATCAATGTACAGCATATAACAAACACAGAATATAGTTTGCATATTAAAAAGTACACTGCCACTCAATTCAGAGTTACATGTGAAATATATGGTTAACATAGCACTATGAAAGCATATGCTGCCTTTGAATTAATGGTTTATATGCAAATGTGCTTAAATTTCTTATGTCATAAACTTTTTCAGTTGGCATTAATGTAACAAACTTAAACTTACTAGGATGATTCCAATAGTATGTCTTTATATATTTTACACAACGATTTTTAGCATAATACATTCAAGTACAAAATGGTATTCATCTTCTAAAACGTTACAACACTTACATTCTCGTTCCTCTACAGGGACACGTACTGGTTTTCGCCATCGTTCAGATTCAACAGCTAATCTATGAGATGGCACTCTTAAACGTGATAACGCAATTCTGTATTTACGAATAATTATAACATCTGAATATTTACTAAAATTGAAACTAACGATTTTTCTATGAAATATTGCTCTTGTCAAATGTTCCAGTCTATTATTCAATCAACCATAAATGACGTATTCTCTGCATATGGCATATGTTGAAACTTGTGGCACAAACCATTTGTTGTATCTTTATGTGTATGGCAAATTTACTATTGATTTGCAATAGAATATGATTTAACTAATATGGCATGCAGACAATGTCCCTCACTTTTTGAGCAACTTGAAAATAGCTTGCTTATGAAATACAGTATTTAAGTAATGGTCTACGGTATATCACGTGTAAGGTTGGTCGGATAGAACTATTCGACCTTTCATTTCCTTGCATCATATGATATATACAGCTATTGCATAAGGTGTCATTATTACCATTTCTTTTATGCTCTCCAATGAATGATACAGATGCTTAAGTAAACGAAAACACCGCTTTGAAACAGTGAAAGATGGAATTTGCTCGGCCACCTCCGGTTGCGTTCGTATTCCTGCACCGTTAGCTGTACCTTTGTATTTTAGCTATTTTCTGACTATCATGAATACTTTAATACATAATATGTTCTAATGAATTTGTTTTGTCTGTAGTGTTTAGACTACACCATTTGTCTGTAGCAAACAGAAAGTAACTTGATTATTATACAGGAACTATTTCTTATTACGGACGTTCACACTAAGAGAAATGGTTGTGCGGTTGTGGCACGTAGTGCAATGAGGCTCAGGGCAGTTAAAATAAATAAAATTTAAAACAAATATTATATTAGCGAAAGTTATTGGAAATCATAAAAGAAAAAGAAGATTTGTGTTTATTAATGTAAGATAGGATTTTATTTCATCGAGGGTGTGTGTTTTACGTTTATTTATCGTCGCTACCGGTTGCCTATATGAGTGACGCCTCCTGAAGAGATTAGTTATTTTAGATTTTGGAGGATAGTGCAATGATACAGACAGAGACCAATTCCAGAATCTCCTCTGGTTCTTTTACGTGCACTGTGTAAAGCACCGACACGAGACCTCGGTTTAACGTCCCATCTGTAAGACTGTTAATTTTATTAGGGTCAGGCGGGGGATCGAACCTGCGATCCCTGGATTACCAGTCCAGCGTGTTACCACTGGACTACATATCCGTCATCGAGGGGATCACCGAAATTTGTAATTCCACGAGTGACGTCATATCCTGTTTGACTTTACTAAGAGTTGATTGGTCTATTTAATCCAGGATTAAGCTTGAAGATATCTTATTTCCTTATTTCCCGTTTTACTTGTTACTGTTTACATGTTTCATTATGCTTTCATGTTTTAATTTGTTGATGACCTCATGGTAGATTGACTTAATTGTTCAAATGAGTTCTCTTGTTAAATAAAGTCTTTATTATTATTATTATTACTATTATTATTATTATTATTATTATTATTATTATTATTATTATTATTATAGATACATAGTACGCATGCTCAATGAAACTTCAATTCCAAGTCCACTGTACTACACTTATTTTCATTAGTTTGCAAAATAGTGCAACAAATTATTGTGATCAGAGTTTGATGCATTCAAGGAATATTACGGATAGCTATCAGATATGTAATCTTTCCAGGAAACATCAACTTGAACATGCATACTATTGGAAATTAAATGTGCACGATTTCTTCAAATGAGAGAAAATCTCATTTAACATTGAACATCAAATCAACACTTGTCAGCTTTAGATCAATCAACAGCTTGTATCGAAAAAGCTGTCACAGAAGATTTGCTGTTCTAAAATGAAATAACGACCACTTTTTCCCCAAAGCGAAGCATGACGCAATTTGGATATATTGATAATACAAGAATATATATTCAATAATCACAGCGATAGCTATTATGCATGTTTTCAAGTTGATTAAAATGTCATACAATGTTGCAACGTAGCCAACAGGTTATCGCGTATGTAACCTATCCTCAACATATCTCTAACTGCACATTCGCTTCAAATATCAGAAATAAAAACAAAGATAACCCTCTGAGGAGTATTGCAGGCACGGACGGCTACCCGGATATAATCACTGACCTTCCACCAGCCAGCCTGGTAGCTTACTCGTATGATTGATGATTGAATGCGACAGGCCCAATGGGATTCGAATCTACAGCGGTGAGAGGAAAGTGATTTGAAGTCAACGACAGAGACCACTAGTCCACGGAAGCTCCGCGAATTGTTTCATGCTCCGATGATACGTTAGGAAATGGGTTACTTATTTGTATGGTCCATTAATGTCAAACCCCTTGCGGGAACCTAGACATGTTTCCTGGGCATGCTTAGCCGACCATAGCGGTTTTTAAGCATAGCGGTTTTTATACAAATTTATTTTAGCTCGATTGCGAAACAAGTTCTTTCAACTTATATTTAATCACTCTCGAGACCTCATTCCTGATTAACTCATCGCCACGAGGGAGAGAGAAGAGGCAACGTGGAATTTAAATGCCTTGCCTAATCACTCTCGTTGGCGCAGATGAAAGCGTATATGTGGTCATTCGTGTGGGAGGAAACCGGAGTACCCGGAGAAAACCCACCTGTCCGAGCAGGCGACCACCGTACCATCTCACATGCTTCCCGGTTCGAGGATCGAACCCGGGTTGCATTGGTGAGAATAGAGCGCGTTAACCACTGCGCTGATCGGACAGCCTTTTTCCTTTTTGTTGACGTTTTACAGTTCTGCTCAATACCAATGTTTACAATTACATGTAACGGAAATGACTAGGTGAACAAATTACAATTTATATAGGGGGTTGAGTAACAATGTCAAATGGCGTCCGTGGTCCAATGGTAGAGCGTCGGATTTGGAATCGAACGCTCCGGGTTTGATACTCAGTCAGGCCACGTATGAGCAAGACACCTCACACACATTGCTTAGTACTGGTTAACCGCCATGGAAGTCGTGATAGCGCAGTGGATGCGCGTTCGCTTCAGGTGCGAAAGGTCTGGAGTTCGAGCCCCACTGGAGCCGTTACGAGTGTGCCCTTCGGCAAGGCATTTAAATTCCACGTTGCCTCTTCTCTCTCCCTCGTGGCGATGGATTCCATCAGGAATAAGGTCTCGAGAGTGATTAATATAAGTTGAACTAACTTGTTTCGCAATTGAGCTAAAATAAATTTGTACATAAATAAATATAATAAATACACTATACATCTAATTCATCAACAACATATTCGTCATATAAATAATTGTATTTTCTAAATTCATATTCATAAAGATATTCTATACGTATCCCGAAGCTGCCAATCGTACTTTCAATGTATGACCTGTTTTCTATATTGGCTGTGTTCAACGTTTTCTGTGTCACAATATACATTATTTTCTTACTGAATATCTGTCATGCAAGTAGAATAACTCTGTATATAAGGATCAAGCTAATAACTACTCTCATACTAGGAACGGCGTGTCGAGCTACTTGAGAAGCAAGAAGACGTCTCATGTCAGTATAGCAGGCGTAAACAATTATATGGTATCAAGGAAACGGAGGGTGAATCCATGGACGTCATTCTCAAGCGCTTATCGACTGAGATTAAGGCGGGTATCGATCTGCGTGACATTGACAATATGCACCGGCTCGGGAGGCCATCTACGTCATCTTCCAATGATCATGTCGTTGGATCAAATAAGCAACTAGCATCTCGTCCAAGGGACATCATTATTAAATTTACATCATACCGCGCGAGGCAGATGGTACTTACCAGGCGTTCAGAATTGAAAAATTCCAAGATCTTCGAACGCGTATACATCAATGAGGAGCTTACCAGGAAACGCGGTGAAGTGTTTTATCACGCCAGACTTCTTGTGAAGAATTCCCGTGTACAGTCAACATGGACATTAAATGGTATCATCTTGGTGAAAGATAACACACATGTAATCCACAGGTGTGAGTGTATGAGTGACTTATCAAAGTTTAACTAATACACGAAACCATACTTTTGGAGCAGTACTGTATACAGCCAATATTACATATGACCTCAAGCAGAGATTTATATAAACATTATTTACATGTTAAATACAAACCCTGTATGACCATGCCGATTGTAGTATAGCAATGTGTCTATATAACGGGTAACGCTGATTGTAGTATAGCAATGTGTCTATATAACGGGTAAAGCTGATTGTAGTATAGCAATGTGTCTATATAACGGGTAAAGCTGGTTGTAGTATAGCAATGTGTCTATATAACGGGTAAAGCTGATTGTAGTATAGCAATGTGTCTATATAACGGGTAAAGCTGATTGTAGTATAGCAATGTGTCTATATAACGGGTAAAGCTGATTGTAGTATAGCAATGTGTCTATATAACGGGTAAAGCTGATTGTAGTATAGCAATGTGTCTATATAACGGGTAAAGCTGATTGTAGTATAGCAATGTGTCTATATAACGGGTAAAGCTAATTGTAGTATAGCAATGTGTCTATATAACGGGTAAAGCTGAACCTGTTAATTATATGTTTAGTATATTGGACTTTTGCATCTTAGATCTAGTCATATTTTTTATTAGAATATACTCTATATATCTTGTATGCGGATATATGTAAAGTGTATATATCAAATGACAATTCAGATTGTAATATAGCAAGTTGCCAATCTAAGGCCAAAGGTGTTGATGTTTTGTTTCTCAGGCCATTGTTTCATAATCATTATTATCACAAGAACAAGACTTTCATCAGAGGCAGTTCTGCTACAGTATCAGATTATAATATAATACATTGCAATTAACTGCTCTATTTCTTCTGTGCACCATTTCCCTGTCAAATGTAATGTCTTATTAACGGGTATCCTTGAACAATTGACACAGTTCACACAACTTGTATCAATAAAAATAGAGACTAAATATTAACTTATTTGGCCTAACTTGTAAAATGAATGATATTACTTACGTTTTCAGTATGCCGGGCAATTTTCGCTTAAATCTAGCCATATTTCGCTATTGAAATGTCTCAATCTCGTAAACGGACATATGTAATGAAACATTTACTTGGTATTAGCTAAGAAAAATGTAGTGTACATTGTTCAAGCAAGCGTATCTGGATTTAATTTTTTAACTGTATGTCTATGCTAGTTTTGTTTCCTTGCTTGTTATTACTACTGAGGGTCTTCTGTTGTTGTGTTGTGTTTTTGTTTGTTTTGTTTTATTTTCCTGTTTTAGTGGTAAGTTAATAATCTGAATATCTTCTAAAACAAAAGGAGCCCTAATTTGTTGTCGAATACTCAAGTGCAAATATCTAAGCATAAATTGATAAGTACCATAAGTAATATACTATACTGTAAGTAATATACAGTAAACTACTTGATAGGAACAATATACGAATACTTTAGACTTAACGTAGATTTATCGTAGTATGCAATCTCTTTCAGGGACCATGTTGTTATAATTATGAAGTTTCAGATACATGATTCTCTATTACTATGTTAGGGTATAACATGCAACGGTGTGTGTGGTATTTTGGTCATCAATAGCACGTTCTTTATTCATGTTAGTCAATTATTAATAAGCGTATAAATCTGAAGTTGCTAGAACATGCACATTCAAAGTTTTGTATGTACGATGATCGCATGCTGTATATTTGACCAATATGACCACATTCCCTTTAATAATTCGTTGCATTGCAACTAACTGAATATTGTAAATGAATTTTCATACTGGAGTTGATGCCCCTATAGAATGACTGTAATAAGTCACATTTTGAGTGAATATTTATGATCTATATCATGAGTGAAATAAACAACCAATTTATTATAGCCAGTATTCATAAGCAGAATACATAGTCACATATGATTTATCTTTTAAATTTGCCACTGTATTTATATGAAGTTTATCAATGCGAGTCTTTAATGTCCTTACCACAACACTTACAGAATTCTGTATGATTTTTTTCATCTTTTTCCTCTTTGCATTTTACTACACTGTCACACACGCTGTTGATTGGGATTGTCGACTTCTGCTGGTTTTAATGTTAGATACTCGAGCGCGCGTTTCAGACATCAGGCGGCTAGTTTGGTATTTCTTCTCTCCGTATAAAGATGATTTCAACATGTAGCCATATTGTTCATGGCCGCCTCTATGCAACATCCCTGGACTCTTATTCTTTGCCCCTTCATAACATGACTTATTTGCAGCTTATTATTATACTTCTTCTTAGGTCAGGGGATATTGAATCAAACCCCGGTCCTTCTAATGAGTCGGTTTCATCTGCAGTGTCGTTTAACTCCGCTGCAGAATCATATTCAGCTCTCACAAACAGTGGTTTGAGTATAATGCATCTTAATATTCAAAGTTTGAAGCCCAAGCTTGATATTCTTGCTGTCGAGGCTCAACCATATGATGTACTTGTCTTCACTGAAACATGGCTGTCTGATAACATCACTAATGATGACATTTATATAACTAATTTTACAAACGTGTTTAGATGTGACAGAAAAGATCGAATTGGAGGTGGAGTTGCGATATACGTCCGAGACACCATACATGCTACTGAGCGAAAAGACCTTCACGTAAATGGTGTAGAGGCTCTATGGGTTGAATTATGTGTTAGCCAGCGTAAGCTACTTGTTGGTGGAATCTATCGTCCTCCTGACTCAAACAATACCCAGTGGTTAAACATGCAACACTCCCTCGATCAGGCGTTTAGCTAGCGTGTTGATAATGTAATTGTTACGGGCGACTTTAACATCAACATCAGTTCATCTGAGTCGAACAAAATGAGCAAACTTATCAATTCCCTGCATGCGCAACAACTTATCAATTCACCGACACACTTCACTGAACATTGCGCTGCACTAATCGATCTCATGTTTATTAAATATTCCCAACACAGTCTTACCAGTTTCGTTGCTGACCCTTTTGTCCCCAACCTCATCCGATTTCATTGTCCAATTGTTTCAGTCCTGAGATTTTCAAAACCAAAGCAAACACATTTCAAGCGCCGTATCTGGCTCTACGATAAAGGAGATTATTTCAAATTTAACGACATCCTCAGATCAATCGACTGGAGCTTCATCGATAATAGTACTACTCTTAATGATACTGCAAACTGCATTGCTAATTCAATACTACATGCAGCAGCAGAAAGCATTCCTAACAGAAATGTAATTATTCGTCCAGCTGATGTTCCTTGGATTAATGGTGCAATGCGAAAGCAGATAAAGAAACGTAACAAAAAACATCAAAAAGCTAAACATACTAATACTGAGAATGACTGGGCCGAATTTAGGAAAAGCCGAAATGAAACTACAGATATAATTCGTAAAACCAAAGCAGATTATCAAAACAAAATTATAAATCAAATAAACTCGGGCAACATAACAGTTAAAGCTTGGTTTAAACTAGCTAAACAATTGACGAACAAAAACAAATCTTCAACCATTCCAACACTCATTGACGGTTCAATCGAAGCACAAACAGATAAAGATAAAGCTGATCTACTGAATAACTACTTCACTAAACAGTCAACCGTTGATGATAGGGATCACCCTCTTCCACACACCACACACATGGAATGCTCCATGGCTAATATAAACATTTCGCCCCAAGATATTAAAGATGCTATCTCATGTGTAAATCCAAGCAAGGCAAGTGGCCCAGATCTGGTGAGTCCACGTCTCATCAAAGAAGGTATAGATTCTCTAGCAGTCCCTCTATCACAGTACTTTAACAAACTACTTTCCAACTCATGTGTTCCTTCTTCATGGAAATTGGCAAATGTCTGCCCAATTTTCAAGAAATCAGACCCTTCAAAACCAATCAACTATAGACCTATATCTCTTCTCAGTTGTCTGGGTAAGCTCATGGAACGCTGTATCCATAAAAACCTATATAATTACGTTATTTCCAACGCAATCCTTACACCTTACCAATCTGGTTTTACCAAGGGCGATTCCACTGTCAACCAGCTGACACTTCTGTATAACGACATTAGTGAAGCGTTAGATGATGGTAAGGAAGTTCGTGCTGTATTTTGTGACATATCCAAGGCCTTTGATAGAGTTTGGCACCGGGGACTACTTCATAAACTTTCTTCTATCGGCATTCAAGGTCCCTTACTTGGCTGGTTCTCCTCATATCTTTCAAATAGAAAGCAACGTGTTGTCTTGGCAAATTCTACATCCGATATTTCATCCATAGATGCAGGTGTTCCCCAAGGATCCATCCTCGGTCCATTGCTCTTTCTAATATACATCAATGACATTGTAAACGATATTCGTGCACATATTCGACTATTTGCAGACGATACTAGTCTTTATATTGTTGTAGAAGACGTTGTTGATTCCGCAAATATTCTCAACCATGATCTTTCCCGGATCATCAACTGGTCGAAAGCTTGGCTTGTTTCCTTTAATCATTCCAAGACTGAATCCGTGATCTTCTCTCGTAAGCTCAGGAAACCTATTCATCCCCAGTTATATATTGATGGTAATCCTATCCCACAAGTCAGTACTCACAAACATCTTGGACTCACCTTTTCCGAGGATGCCAAATGGATATCGCACATACAGGCTTTCATTAACAAGGCATGGCAACGCATTGGCATCTTAAGAAGTCTAAAATTTCTCTTATCTCGTTGTAGCCTAGAAAAAATGTATATATCATTCATTAGGCCCCTCTTGGAGTACGCTGATGTTGTCTGGGAAAACTGTACGAACAAGATCAAATGCGACATCGAATCCGTTCAATTAGAAGCAGCTAGAATTATCACAGGTGCTACCAAATACTGTAACACCGACATACTCTATACCGATCTTAGCTGGGATACTTTAGCTGAAAGGCGACGCAAGCATCGCCTTGTCTTACTTTATAAGATGAAAAATGGACTTTCACCAGCTTACCTGTCAAATCTAATTCCACCCCAGCCAAATCAGCCATATGCCTTACGATCACTTACAGCTATACCCAATATTCACTGCAAAACTCAATCGCATGCTTCTTCTTTTCTGCCTCTAACTATTCGCCAGTGGAATATACTTCCACAAGAACTTAAAAATGCCTCAACCATAGGAGAATTTAAAAGCAAGCTGAATACTAGGGCTAAACAAAAGAAAACAATTTACAACATTGGCAATAGGAAAAACCAAGTATATCACACACGCCTTCGCTTGGGGTGCAGTGCGCTAAGCTTCGATCTTCACAGAAGAAATATTGTTCCTTCTCCTCTGTGCATATGCGGCGTTGTAGAGACTACATTCCACTTCCTGTTTCAATGTCCAAGATACCATGCATTGCGCCAACACTATCTTCACGATCTCCCATGTGCACATACGTTAAATAATCTACTATACGGTGATGACCGACTTACATTCGAAGTCAATAAACACATCTTCCTACGAGTCCAAGGCTTCATAGCAGCAACTAAGCGCTTCGAGATCTAGTCATTTACCATCAAATGTCCGACCCCCTATCTATGCAGCGTGTGAGACAGTACCTAGTATGTTCTACTAATGTTATAAACTAACACTAATTAACGCATTGAATCAGGATAACAATTAGTCACCGTGTGCATTAAAATTCAGAATCAGGTTTGAACTATATAGAATTAAACCTGTCCAATGCTCAAAGAATACCTACCATACACTGGCTCTAATGTGTTAAATTTATATGTTTGCAAACTCCACTATGGAAAGGAATTTGTATAAGCATTTTAATATGCTTGTTTTCCAATCCAAATTATTTCTCTTGTAACACTTTATTCTTATATGTTATTTTCTGAATAAAAATATGTTTAAACTAACTACTCTCATTGTGACAGTTACCATTTGGGAAATCAGGATGCTGATGAATAATGGAGAAATATGAAGAAATCCTTGACATGGTTTAATAAATGTGTATTATCAATTATCTTTGCTTGTGTTCAGTGTAATACAGCCATCACATATTGTCGTATATGTACACTCGTGCAATAACACATGGAATAATTCTGATTGGTCGCGTCATGACATTTGACATATAGTTTGCAACTTTGCGTTCATGGTTTTTGTTTGTTGAAAATCAGTAAAATGCTAAATATGCACTAGTGGAATACAGTATAATGATTAAAATGACTGTGTCGATTAATTGCGTGTTGTGTGTGTGTGTTTTACGTTTATTTATCGTCGCTACCGAAGGACGCCTCCTGAAGAGATTAGTCATTCTAGATGTTTGAAGGATAGTGCATGGATTCAGACAGAGACCCATTCCAAAGTCTCCTCTTGTTCTTTTACATGTACGGTGTAAAGCACCGACACGAGACCTCGGTTTGAAATCCAGCCCGAAAGACTGTTAATTTTATTAGGTTCAGACGGGGGATCGAACCTGCGATCCCTGCATTAACGTTTTAACCACTGGAATACAGATCCGCCCGCATTTAAATATGGGTGGGTAACCCAAATCAGGGGGGGGGGTCACCGAACCCCCTAAATACAATCAATGACCACTTATTTAATGCTTGTTTTCAATACCATCTACTCAATTACGAAGAAAGTAGCAAGACATTCTATCAAAACATAACAAACCTAGCACTAGGATGGTCACGTACCGGAAAAGTGCACTCTAGCCCATAATTATCGCAAGGCGACTGTGTCAATGAATTACAATTGATTCTTAGTTTATACAAATTTATTTTAGCTCGATTGCGAAACAAGTTATTTCAACTTATATAAATCACTCTCGAGACCTCATTCCAGATGGAATCCATCGCCACGAGGGAGAGAGAAGAGGCAACGTGGAATTTAAATGCCTTGCCTAAGGGCACAATCGTAACGGCTCCAGTGGGGCTCGAACTCCGGACCTTTCGCACCTGAAGCGAACGCGTATCCACTGCGCTATCACGACTTGATTCTTAAACAGCATTGCATCGTAATAAAGGATGTTTCGGGTAAAATATAAATACTAATGTGTGTGTGTTTACAAAAATCGAAATTGTCGCTCAGAAACGATAAAATTCCAATAAAAAACCGTCGTATACGCGAATTTGTTTATCAACTAACGAACTGTAAACACGCACAGCGCGCATGCGTGAAACAACAGAGGATGTAGAAAACAACGTATATATTTTGAACATGTATGAATGTCCCTAAAAGACTTAGCTAACAGAGGTATGAATCAACATATCAAGTAATTTAATTAAAAAGACAACGTGGGACAAATGGGGACGATGCATTCCGAATGTGACCAAGTGCGGACGATGCGTTCCGGTTGTAAACAAGTGCGTGACCGATCGACTCGGAAAGTCCTACTTTCGGTTTCGAGTTTGTTTTATCGCAAAAAAACACCGTTTACCAAATGAACATAAGCATACAAAGTATAATGTTAGAATGTGTAGCAGCATTGCTACCCATACGTAAAATTTGAATTTTTCAAATATCTTTTATTTCATACGATGCAATGCTACTTTAACTAGTCAGCCGACCACATACAGTTACTGCCCATCTATGACATAATTTAGTGAAACCGATCCCAAGGTGGTTAATATGAAATTCGGTGTCCAATGCACGCTCCATATAGCGAAATAGCTCATAAGATATTTGAGGACAAGCAATATATTATGTCAGTGGAATAGGCGTAAAATCATATGTCATGGGGCTAGACTATTGGAATAGGACACGACACCAATGAATGTCAAGAGTAATATACATTGTATTTGGGGTTTAACGACCGACGGCGTACCGATTCTAAAACAATACACACTCATTCGCCGCTAAATTAATGTTAAAGCGACACTACATCAGCGAAAACACAAATATGCACAGAATGTATTTTCTATTATATGGTATAATATTTATACAAATATTTGCCTCAAATACTGAGTATTTCAACTAATAAACACACGTCGTATACGCGGTTTGTTGACATAACAAAACAATGTAAACATCCATGCGTAATACAACTAGTGTATCCTGAATAACACGATTTATGGTACAGATTTACCGTTATATCTCACATTTAACTATATATCTAATTCATCAACCACATATTCGACGTTTTCACTATATACCTAATTCATCAACGACACATTCGACGTTTTCACTATATATCTAATTCACCAACGACACATTCGACATATATTCGACATATTCGACGCTTTCACTATATATCTAATTCATCAACGACATATTCGACATAATTATATTCGACATATTCGACGTTTTCACTATAGATCTAATTCATCAACAACATATTCGTCATATAAATAATTGTATTTTCTAAATTCATATTCATAAAGATATTCTATATGCACACCGAAGCTGCCAATCGTACTTTCAACGTATGACCTGTTTTCTATATTGGCTGTGTTAAACGTTTTCTGTGTCACAATATACATTATTTTCTTACTGAATATCTGTCATGCAAGTAGAATAACTCTGTATATAAGGATCAAGCTAATAACTACTCTCATTGTGACAGTTACCATTTGGGAAATCAGGATGCTGATGAATATTGGAGAAATATGAAGAAATCCTTGACATGGTTTAATAAATGTGTATTATCAATTATCTTTGCTTGTGTTCAGTGTAATACAGCCATCACATATTGTCGTATATGTACACTCGTGTAATAACACATGGAATAATTCTGATTGGTCGCGTCATGACATTTGAGTTTGCAACTTTGCGCTCGTGGTTTCTTTGTTGAAAATCAGTAAAATGCTAAATATGCACTAGTAGAATACAGTATAATGATTAAAATGACTGTGTCGATTAATTGCGTGTTGTGTGTGTGTTTTACGTTTATTTATCGTCGCTACCGAAGGACGCCTCCTGAAGAGATTAGTCATTTTAGATGTTTGAAGGATAGTGCATGGATACAGACAGAGACCCATTCCAAAGTCTCCTCTTGTTATTTTACGTGTACTGTGTAAAGTACCGACACGAGACCTCGGTTTAAAATCCAGCCCGAAAGACTGTTAATTTTATTAGGTTCAGACGGGGGATCGAACCTGCGATCCCTGCATTAACGTTTTAACCACTGGGATACAGATCCGTCCGCATTTAAATATGGGTGGGTAACCCAAATCAGGGGGAGGGGGTCACCGAACCCCCTAAATACAATCAATGCGTGACTACTTATTTAATGCTTGTTTTCAATATCATCTACTCAATTACGAAGAAAGTAGCAAGACATTCTATCAAAACATAACAAACCTAGCACTAGGATGGTCACGTACCGGAAAAGTGAATTCTAGCCCATAATTATCGCAAGGCGACTGTGTCAATGAATTACAATTGGTTCTTAAAAGCAGCATTACATCGTAATAAAGGATGTTTCGGGTAAAATATAAATACTAATGTATGTGTGTTTACAAAAATCGAAATAGTCGCTCAGAAACGATAAAATTCCAATAAATATAAACCGTCGTATACGCGAATTTGTTTATCAACACACGAAATGTTAACACGCACAGCGCGCATGCGTGAAACAACAGAGGATGTAGAAAACAACGTATATATTTTGAACATGTATGAATGTCCCTAAAAGACTTAGCTAACAGAGGTATGAATCAACATATCAAGTAATTTAATTAATAAGACAACGTGGGACAAATGGGGACGATGCATTCCGAATGTGACCAAGTGCGGACGATGCGTTCCGGTTGTAAACAAGTGCGTGACCGATCGACTCTGAAAGTCCTACTTTCGGTTTCGAGTTTGTTTTATCGCAAAAAACACCGTTTACCAAATGAACATAAGCATACAAAGTATAATGTTAGAATGTGTAGCAGCATTGCTACCCATACGTAAAATTTGAATTTTTCAAATATCTTTTATTTCATACGATGTAATGCTACTTTAACTAGTCAGCCGACCACATACAGTTACTGCCCATCTATGACATAATTTAGTGAAACCGATCCCAAGGTGGTTAATATGAAATTCGGTGTCCAATGCACGCTCCATATAGCGAAATAGCTCATAAGATATTTGAGGACAAGCAATATATTATGTCAGTGGAATAGGCGTAAAATCATATGTCATGGGGCTAGACTATTGGAATAGGACACGACACCAATGAATGTCAAGAGTAATATACATTGTATTTGGGGTTTAACGACCGACGGCGTACCGATTCTAAAACCAATACACAGTCATTCGCCGCTAAATTAATGTTAAAGCGACACTACATCAGCGAAAACACAAATATGTACAGAATGTATTTTCTTATTATATGGTATAATATTTATACAAATATTTGCCTCAAATACTGATTATTTCAACTAATAAACAAACGTCGTATATGCGGTATGTTGACATAACATAACAAACATCCATGCGTAATACAACTAGTGTATCCTGAATAACACGATTTATGGTACAGATTTACCGTTATGTGTCACATTTGTGCCTATATATTTGTACACTATTCTTAATTAAATTATCTCTAAACGACATCACTCGTGTTTAGTATTGACTCCGATGACAAAACAAACGTCAATTCAGGAGCATGGATGACCGTTATATACTTCATACTTTCAATCCACAAAACCACTGTTTATTGAATCAATGTTAGTGTTCGTATGTATTCGGAAGAATTTGTAGTAGCAATGCATTTATACGTGATAAAAATGCATTTTATTTGCTTTTTGCGATGTAATGTAGCTTTAAGCACTATTGGGCGTATAATGTCTGTATGAAAAGAGCGCTATTCAAATCTTGTATAATAATAGTTCTCGCGCTGTTGTTGGTGGAGGAAGACCCCTGTGTGTCCTTGTCCTCTGTCCGCGCAGTACTCCAGACACACTCGGACACCCAGATATTTAACCACCGTCCGCAAGCCAGTTGGATAGCTTTCTCATCTACAATAATTTCAAAACCCCCAAGTGGAACCTGGCGTGCACACATTAAATTCTAGGACATTTATATTTGGTTTGCAAAATAATGGAACTCACATACGCAATAGCTCAGACATCAACATTATCTTAAATTACACGATAAATTTATAATCGACAGCTGAATACCAGTCTATAATAACACTACTGGGAATGTGTGCATGAATCGTAGCCTGGGTTCCAGTCTGTCGATTTTTCATTTTTTAACTTCTGGCAAAATGACCAGATACTCAATACGGCCCAATTAATAGTCTCAGTGTTAAAATATATTTATTTGATGGCCAGGCAAAATATATCGACGCCTGTTCCCAGGCTAGTTCCGAGGCTACATGAATCGCACACACAGCTTATGTGATATGGCGACTCTCAAGCTATTATTGGCGGAGGAAAGCTGCGAGTGCACCTACGAGCAGTATTACAGGCGCGGACGGGCACCAGGTAGACGAGCAGTATTACAGGCGCGGGCGGGTACCAGGTAGAACCACTGCCCTATCACAAGCCAGTTGTATCGTTTCCTAACATGCAATGATTCGGCACGCAGTGGGATTCGAATCTACAGCGACGAGGGCCAAGTGATTTAAAGTCAATGACCTTAACAACTCGACCATTTATCCATTATTTGTTACGAAGAAATAAAAAAGATTTCAAATTATATTTGTCAACATACCATTTTTAATAATCATAGTATGGCTTACCACGTGCATTTAAAACTATTTTTAGAATAAACACAATCCACACGGTTATATTGACAAAAGTTGATATGATCAGAAACTCAATACGGCCCAACTAATAGTCTTGGTGTTAAAATATATTTATTTTACTGACGAGGCAAAATATATTGACGCCTGTCCCCAGGCTATGTTGCAGCCATCACATACGATAACTGCATGGAGTTTGGATGCTAAAATCGAGTATTGTATTAAATACTAAGCGTACATGCAGGAAATTAACACTTTTAATTAGTAGGATCTTGTTTACACAATGTCGAAACTTGATTATTATTGTAAATTTAAGCTGACATTCTGTTATGAAGACTATATTGATCAAATTTCTAGTGATAGGTTACGTCAATGTTTTACATGTTTAAGATTAACATCCCATAAATTAGAAATTGAATTTGGAAGATGTAATGGTATTTAGAAACGATAGATTATGTAAATTATGCAATGAAAATGTAATTGAATCAGAATACCATTTTAGATTATGTTGTGAAAAATACAGAGATACAAGATTGAAATATTTGGGCTACATAGCATGGCCATCAATAAATAAATTTATATCTATCATGTCATGCAAAAATAAAAAATATTTGATAAATGTGTGTAAGTACATCATTACGTAGTAATACCCAGTCAATTACTACTGTTTCTTAAATGTATTGTATTTGTTTATATATGTATATCTGTAACATGTTTTGTGATGTCTTTGCCATATTTCTATCATTGTAAATGGCCAAAGGCAATATAGTTGCTGATTATACATTTGATACTTGAAACTTGTTATATACGTGTGTGTTTTAAGTAAGCGCCCCACGCAGTCCAATAGTTTACATATTGAATCGTTTTCAGCTTATAGCCAATACTTGAACAGACGTAGAGGTGAACACCTGATGTGAATTGTAGTGATATTTCCTCTCGAACAAATGTATTCAATCTAAGCAGAGATGGGGAATGGAAAAACGGACAAATCACATTACTGAATGGCCTTAAGAAATTTGGAGACAATCACGTTATTTGCCATTCAATCAACCGCACTAATAACAGTGCAATGCTGAAGGCGTAGATAATTAGAACTTTGCTATTATAATACGATAGACATTCTCCTGAAATATAGTCCAGAGTAATTAACCGTGACTATATTTCTCACATCACTTTCCAATTACACTGTGGCGGATGTCGGACATAATAAAACAAGCGTCTAGACGACAATATGCGAGCGTCGTAACAATATGTACGAAGGCCAGAAACCGTCACCGTTCACACGGATCAGTACTGGTAATCCAGGGATCGTAGGTTCGATCCCCCACCTGACCATAATAAAATTAACAGTCTTTCAGATGGGACGTTAAACCGAGATCTCGTGTCGGTGCTTTACACCGTGCACGTAAAAGAACCAGAGGAGACTCTTGAATGGGTCTCTCTGTATCATTGCACTATCCTCCAACATCTAGAATGACTAATCTCTTCAGGAGGCGTCGCTCATATGGACAACCGGTAGCGACTATAAATAAACGTAAAACACACACACAACCGTCATGGGCGAATCTCTCCCCTCACCGTTGCTGGTTCGAATCCAAATGATAGTGTCGAATTCATTCGGGTGTAGAAGCTATTCAACTTGTAGAACGTATGTGGTGGTGGTGGTGTTGTGTGTGCTCTTGCTCGAAATGCTTCTAAGAGTGGCATTTTTGGAGTCTTCAACATATAACATAGATGGAGAATTGTCATATAACCTAAGTTGTCGGACTTTAAAACCTAAAAATATAAAAAAAAGCAAATAAACGAATGATTATGGTGATTATTATTAGTATTATTTTTATGTCATAGATTCGATACTGCCAGTCAAATGACAATGCATAGCATCCGTTTTCCAAATTAAATAGTAGTTTATAAGTCACCTGACTATTATTATTCAAAGTAAAACCGATTTTCCAACACATACAGTAATTAGTTATCACGTGCAGTGCAGTTGACTGATACTGTAACATAACGAGGTTATATGTTGATTATGTTAATTAATTACCTTCATAATTAGTTGTATAGCATTAACTCTTTCACCGCCAATGTCGCATAAAAGCGACTTTGTAAAAAAGTAGAGAACCCGATCGGACAGAACAGAACATGCCGTCTGATCAGGCTATATGATGATTGCTCTTCAGACAGTGGAGCTGAAGCACCTGTCCGAATAACAAACAACATAGATCCTGACCAGACGCGGCGTTACGCCGCGGCTGATCTGTATCTATGTTGTTTGCACATGCTCTGAATTTATTCGGCGCTGAAAGAGTTAATGTGTTGTACATTAGACTTGGAACTTTTACTATACGATTACGGTACAATACACTATCAATTGAAAAAACGTAGCACATGCTAACTATACACAGTACACCCGGGGAAACAGTTTTCAATCTTATATATATAATTAGTTACCCATTTCACCAAACTAATGACAAAGTCATCAATCAGAATACATCGATAAAACATATGTGGATGCAGAAGCTATTAATAAGGATGATATTATGTATCAGGTACAACCGTGTATGCTTTAGCCGGTAGATTTATTTCAATATAACAGACGGATATGTAATCCAGTGGTAACACGCTGGACTGGTAATCCAGGGATCGCAGGTTCGATCCCCCGTCTGACCCTAATACAATTAACAGTCTTTCAGATGGGACGTTAAACCGAGGTCTCGTGTCGGTGCTTTACACCGTGCACGTAAAAGAACCAGAGGAGATTCTGGAATGGGTCTCTCTGTATCATGCACTATCCTCAAAAGTCTAAAATAACTAATCTCTTCAGGAGGCGTCGCTCATATGGGCAACCGGTAGCGACGATAAATAAACGTAAAAACACACATATTTCAATATAGCAGTACATATCGGAGCATTGACATGACATTTGTGTGTCTCAAGAGTTTATTAAAGAGTGATATATTAATTAAAGATGGGATACAACAGTCTTTTATTGGGATTTGTTATGATTTGACACCAGTCGTGATAACGAATGTATTAACGTATTAGCTTTTGCAAACCTACCATTTCTTAATCTAATTGTGTAGGTTTATTTATACTAGAGGATATAGAAATCGCACACCTACATTATATACTAGAAGGCATAGAAAACGCACACCTACATTATATACTAGATGACATAGAAAACGCACACCTACATTATATACTAGAGGGCATAGAAAACGCACACCTACATTATATACTAATGACATAGAAAACGCACACCTACATTATATACTAGAGGGCATAGAAAACGCACACCTACATTATATACTAGAGGACATAGAAAACGCACACCTACATTATATACTAGAGGACATAGAAAACGCACACCTACATTATATACTAGAGGACATAGAAAACGCACACCTACATTATATACTAGAGGACATAGAAAACGCACACCTACATTATATACTAGAGGACATAGAAAACGCACACCTACATTATATACTAGAGGACATAGAAAACGCACACCTACATTATATACTAGAGGGTATAGAAAACTCATACACACATTGTATACTAGAGGACATAGAAAACGCACAGCTACATTATATACTAGAGGATGTAGAAAACGCACACCTACATTATATATATTTTTTTTTTAAATTTTTTTTTTATATATACATTTCAAGTTTTTATTTTTCAATTCCTTTAGGCTAAAAAGCGCATGCGGACAGTATCTGATATAGACGAACAGTGAATTAACAAATAAATATAGTAAATATTTCATATAGAGTACATGTTTTTTTTTTATTTTTTATTTTTTATTTTTTATTTTTTATTTTTCAGGCCCCCTTTCGGAGTAACCCCATTTATTTTCCACGTCATAGGTCGAGTAGGGGTCGAGGAGCATCCCCTATTCGCCTTACAATGTATATATACAATACAATATTCATAATAGATATATGTACATTCATATGATTTACATAGGGTTTTTTTGCACAGACACAACAAAAACACATACAACAAAAATAATTTTACCCCCACCATATCCTACAGCATCTTTATATCAATATGACAAAGGGAGCTCAATAACTTATACTCGAATAACACACACACACACACACACACGCACACGCACACGCACACGCACACGCACACGCACACGCACACGCACACGCACACGCACACGCACGCACACACACACACACACACACACACACACACACACACACACACACACACACACACACACACACACACACACACACACACACACACACACACACACACACACACAAATACACACACTCACAAATACCCGCCTGTCTTATCGTTGTCCGTGCGTATATAGATAAAACATGCTTCTCAATATTTCTACCTTAGATGCGTTTACATACATGAGGTAATGCTTTTAATATCGACCAAAGTTGTACAGTTTGGTAAAAAAAAAAAAATCAAATACAACAACATTTCAACACAGCTCTGGCATAAATACGTTCATAGATTCCCATATTCTTCTAAAGTTATCTATATTATTATTAACCACTGCAGCCTTTTTGTTTATATTGTAATAATATAATATGATATGTTTTGCTCCTATTACTGTAAGGGGGCATTCTTGCATTTTACATTTATATATATACATTTTCAAAAAGATAATTATCAAATTCTTTGCTATCTCGTTATTATTGAGATTAATGTATCCAAAGATCATTGTATTTTCATTTAAAGGTGCAAATAAGTCTATTGATGGCGTTAATAAAGCAGTGATTAGTTTCCTAGTTGCATTGCATCCCCAGAATAAGTGTTCTATTGTTTCATTCTCAGTCTTACAGAAGGTGCAAAGTGGGCTGTCCTTGTACTTTATTTTATATAGTAAATCGTTTGTTCCTAAAATTCTATGTAATATTCTTATTTGGAACCACTGTAGTTTAGAATCTTTTGTTATATTGAAAGGCAAAGAATAAATTTGTTTCCACTCCTCTTTATTAAATGTTACACTAGGCTTTTCTAACCATTTTGCTTGACTAGTTGGCATAGAAGTATTGTTATTTAAGATATTATACATTGCTTTTGACCCTTTCTTATTTATAGTTATGTCTTTTAGAGTGGGTGGTAATGTTGGTCTGGGTGGTATGACAATGTCGTTTGTAGTTATATTGTACGTTATTAATAGTTGTTTTACAGCATTTAAAACACCCTGATAAACTAAATAGTTTGTTGTGACATTGTATGTTTTCTTAAATTCATCTAATGTTAAAAAAGTGCCGTCAGCATTTAAAAGGTCAGCTATGTAATGGACACCTGCATCAAACCAGGATTTTAAGAAGACACTCTTCGCACCAATTAATAGTTTATGATTATAAAACAAGGGTATGTTACCTATACACTCTTTTTTCACTACACTGTGCTCTATCAAATTAGCAAAGGCACCTAAGGTGTCCTTCCAAAACATGTTATTACTTTCTCTAGATAGTTTTTCAACATAGTGTTTTCCGCAATGGAATAATTTCTGCATTTCAAGTTTTTCATTAACAATACTTATCCAACTTCCATTACCTAATATTCTTCTTAACCATGTAAGTTTTAAAGCCTTTATGGAAGCTGTTATATTGATCATTTTTAAACCTCCCCATGTGTACTCATTTACTAGAATATTGCTTTTTATTTTGGCAGTACCTTGTCAAATAAAATCATAAATTAATGTATTTAGGTAATTAATAAGTTCCTCTGGTGGGTTTGGCAATGCAATAAATAAGTGGTTAAGAGTGGAAATTAATAGAGTTTTAATAACTGTTATTTTTCCAATAGGTGTTAATATTCTTCTTTTCCATTGTTTAATAACGTTTTGGATCTTTTCAATTTTATCTTTATAATTTATTTCTATTATCTTGTTCAAATCTACATGGAAATGTATGCCTAACATTTTGAAACTATGTTGATTCCAAGATAGTTTCCATCTTGTTTTTATACTATCACTAGAAAATTTATTTCTACCTATCCATACAACCTTAGTCTTATCAAAGTTTACATTTAATCCAGATATAATAGCATAATCCGATAAAGTATTTAATGTCTGATTCAGAGATTCTGTTGATCCATCTAAGATCATGGTTGTGTCATCTGCAAATTGTGATAATTTATGTTCTACGTTATTTATGTCAATTCCTTTAATCTGTTTATTGCTTTTTATTTTCAAAGACAAAACTTCTGCACACAAGATGAATATGTAACAGGATAAAGGGTCTCCTTGCCTACATCCACGGCCAATTTTTATAAAATCTGATAAAATTCCACATTGATTTACCGCGGACTGTGCATCTTTATATAAAATATCAAACCACTTTTTAATGGATGACCCAAAATTAAAGAAGGATAAAGTCTTTTGAACAAATGACCACGACAGGGAGTCAAAAGCTTTTTCAAAATCAATCAAAAGAAGGAGTCCTGGGATGTCATTTTCTTCTGTATATTGCATTATATCGTATATTAATCTTGTATTTTCGCCAATATATCTGCCTTTAATAAATCCTGTTTGATCTTTGCTTATCAATTTATCCATAGTAGTTTTTATTCTATTTGCTATACAACCTGAACCAATTTTGTAAACAGTATTAAGTAGTGTTATGGGTCTCCAGTTTTTCAAGAATTGTTTGGGTTTATTTTCTTTTGGGATACATGTAATTATACCTTGTGTTTGAGAGATAGAAAGATTTCCTGATGAATAAGCCTGATTTATTGCTCTTACTACAAAGCATCCTAATTTGTTCCAAAATACTTTATAGAAATCTGCACCGAAACCAGAAGTTCCTGGACTTTTATTATTTGCCATATCTTTTAACACTTTAGTTGACTCGTGGTAAGATATATGTCCTTCAAGATTACTGGATTCTGAATGTGTTAATTTAGGTGTTTCAACATTATTTACAAAATTAATAAAAGTTTCTTCAGCAAGATTAATTGATTTTGATTTAAATAACTTTCCATAAAAACATTTTGTTTCTTTGAGTATGTCGTTTTGGTCCTTTATGATCAAACCATCATCAGTTTCAATCTTGTATATTGTTTTTGAAATAAAACTATTTTTTTCTAAACTGCAGAAATATTTGCTAGGTTTTTCACCGGCTATGGACCAATTTACTCTAGACCGTATTAAATAGCCTTCAAGTTGTTGTTCCTTTATGGTGTTTAATTCATTTCTCAGTAGCTGAAGCTTATCTAAATTTGAGTCAGACAGATTAGATTCAATCTCATTTATTTCATTTAATAATTTTTTTTCCTTTGATAGATTCAATTTCTTTTTATAAGAACCATAGGATATTGATTTTCCCCTTAATTCCATCAAAAGCGTTTCTAAGAATAACTGATCGTTTATTGTAAACTGTATCTCATTATTTGGGATTTCCTTGATATTATCTGAATTATACACTAGTAACATGTATTGTTGTTTTATTTCATCAATTTTCCTGTTGATCGCGTTTAAATATTCTATATCTTTTAACAGCGAGTTATTATGCTTCCATAATCCTTTTCCATGTTTAAAATCATCAAATTTAAGTCTTAGTAAAATAACTGAGTGGTCCGACTGAAAACTTGATTCAATAGAAACGTTTTCTACATACGGTAAGAGAGTTGATGTTAGCAGAAAGAAGTCTAATCTGGCCTGTTGTAATGGGGTGGGTTTCCTCCATGTATACCTCTTCAAATCGGGGAAGAACTCTCTATAAGGATCTAATAGCTGTTTTGTTTGAATATATTGTAAGACATTTTTCCTGGCATGTTTGTTATTTGTTGTTTTGTAATTAAAATAATCCATTTCTGGGTTAAGTACTAAGTTAAAGTCTCCGCATAGCATGTATAGCTCATTTCCAAAAGTGTCGATAATACTAAATATGTTATCAAAGAAGTCAGGTTTATCAGAGTTTGGACCATACAAATTGATTATGGTAAATTTTTTCTCATCTACTGTCAAGTCTATAGCAATAAAATTTCCATCTGGATCTGTATATTTATTATGAAGTTTATATTCAAAGTTTCTATTGAACAGTATAGCAACACCTCTAGAATTAGACGTTCCTGAACTAAATATACATTCATTGTTCCACTCAGAATATATGGATTTGTACATATTTGGTGTAAAATGTGTGTCCTGGAGACAATATATGCTACATTGTTTTTGTTTTAAGAATTTAAACACCTGTAGTCTCTTTTTATTGCCATTTAGTCCTCGGCAATTGAGAGACAAAATATTTAAACTATTGATATCCATCAGATATAGAGATCAAATTATTATTAAAGGTAATTGAGAAGCAAACTTATGATATTGAGCATTCATTGTATGTATACGACAGAACAGGCAAGTACATATAGGAAAAACAAATACTAGAACAAAAACAAAGAATTTTGTTAAAGGTTTACACCTCAACATTATGGACAATCTAATAATAAAAACAAAGATAAACCTTCTTAGATCATAAATTTCTTAAAATAAATCTGGGACATGGCATTTTTGTTAGGTATATATTTAACTGTAAAGAGCTATGATACATTTGTATTCCTGTTTTACACCAATCCATGTCATACGAATGGTTGTTTCATATACTACCTACTACATGACATTTAATTCAATATTCATAGTTTCTATAAAGGGATGATCTAGTAATCAAACAACACCCGATAATGATGATATATATATTAACTGATACGTAGGAAAATCTGGTGGGCAAAAGATAAACTTGCGTTTTACATGTATAAAGTGGGGTCACTTTCACACAACCATTTTGTGTTTAGTTTATTAGCAAGTTCGATATCGTTTGGAATCTTATACCACGATCTAATTGTCAACATGATTATATAGAACATGTGAAATATATATAGTGTACAACATTTCATGCTGGTCTTGTTGTTTATTATGTTTGCCCAACAACATTATACTGATACGAGATGTGTGACGTCACTGCGATCATTCCTTATTGGATTTAAACATTATGTCATGACAAGCGTTATATATAATAACTTTAACATGTATATTATCGAGATTATGTATCAATTTTATGCATTCTAGCATGTTTTACAGAGTATATATCTTTCGTTTTACATGGTATAATATTTAGTTACCTATAGATGTTTAAGAAACAATACTAACACCCTTTGCAACCCGACACAGCAAATCGCGATCGCTGCGAACGTCAGTATAACAACAAGAAATTAAGCCCACTGTAACTCGCCCTCGGCAACTTCAATCGATAGTTCCGTCGCTTCAACCCCCGCAACACCGAGCATTCGCTGTATGGGTTTGCACAGGTTGATAACGTTCTTATTGATTGTGGCACGTTATGTAGATGCACTCATATATATGATCCAAAGTTCAAAAATAAAACCCCTATGAATGTTCCTAGTATTTATTTAGTTAATATATTACTTCTATGTGTGTGCTTTTTATATCTGAGCAATAAATAGTGTTCATATCAAAACATTTCCAAAATTATTTCCCATTCTTTCCCGAAAACGAAAGGGAAAGGACAGTCACTACTAATTAAAAGTATCTTAGCATTTGTACACTCTTTAATGTAGATTATAAAATAATCAAAACATTTCCCAAAACTAGTTCATGCTCTTTAAAGTCGAAACGAAAACTAAAAAGCAAGGAACCTCACAGGAAATATTTATATTCAGATAGGCGCGTAGCTACCTGTACGCAACGTACGCAGTTGCGTACACATTGTTCAAAATATTGCAAAAATAAAAAGTTAAACATATTATATTAATTAATTAATAAGCAATAAAAAGCGAAGATTTAACCTAACCCGTACACTGTCTACTGAAGATACCGTGTAGAGACATATTATATCTTATTCTGTTGCTGAAACGGCTCTAGAATGCACAACATACATGTTAGCAAACACAATTCACAGGTGGTGGAAGTCGTGATAGCGCAGTGGTAGCGTGTTTGCTTCAGGTGCGAAATGTCCGGAGGTCGAGCCCCGCTGGAGCCGTTACGATTGTGCCCTTAGGTAAGGCATTTAAATTCCTTGTTGCCTCTTCTCTCTCCCTCGTGGCGATGGATTACATCAGGAATGAGGTCTCGAGAGTGATTAATATAGGTTGTAAGAACTTGTTTCGCAATCGAACTAAAACAAACTTGTATAAACTATAAAATAAAATTCAGATGGGCATGTTCCCGGACCCCCATATCTTGTTTGCGTACACATTAGAACGGACCTAGCTACGCCCCTGTCAGACATATAGCATACATACTGGTTTATTAAAAATCATTCTTTTTTAGTTATTTCATATTTAGCATTCATGAAACGTTAATGAGTTTATTTTGTTTTAATAAACACCTTGTGAGTAATATTGTCTTTATATATGGGTTTTGAGCCGACAATTCTGTTCAGCTTTGGTGTAAGGGAGATAATTACACCTAAAACATAGTGTAGTTCCTTTTGCAAAGCGGGTGACCATCAATGCGTTATTAATCATCAATGTCTAATAACACGGCAGGTGTCATCTTTATCCGCGGTTCAAAGGTCTTATAAAACAGCAGTAGATAGAACGCAAAAACAATAAAGTGTGGAGCCAGAACAGATGCCACGTATACATATAAAGTTTAGACCATGCAACAGCTAGTTATACATGTAAAAAACTAAACAGACTCAATATTTACACAAAACATATAGTGTTTCTCTCTTTTGTCATTTGTGGATTACGTGAACCGCGATTGCTGAGATCGGGATACGACAGGATCTCAGATAATATATGGAGTAAGGGAAACAACTCATTCATCTCATACACTATGACATTGTCCCATTCCGATTTCAACAACCACAGTCCACGGAATCCACACATGTCCATTAAAATGCATCTCTATATAGACTTGTAAATATTTATATATGTCAGTCTAAGTCTTGGCACCACTTGAAACAATCTGAAATTGAACGATCAGCATTATGCTCTACCACTGGTGGAATTGCTGCTACCTTCTGGTGTATGTGGAGTTAGTCTCATTTTCGGCCACGGCATGTTCAACCAATGACCGAATTCATTGTACTGGACCTCTCTCGTCCTTAGTTTGATTTTTCCACCGGAAGTCTCCTTGAAAGTGGCAAACATTCTCCCCTCATAACACCAGCATTTCTCAACTCTACTTTTGTCCTTTAGACGCAGCGAAGATAGTACTTGCTGGTTAAACCAAATTAGGTCCTGGCTTATGGAGACCTGGGATCCCTTCAATTTGCTGACGTTCTTCATCAGATCAATTTTCGTTTGTCTTCGAACAAATTTCACGATGACTGGCCTATTTTTTCCTACTTTAAATTGACCCAGTCTGTGTGCAACATCAATATCTGAACTCGTCAATGTCAGAGTTAATTTCTGATTGATTAATGTAATGACTTGTGTTGTAGTCTGTTCGGACGTTTGTTTGGGTATATCATCCGAAACACCAAACATCCGGATATTGTTCTTTCTACTGTACTGCTCAATGTCATTTGTTACCTTTTCAGTTGTTTCCGTTTCTCTTATAATTTTATCACGGAGATAACTATTGCTGTCTTTCAGTTTTTCAATCACCTCATTTTTGGCCTTCATTTCCTCTTTGATTTTATTGTTTTCAACGGCCCTTTCATGTACGTCTCCTTCTAGTATGCTAATTCTATTGGCAACTGAGCTGAGAATATGTTCCTTCATTTCATTTACAGTGTCTTTGATGATTTCTCTAATCCAGGACTTATCATTTTTTGTTAATACCTGTGAAAGCTTATCATTTATGACATCAAGCTTTTTTTCTAAAGATTTGCATTCAGTTTGATCAAGAGAAGCCATATTTTCAATGTATTCATACAACGTTTTTTGTTTTTTACTATTCTGTTTTGGTTTCTTTGTTTTCTTTTTTCCCTTTTCTGGTGTAATGCTAGATTCTTTGAACACTGATGTATCTAGTATATTAGTGCTTGTATCTCCTTCACTGGTAGTTGAAGAATGTGTACGTTTACCCGAGCTCATTATTGATCAAATAGTATTTCACATACCTGTACTGTTAATGCACAATAGCCTATGTCAGTCTATTCAAATGAATCAGCCATGCATGACGATTTATCAATCAGAGTTTATGTACAGGTATCTCTACCTGTAAATATCCCACCCACCTTCGAAATAGGCAAACAGTTTTTAAAACAGTTCAATGTGGATTTCTTCCTTCAAAAGTCAAATTTTATCAAATTCATCCGTTCCTACCAATTACTTCCCTTTAAGATTCATTTGCCTACGTGTTGCTGTCTCCAATCCATGATCTAAGAGGTTTATTTCTGATTTTTCATATCACATTATGAAAATTGTATGTTTATTTTCTACCGGAACCGGAAACCTTTTTTTACATTGTATACTAGAGGGCATAGAAAACGCACACCTACATTGTATACTAGAGGGCATAGAAAACTCACACCAACATTGTATACTAGAGGACATAGACAACGCACACCAACATGATATACTAGAGGACATAGAAAACACACACCTACATGATATACTAGATGACATAGAAAACGCACACCTACATGATATACCAGAGGACATAGAAAACGCACACCTACATTATATACTAGAGGACATAAAAAATGCACACCTACATTATATACTAGAGGACATAGAAAACGCTCACCTACATTGTATACTAGAGGGCATATAAAACTCACAACTACATTGTATACTAGAGGGCATAGAAAACGCACACCTACATTGTATACTAGAGGGCATAGAAAACTCACACCAACATTGTATACTAGAGGACATAGAAAACGCACACCAACATGATATACTAGAGGACATAGAAAACACACACCTACATGATATACTAGATGACATAGAAAACGCACACCTACATGATATACCAGAGGACATAGAAAACGCACACCTACATTATATACTAGAGGACATAAAAAATGCACACCTACATTATATACTAGACGACATAGAAAACGCACACATACATTATATACTAGAGGACATAGAAAACGCACACCTACATTATATACTAGAGGACATAGAAAACGCACACCTACATTATATACTAGATGACATAGAAACGCACACCTACATTATATACTAGAGGGCATAGAAAACGCACACCTACATTATATACTAGATGACATAGAAAACGCACACCTACATTATATACTAGAGGACATAGAAAACGCACACCTACATTATATACTAGAGGACATAGAAAACGCACACCTACATTATATACTAGATGACATAGAAAACGCACATCTACATTATATACTAGGGGCATAGAAAACGCACACCTACATTATATACTAGATGACATAGAAAACGCACATCTACATTATATACTAGAGGACATAGAAAACGCACACCTACATTATATACTAGATGACATAGAAAACGCACACATACATTATATACTAGAGGACATAGAAAACGCACACCTACATTATATACTAGAGGACATAGAAAACGCACATCTACATTATATGATTATTATTACATGAAAACGAAATATGAAGGATTCCATCAAAGATATATCACATCTTTATTACAAAACACAAACTGAACAACTGAAAATATTCCAAACTGTTTAAAACTATGTATTTATATAGTTATTGTTTTTCATGTAAAAACACACTTATCCGAAGTGTTCGTTTTCTATATCCTGAGTATTATACGGTGCTTATGGGTCGTACATAGGTTATGTGGGTCTATTTAACATCCCGAGGCGGCTTCCTTCTATGGTTGTGCTTAATTCGAAAAACGACTCATTGTAAGGCCACGTCCTCCACTTGTGTCACCCTACTACAGCAGAGTCCGGTAGCAGCCATTCTATTCAATGGTCATCGTGACATCCATGTATTCCATAGCAGGTCCCTTCACGAGAGACCGAGTTTATGTGTCGACGATATGAAGTCTTGAAACAGCTGATGCTGCGGGACAATCATGCATAGGTCCTGACGTGCAGGTTGTGAAGGTTGACAACCATGCCTAGGTCCTGACGTGCACGTTGTGAAGGTTGACAACCATGCCTAGGTCCTGACGTGCACGTCGTGAAGGTTGACAACCATGCCTAGGTCCTGACGTGCACGTTGTGAAGGTTGACAACCATGCCTAGGTCCTGACGTGCACGTTGTGAAGGTTGACAACCATGCCTAGGTCCTGACGTGCACGTTGTGAAGGTTGGCAACCATGCCTAGGTCCTGACGTACACGTTGTGAAGGTTGACAACCATGCCTAGGTCCTGACGTGCACGTTGTGAAGGTTGACAACCATGCCTAGGTCCTGACGTGCACGTTGTGAAGGTTGACAACCATGCCTAGGTTCTGACGTGCACGTTGTGAAGGTTGACAACCATGCCTAGGTCCTGACGAGCACGTTGTGAAGGTTGACAACCATGCCTAGGTCCTGACGTGCACGTTGTGAAGGTTGACAACCATGCCTAGGTCCTGACGTGCACGTTGTGACGGTTGACACTCATGCCTAGGTCCTGACATGCACGTTGTGAAGGTTGACAACCATGCATAGGTCCTGACGTGCAAGTTGTGAAGGTTGACAACCATGCCTAGGTCCTGACGTGCACGTTGTGAAGGTTGACAACCATGCCTAGGTCCTGACGTGCACGTGTGAGGTTGACACATGCCTAGGTCCTGACGTGCACGTCGTGAAGGTTGACACTCATGCCTAGGTCCTGACGTGCACGTTGTGAAGGTTGACAACCATGCCTAGGTCCTGACGTGCACGTTGTGACGGTTGACAACCATGCCTAGGTCCTGACGTGCACGTTGTGACGGTTGACAATCATGCCTAGGTCCTGACGTGCACGTTGTGAAGGTTGACAACCATGCCTAGGTCCTGACGTGCACGTTGTGAAGGTTGACAACCATGCCTAGGTCCTGACGTGCACGTTGTGAAGGTTGACAACCATGCCTAGGTCCTGACGTGCACGTTGTGAAGGTTGACATGGACACTTTCTTATACTCAATCATTTCACGGACAGGGGTTTAATACGATTAACGATGCAGTTGGTTAAATAGTATTGACACAGTGTATGGATCTTGGCTATTATATGCATAGGATGTAATATAAGCCGAACACGATCCAATATGTAAAATATTGGACTGTGTGAGGAGCGTAGCGCCAAAGACGGTATCAATATTTTACATATTGGATCCGTTTGAGGCTTATATCTTACTTAAAACACACACTTATACAACAAGATCCTACTAATTAAAATTGTTAATTTCGTACATTTACGCTTAGGATTTAATATAATACTCTCGCCTTTTGACAGCAGTCCAATATTAATAATATGGATTGCAAGTACAAAGATATGACGTCACGACAGTGTTTTAATATCAGTGAAATTCATTGCCAGATTACGAAATGCATTGCCTCTCGAATCACTAATAATGAGAGACATTATTGGGTTTTCGATTACCTCCCTTGACAGATAAAGATAAAGTATTCCCTAATCATATGTTGCAATATGATAAATGTGATTTTATCAAACACATATTAAATTAATTTATAATCAATTTCTACAGTAAAGTATCCATTGGATATGCTGTAGGATATCTGTCGAGATTTAGTAATTTAATAATTATAAGATAAGAAAACTAATGAAAACAGATATCATTTGGTGAAAAGGAAACAACGATAAAAACAGAGGAAGCCAATTAAGAGGACCAATCTACTTTCATGAGTATTCAGGGGCAGTAACTGACTATTGTCTCTCGTTAGCAACGAAAACGTAATAGACATAATGGTCTGAAGAAATTGCATAGGTGATGCAATTCAAGCACAATGCGAGTGTGTTTTACGTTTATTTATCGTCGCTACCGGTTGCCCATATGAGCGACGCCTCCTGAAGAGATTAGTCATTTTAGATTTTTGCAGGATAGTGCAATGATACAGAGTCTCCTCTGGTTCTTTTACGTGTACGGTGTAAAGCACTGACACGAGACCTCGGTTTAACGTCCCATCTGAAAGACTGTTAATTTTATTAGGGTCAGACGGGGGATCGAACCTGCGATCTCTGGCTTACCAGTCGAGCGTGTTGCCACTCGACTACATATCCGTCTGTGAACACAATGAGAGTGAAAAACAATGCATTTATGTAGTGTTCTGATCGCCGACATGGGAGAACAGTTTTATAGACTGAATATATTGTCTGGAAATATGTTCGATAAAAGATCGAGACAGGCTGGGAAGAAGCATGTATGGTTATTTGCAAACGATATTAAGAACATAATGAAACTTCGAAAGCGTATGTTTAAAAGCTCTACAACGGAAACGATGATGCTTTACTTGACAGCAAACAGTCATGAAGCACTGATACACGACACACTTATGGAATACAGGCTCCGAGGTTATAAAACTGTTCTCCAATCTCAAATCCAGTCTCAAGCTTCTGATTGATTCAGATGAGTGTAAACATCTGAATCGACAAATCAAATCACTTGAGTTCGAGTTTGAGATCTGAGAAAAATAAACCAACTATAAATACCGAACGAACCTCTTAATAGGAGTATACAGCCGGATCTGTAGTCCAGTGGTAACATGCTGGACTGGTAATTCAGGGATCGCAGGTTCGATCCCCCGCCTGACCCTAATAAAATTAACAGTCTTTCAGATGGGACGTTAGACTGAGGTCTCGTGTCGGTGCTTTACACCGTGCACGTAAAAGAACAAGATGAGACTCTGGAATGGGTTTGTATCATTGCACTATCCTCCAACAATCTAATATGACTAATCTCTTCAGGAGGCGTCGCTCATATTGGCAACCGGTAGCGACGATAAATAAACGTAAAACATACATAATAGGAGTATAGGTTAAGAATAAATTTAAGCTATGGTGACATGTACTAAATCCCACCCAGAGAACGTGTCCGATCAAGTTAGATTACGCAAATTATGTTTGCTCGATTGCGAAACAAGTTCTTACAACTTATATTAATCGCTCTCGTGGCCTCATTTCTGATGTAATCCATCGCCATGAGGGAGAGAGAAGAGGCAATGTGGCACTTAAATGCCTTGCCTAAGGGTACAATCGTAACGGCTCCAGCTGAAGCTGGAACGCCGGGCCTTTAGCACCTGAAGCGAACTCGCTACCACTGCGCTATTACAACTTCCACGATCAAATTCCAGATGCTGTACTGAATTTCCCAGCTGTCATTGAACTCTTTCAATTTAACTCAAGTGGTTATTATACTAACTGGCATTATCGATATACGCCAGTACTCTAGTTTCATAGATCGATGTCATACAAAATACTGTTGAAAAGGTGATGGAAAACTATACAATTCCATGCACTATATGTATACTCAATTTTCGTCAAGTGTTCTCGGTAAAACAAGTGGCACTCATTCGCCTATGATATATATCCCGTCGTTCCCAACGCCATACGATCGGACATTAGTGACCTTGACATTGCCTATGCTATATAGCCCGTCGTTCCTAACGGCATACGATCGGACATTAGTGACCCTGACATTGCCAATGATGTATATCCCGTCGTTCCTAACGGCATACGATCGGACATTAGTAACCTTGACATTGTCTATGCTATATATCCCGTCGTTCCTAACGGCTTACGATCGGACATTAGTGACCTTGACATTGCCTATGATATATATCCCGTCGTTCCCAACGGCATACGATCGGACATTAGTGACCTTGACATTGTCTATGATATATATCCCGTCGTTCCCCGGCATACGATCGGACATTAGTGACCTTGACATTGCCTATGATATATATCCCGTCGTTCCCAACGGCATACGATCGGACATTAGTGACCTTGACATTGCCTATGATATATATCCCGTCGTTCCCACGGCTTACGATCGGACATTAGTGACCTTGACATTGCCTATGATATATAGCCCGTCGTTCCCAACGACATACGATCGGACATTAGTGACCTTGACATTGCCTATGATATATATCCCGTCGTTCCCAACGGCATACGATCGGACATTAGTGACCTTGACATTGCCTATGATATATATCCCGTCGTTCCCAACGGCATACGATCGGACATTAGTGACCTTGACATTGCCTATGATATATATCCCGTCGTTCCCAACGGCTTACGATCGGACATTAGTGACCTTGACATTGTCTATGATATATATCCCGTCGTTCCCCGGCCTACGATCGGACATTAGTAACCTTGACATTGTCTATGATATATATCCCGTCGTTCCTAACGGCTTACGATCGGACATTAGTGACCTTGACATTGTCTATGATATATATCCTGTCGTTCCCCGGCCTACGATCGGACATTAGTAACCTTGACATTGTCTATGACATATATCTCGTCGTTCCCAACGGCTTACGATCGGACAGTAGTGACCTTGACATTGCCTATGACATATATCCCGTCGTTCCCAACGCCATACGATCGGACATTAGTGACCTTGACATTGACTTTGACATGAATACTCGTTTATACTCGGATTACATGGGCATACAACATTCTGGCAAAATCAGAATATGATCTACAACTAGAAAACTACTTACATAATGTTAAAAACAACTCGCATCAAGTTATGCTGTCTATACTGATTCTGTGTAGTCATGATTTGTCTATTGAAACTGGTCGCTAAATGGTATTGATCGTGTTAATAGACTATGTAAATGTTGCTATAATAACGATATTGAATCAGAATACCATTTTATCTTGATATGTCCAATGTACAATGAAATAAGATTAAAATATTGAGGCAGAACAAGTTTGCCTACCTTGAATAAATATGTTACTCTTATGAAAAGTAAGAATAGTAAAATATTAATAAATACAGCTAAATATATTAAGATTGCCTTTAAGATGCCTTTAAACTAAGAACAAATCATATGAAAACATTACGTGACTAACACTAAAGCAGCATTACATCGTATGAAATAAAAGATATTTGAAAAATTCAATTTTTACGTATGGGTGCTTATATGCTGGTAAACGGTGTTTTTTGCGATAAAACAAACTCGAAACCGAAAGTAGGACTTTCCGAGTCGATCGGTCACGCACTTGTTTACAACCGGAACACATCGTCCGCACTTGTTTACATTCGGAATGCATCGTCCCCATTTGTCCCACGTTGTCTTTTTTAATTAAATTACTTGATGTGTTGATTCATACCTCTGTTAGCTAAATCTTTTAGAGACATTTCTACATCCCCGCGAGTGGTTCGACATTAGAGGAAGATAAATATATAGTATTTCATGTTCAAACTGTATACCTTGTTTTTTACATCCTCTGTTATTTCACGCATGCGCGCTGTGCTTGTTTACAGTTCGTGTAAACACACAACACACACACACACACACACACACACACACACACACACACACACACACACACACACACACACACACACACACACACACACACACACACACACACACACACACACACACACACACACACACACACACACACACACACACACACACACACACACACACACACACACACACACACACACACACACACACACACACACACACACACACACACACACACACACACACACACACACACACACACACACACACACACACACACACACACACACACACACACACACACACACACACACACACACACACACACACACACACACACACACACACACACACACACACACACACACACACACACACACACACACACACACACACACACACACACACCACACACACACACACACACACACACACACACACACACACACACACACACACACACACACACACACACACACACACACACACACACACACACACACACACACACACACACACACACACACACACACACACACACACACACACACACACACACACACACACACACACACACACACACACACACACACACACACACACACACACACACACACACACACACACACACACACACACACACACACACACACACACACACACACACACACACACACACACACACACACACACACACACACACACACACACACACACACACACACACACACACACACACACACACACACACACACACACACACACACACACACACACACACACACACACACACACACACACACACACACACACACACACACACACACACACACACACACACACACACACACACACACACACACACACACACACACACACACACACACACACACACACACACACACACACACACACACACACACACACACACACACACACACACACACACACACACACACACACACACACACACACACACACACACACACACACACACACACACACACACACACACACACACACACACACACACACACACACACACACACACCACACACACACACACACACACACACACACACACACACACACACACACACACACACACACACACACACACACACACACACACACACACACACACACACACACACACAACACACACACACACACACATTAGTATTTATATTTTACCCACTTTATACTTTATTACGATGTAATGCTGCTTTAATGAATGTATATATGTATGCTATCATATTAATATGTATTATTAAAAGACAAATTAGTTTCTTTGCCAATATAGCTTCATAGCTGGGTTATCGGTGCATTAAATAGCACGATGCCGATCTATTATTAATGTAATTTGTGTATATTACATTTTGTTTCTCATGCCATGTATACTATTATGGACGTATATTGTATTGACAAAGGCAAGGTTATTGCCGATTTTGCAATAAAACAGATTCTCTGTATATTCTCTGTTAATGCACGGACCAATCATACTTCAGGAAACCACAGACACACCTGCCATTATATAGATTCAACATTGGTACATATACATATCTTGAGTGTTACTATTCACTGCAAAAAGGACTATACGTACACTTGTCATAAGGGGTTCTTTCCGGTCTAGTAGTTAAATTCGTTGACTTCATTTGAGGAGACTTTCCAGGTGGATTCCGGAATGCCAGTCGTTCAACCCGCCCGCCTCCCCCTGTGTTCCTGAAAATCCGATCGAGTGGCATCCTGGTTCTTCAGCTCAACAAAACCGGATCATGTAAATCAACACTCTATTACATACGAAGCGTCCAATGTTCAACAAAACCGGACGATGTAAATCAACACTCTATTACATACGAAGCTTCCAATGTTCACTAAAACAAAACCGGACGATGCCAATCAACACTATATTACATACGAAGCTTCCAATGTTCATCAACACAAACAAGAACGATGCCAATCAACACTCTATTACATACGAAGCTCCCAATGTTCATCAAAACCAAACCGGACGATGCCAAGCAACCGAAGCTTCCAATGTTCATCAAAACCGGACGATGCAAATCAACACTATATTACATACGAAGCTTCGAATGTTCCTCAAAACAAAACCGGACGATGCCAATCAACACTATATTACATACGAAGCTTCCAATGTTCAACAAAACCGGACGATGCAAATCAACACTATATTACATACGAAGCTTCCAATGTTCACTAAAACGAAACCGGACGATGCCAATCAACACTATATTACATACGAAGCTCCCAATGTTCATCAAAACCAAACCGGACGATGCCAATCAACACTATATTACATACGAAGCTTCCAATGTTCACTAAAACAAAACCGGACGATGCCAATCAACACTATATTACATACGAAGCTTCCAATGTTCAACAAAACCGGACGATGCAAATCAACACTATATTACATATGAAGCTTCCAATATTCCTCAAAACAAAACCGGACGATGCCAAGCAACCGAAGCTTACTACCAACTATCGTCCAGTATTTTCATTAAAACAGATGAAACAGATGCCACTCATTACTAGACTGCATAGCACATTCTTAATGACTTACTAGCATGGCACACACATAATTATACAATATTAAGCCCATGTTATCAACACAATCGAACATGACTGCGGGAAAATCTGCACTGTGACGTTGTGTGATGGCTGAGGAACATTTACCACTATTGCATTGAAAGATATAGGATATTAAATGAGAGGTCATTTGTTATTGAAGTTATTTTAATTTTTTAATTTTTTAAATTTTATTATTAATTTACAACGATTGCGAAGCAAGTTTTAACAACTTATATTAATCACTCTCGTTGGCTCGGATGAAAGCGTATATGTGGTCATTCGCGTGGGAGGAAACCGGAGTACCCGGAGAAAACCCACCTGTCCGATCTGGCGACCATCGTACCATCTCACATACTTCCCTGTCCGAGGATCGAACCTGGGTCGCATTGGTGAGAAGCGAGCGCGATAACCACTGCGCTAATCGGACAGGTCATTTGTTATTGAAGTTATTTAACGTGACTTCTAAAAACGATCCCCGGATGCCCCTCTGGGCAGCATTTCAGGCACGGTTGGGCACACGGGTAGAATCACCGAGCTTCCCCAAGCCAGCGTGATAGCCTCTTAACTTGAAATAAGTGGATACCACCAGTGGGATTCGAACCTACAGCGGTGAGGGGCACGTGCTTTGAAGTAAACGTCCGTAACCGCTCGACCACGAATTTACCATTCGATAAGATAAGCTTAACACATCTGCGAATTATATGCTATTCATTGACCACCGTAAAAAACATTACAACACTATATGTGGCGTCCGTGGTCCGAGCGTCGGATTTGGAATCGAACGGTCCCGGGTTCGATACTCGGCCAGGCCACGTTTGTAGTGACATTGAACAAGGCACCTCACACACATTGCTTAGTACTGGTTAATTGCTTAGGTCGGCTAAGCCTGCCCAGGAAAACATGTCTAAGTCCCCGCGAGGGGTTTGACATTAAAGGAACATACATACATATATACAAGCTCTAGTACACCCTTAAATATAAGCTCTAAAGCACAGTACGCAACACTTGCCATGTGGGATATAACACATACAGCCTTTATTCTATTCTATCGTTCATCGCAATAATGGATATTGCATGACTGCATGCCATGCAGTGTGGTATGTTGTCACATGAATTATCATAAATGCTCCAACCTAACCTCTACAGAGTAATTGTACAATATGTTAGGACATTATGTATGCATATAAGGACGCAACAACTATTACTCTACCAGTGTTTAAACCTTAAAAGCATGACAACCCACAATTTGACACTATAGTGTGCATCACGTCCGGAGAATAATTAAATTGAAACAGATCGATCAATACTGTACCATTACATCAGAGCTGTCTAGTATTGTTTCATGGAGCAGAAATAGATAATAAATACACAGGAATAATAAATAATGCTTAATTGTATACAGTTGGCCTCCGTGGCCGAATGGTTAAGGTCGTTGACTTCAAATCACTTGCACCTCGTATCTGAAGGTTCGAATCCCAAGCGACTTTATTCGTGTGAGAAAGTTGTCCAACTGGCTTGTGGGAGGTCGGCCGTTCTACCGTGTGTCCGTCCGCGCCGGAAGTACGTCTCGGAGGGGCACCCGGCGTCTTCCTCCACCAATAATAGCTAGAGATTCGCCATATGACCCTTAGCATTGGTGTCATTAAACTCTAAACACAAAAAACGTACATAAAAATGGATTATCAAGAATCGTTAATCTGTCAACCACTCAGTCACACGATCGTTAATATGTCAACCACTCAGTCATACGATCGATAATCTGTCAACCACTCAGTCACACGATCGATAATCTGTCAACCACTCAGTCACACGATCGATAATCTGGCAACCACTCAGTCACACGATCGATAATCTGTCAGCCACTCAGTCACACGATCGATAATCTGTTAACCACTCAGTCACACGATCGTTAATGTGTCAGCCACTCAGTCACACGATCGATAATATGTCAACCACTCAGTCACACGATCGATAATCTGTCAACCACTCAGTCACACGATCGATAATCTGTCAACCACTCAGTCACACGATTGTTAATATGTCAACCACTCAGTCACACGATCGTTAATGTGTCAGCCACTCAGTCACACGATCGATAATCTGTCAACCACTCAGTCACACGATCGATAATCTGTCAGCCACTCAGTCACAATATCGATAATCTGTCAACCACTCAGTCACACGATCGTTAATCTGTCACCCACTCAGTCACACGATCGTTAATCTGTCAACCACTCAGTCACACGATCGTTAATGTGTCAACAACTCAGTCACACGATCGTTAATGTGTCAACCACTCAGTCACACGATCGTTAATGTGTCAAACACTCAGTCACACGATCGATAACGTGAGATAATTATATTTATCTGGTACAGTCACATCGGTCGCCGCCGGTACATCAATCAACTGCTTAATATTGTGGTTCGTCAGTGAAAAGTCAAGGCCAGCATTTTAAAAATAACATGTGAATGGTTTGGTGTAGGCCTACATGCTTCGAACTTTCTAATCATAGTCAGTAATTGACGGTTATGAAAGGTGAGGTCAGTGAGTCAAGGGCCAGGTCTCTCCTCCACAACGTGCACGTCATGACCTAGGCACAGCTCACAACAGGAATATGGTTCAAGGACTTCGCTGACGGAAGCCGCGCCATCGGAATCGCGTGACTCTATACATTTACATATAGAGTACCATACGACTAACTTGGCGAGACAGCAACACTTAGTGCTGGCGGCGGCGGATAGCTGGTTTTCTTTTAGCCGGCTCCTTCAAGGGGAGCGATCTCCTTCAAGGAAGACGGTGGGACGCAGACTTCTTGATGGCGTGATGACCCCAGCGAAGAAACCGGAACCATTATTGCTGCTGTGAGCTGTCAAATCGTGGAGGATGTGGACCTACAAGGAACCCCTTCGAAAGATGGTACAGGTCTTGTCACTCTGAGAAGAACGAAGGTGCATTTCCAGTTGTCTACATAAACAACTTAGATGACAACGTACACTTCTTAGAGAAACCAGTCGCCCAAATACCTCGGCGGAGGCGACTATAAAGAAAACCTATTTCATTCAAGGGCCGAGGGCACCGCGTACCTTGCATTGTATAACCATTTTGATTGCTATCATGTGAAGCCCGGCTGATCTCCTTGCGGCGTGACAGTTTCACTCATATAATATTCGTTGCATCGCATTTGTTGTACAACTATTGTGCAGTCTGTGTATATGTATGTATTTGAAAGCAATAACATATGTTTAAACTAAGCGTTCACATCGCCGTCGGGGCACATCTTGCAACAACAGCCTACGGATATACCATATACCATATGGATCTTCAGCGTGTCGCTCTCTACCGGTGTGCGTGCGCATAGTATTGGTGACTGAATCATTTTGGACAACCGAGTAGTCACTGCCTTGCCGACACGATCCAGCCGTCTAGAAGAACAACACGTGCACGCCGGGTCGCACTTGTGTCTAATTGCATTGTCGGCTGATATGCTGCTGCGAGATGACCAACAGTTGCTCTGAAATTGACTCGTGAACTTAGAATACAGCGATATAAGCATCTTAAACGATTAAGTCGCTTGTGTTCTGGGCGGTGGCAGGATTTGTTTCATATCAATCTATGTTCTTGGCGATGGCGACTTAAAACAAAGCTTCAAGATCAATTGATATCATGTGACGCATTTGGGTTTGTAGTGTACATGGAGCATTAGCATAACTTGTCAGCCATTCTGTATATCCATAATAATTATATTTTATGTTTTCCAATGAATGATATACTAGAGGACATAGAAAACGTACACTTCGGATAAGTGTGTTTTTACATGAAAAACTTTAACTATGTAATTATACATAGTTTTAAACATTTTGGAATATTTTTAGTTGTTCAGTTTGTGTTTTGTAATAAAGATGTGATATATCTTTCGTATTTCGTTTTCATGTAATAATAATCATATAATGTTGGTGTGCGTTTTCTATGTCATCTAGTATATAATGTAGGTGTGCGTTTTCTATGTCCTCTAGTATATAATGTAGGTGTGCGTTTTCTATGTCCTCTAGTATAGGTTCCTTTGCCAATGTTGATATGTGTGCTTAACCGGATTACATAAGTACCATATTGTGCAATACAGTCAAACCTGTGTTAGTTGTCACCAAGCTCCATTAAGCAGCCACTCTGTATTAAGCCGCCATTTTCCAGATTCCAAATATGTTGTTTTATTGTACATGTACATTGTCATCTATTAAGCTGCCGCCTGTGTTAAGCAGCCACTTACTGTGATTCCCTTGGCTGGCTGCTTAACACAGGTTTGACTGTATAATTATTGTTAACGTCCGTCCAGAATATTGAATCTTGGGAAACATTATTTTAGAAAGAACAATAACGAATTCACGCTAAAATCGTGAAGTTTTACTTAGAATACTGAAGTGTAACTGTCGTTAGAACACTGTTGTAGAACTGTCGTTAGAACAAGAACTCTCGTTAGAACACTGTAGTAAAACTGCAATTAGAACACTGTGATAGAACTGCAATTAGAACACTGGAGTAGAACTGGCGTTAGAACACAGTGGTTGAACTGTCGTTAGAACACTGTAGTAGAACTGCAATTAGAACACTGTGATATAACTGCAATTAGAACACTGGAGTAGAACTGGCGTTAGAACACAGTGGTTGAACTGTCGTTAGAACACTGTAGTAGAACTGCAATTAGAACACTGTGATAGAACTGCAATTAGAACACTGGAGTAGAACTGGCGTTAGAACACAGTGGTTGAACTGTCGTTAGAACACTGTGGTAGAACTGCAATTAGAACACTGGAGTAGAACTACAATTAGAACACTGGAGTAGAACTGCAATTAGAACACTGTGGTAGAATGAAAACACTACAATAAATTACTTTAAAATATAAGTTTATTTTGTGAACATCGTAACTATAGAAATATGTAAACAACATGTTACGTCGACAATGCCATACACATAAAATGTCTTCAAATATTGGTGTAAGCACGACCATTCAACAAGCTGGACATACATGTATGAAATGCATGGAACGTAACATATATGCATATACTAATGCTTGTAGACTCAGCTGACAAATTGAATGCGTTTGTTATCCAATGTACATGTTATATGCATTGCCAGCTAATATCGATATATTTAACACGTAGATTGGATGTCAGTCTTAGTTGACAATTAATATTATATAGAAACGATACCATATACATAAGAATATTTAAGAAATAATACATCGCAGAATAACCCGAGGTAGATTTTACTCTACAAGTATGTATGTTATTAGCTGGGTCGTGTTAGAATTAATAATCAACATTGAATTTCAAAGCATATAATTATTAATTTCATTAAGACAATCGCCAAAAATAATCCATTTCTCACAGTTTCATGTAATAGTTCGCAGTTAAAGTGTATCGCTAGAAAAATCTTTGCAATATAGAGTATGTACATAGAAAATAATGCTGTCAAGTATATATGTCAAACAATTTAGACCGGCTTTCATGCATAACTGACAATAAATTGTAATTTATAGATCGGGTACCAGTCTTAGCTAAACATGAATGCTATATTCAAACGCTAAATGTAGCACTCACTCCATATATAAATTTTAGCTGACAATAAATCTAGCATGTATTCTGGATATCAGTCTTAGCTGACAATAAATGTAGCATGCATTCTGGATATCAGTCTTAGCTGACAATAAATGTAGCATGCATTCTGGATATCAGTCTTAGCTGACAATAAATGTAGCATGCACGCCGAATTTTAGTCTTATCTGACTTGAAATGTAATTCCCACACCTGATATCTATCTTAGCTGACAATAAATGTGCATGTATACCGGATACCGGTGTTAGCTGACAATAAACGTAGCATAAATTAACAATTAATCAGCTTTATCTGACAAGAAATGTAAAACGCACACTGGATATCTGTCATAAGTGACAATAAGTGTAGCATATGTAACGGATATCAGTCTTAGCTGACATTAAACGTAGCATAAATTAACGAATAATCATCCTTATATGATATGAAATGTAAAACGCACACTGGATATCTGTCTTAGCTGACAATAAGTGTAGCATATGTAACGGATATCAGTCTTAGCTGACATTAAACGTAGCATAAATAAACGAATAATCATCCTTATATGACATGAAATGTAAAACGCACACTGGATATCTGTCTTAACTGACAATAAACGTAACATACATTAACGAATAATAAGCCTTAGCTGACATGATTCACTGCTGACAATACATACTGTGTACGGAACTAGTGTCATTCTTAGCTGACAATTAATGCAACACGTATACCGGATATCAAGCTTAGCTGACACAAGTTGTATGCAACACGCTTACCGGATATACATCTCGAATGGCTAATTATGTTATATACAGACCGGATATCAGTCTTAGCTGACACTTAATGTAAAAAGTATACCAGTATTGTCTCAGTTGACAATACATGTCACGCATTTACCGGATATCGGTCTTAGCTGACAATTAATGTAAAACGTATACTGATATCGTCTCAGTTGACAATACATGTCATGCATATACCGGAGATCAGTCGTAGCTGACAATTAATATAAAACATATATCGGTATTGTCTCTGTTGACAATAAATGTCACGCATATACAGGATATCAGTCTTAGCAGACAATTAATGCAAAATATATACCGGTATTGGCTCAGTTGACAATAAATGTCACGCATATACCGCATATCAGTCTTAGCTGACAATTAATATAAAACATATATCGGTATTGTCTCTGTTGACAATAAATGTCACGCATATACAGGATATCAGTCTTAGCAGACAATTAATGCAAAATATATACCGGTATTGGCTCAGTTGACAATACATGTCACGCAATATACCACGTATCAGTCTTAGCTGACAATTAATATAAAATATATAACGGTATTGTCTCAGTTGACAATAAATGGCACGCATATACCGGATATCAGTCGTAGCTGACAATAAATGTTACACGTATACCAGGTATCAGTCGTGGTAAGAAATACATGTAACCTACATACCGGATATCACACCCGGCTTAATAAATCGACACACTCACGTAACGTTGCAATCATGCAGTCAAGCTTTACAAAGTAAAGTAATACCCGATAGTGACTGATAAGTTCTGAGAACTACTATTTGGCCGTACTTCATACACACACTCATTTCAGTTCCAAGTAAATATACATTGTAATAGTTGGCGAAAGAAAGTTAACAATGAATTGTGTATTATATACCTAATTTAATTATATATTCCAGTACGTTACTTATCATGACTATATAATTATATATTCCAGTACGTTACTTATCATGACTATATAATTATATATTCCAGTACGTTACTTATCATGACTATATAATTATATATCCCATTACGTTACTTATCATGACTATATAATTATATATCCCATTACGTTACTTATCATGACTATATAATTATATATCCCATTACGTTACTTATCATGATTATATAACTATCTCCCATTACGTTACTTATCACGATTATATAACTATATATTCCATTACGTTACTTATCATGATTATATAACTATCTCCCATTACGTTACTTATCACGATTATATAACTATATATCCCATTACGTTACGTATCATGACTATATAATTATATATCCCATTACGTTACTTATCATGATTATATAATTATATATCCCATTACGTTAATTATCATGATTATATAACTATATATCCCATTACGTTACGTAGATGAAAATGTGGTCCCAAATTTTATTTAACACTTTAATATAATATTATATTTATATATTGTCAGAAAATATCTAAAGCCTTACAATGAGCTAAGTACCGTATCTGCTAAAATAAGCTCACTATGGCGCTAATCAATGTTCTAATAAAATATAAGTCATAGTTTTCTACGGCCTTAATAATAACGAAATCGAGACGAGATTTACAGATACTGCCGATAATGAAACATAATAACTAGAGATTAATACTTGGAGAGATACGAACCCCGACGCTAGAACAAATGTTTGATTTCATATGACCCCGATTTCACATTAATAGGTCAACCTCAGGGTCAATGGGTATGTGGTATGGCTTATTTGAAATGTCATATGAGGCACTCTATCTTGCTTCGTTTTCGAGTTACAGGCATGCATAGTTTTATTACAGAAGTCAATGGCGAGTTGACACTACACTGACGGGAGTTGACACTACGCTGACGGGAGTTGACACTACGCTGACGGGAGTTGACACTACGCTGACAGGAGTTGACACTACGCTGAAAGGAGTTGACACTACACTGACAGGAGTTGACACTACGCTGACGGGAGTTGAGAGTTGTCACTACGCTGACATGAGTTGACACTACGATGACAGGAGTTGACACTACGCTGACGGGAGTTGACACTACACTGACAGGAGTTGACACTACGCTGAAAGGAGTTGACACTACACTGACGGGAGTTGACACTACGCTGACGGGAGTTGACACTACGCTTGACGGGAGTTGACACTACGCTGACGGAAGTTGACACTACGCTGACGGGAGTTGACACTACGCTGACATGAGTTGACACTACGCTGACGGGAGTTGACACTACGCTGACGGGAGTTAACACTATGCTGACGGGAGTTGACACTACGCTGACGGGAGTTGACACTACGCTGGCGGGAGTTGACACTACGTTGACCGCCCTGACCACACGCCTTGACCGATAACTTCCAAATTCGAAACACTTCCCCCTGGGCTATCTCTCGATATATCCACTGAGTTTCAGAAAATTACACCCATAACTGTTGGTGTTATCCTGTACACGGACATACACACAGACGGTCAGACGCAGCCAACACGAATAACTGCAGTTCATAACGGAGGGGGTTTACATACTCGTATATATATGTTTCACACCAAGTAACATTACAGACCGATCTGTAGTCCAGTGGTAATACGCTGGACTGGTAATCCAGGGATCGCAGGTTCGATCCTCCGCCAGACGGATCTGTAGTCCAGTGGTAACACGCTGGACTGGTAATCCAGGGATCGCAGGTTCGATCCTCCGTCAGACGGATCTGTAGTCCAGTGGTAACACGCTGGACTGGTAATCCAGGGATCACAGGTTCGATCCCCCGCCTGGCTCTAATAAAATGAACAGTCTTTCAGATGGGACGTTAGACCGAGGTCTCGTGTCGGTGCTTTGCACCGTGCACGTAAAAGAACCAGAGGAGATTCTGGAATGGGTCTCTGTCTGTATCATGCACTATCCTCCAAAATCTACTAACTAATCTCTTCAGGAGGCGTCGCTCATATGGGCAACCGGTAGCGACGATGAATAAACGTAAAAAAAGAAGACATTAACACGCTCGCCCACGTGGTTCGCCGGATGCGAGTGTTAATAAGCTCAATCATCATCATCTGACATTAACACATCACGTATATTACAGTAAATCAATATACATACATGTGCATTGCTATCATCTGTGCTGACACCAAAAAGAAACTATGCACTTTTTAGAAAAAATAATATAGGCACATTTGGTATCAATATGTGCGAACTATTGTGTCAATTTGTGAACAAATGTGAAGGATTATTTTCTAAACTCGTGATAGTAAAATCCATAATTCTAAAATGTGTAGCGAAAAAGTAACACTCAATATAAAAGTATATATAAAAGTGCACAGTTGTTTTTTTTTATGGTGTCAGCATATATGGATACAAACAATGAGAAACATTAATGATTTTTCTATTACCTCCCTTGACAGATAAAGTCCGATTTATCCCGAAATATATATTGGTCATTTTAGTTGGAATCCTTTGTTTTTACTGTTGTTTCCCAACCAGATGTTGCGTTATATGTGAATGCATCAAAATCATGTTACTTAATTGATAACCAATTTGTACAGTAAACTATCCATTATATAAAAGACCATTAGAGAGACATTATTATTTTTGATATGTATGGCATATGTAGTTTGCATACTGCTTTGTATGTATGCTTTGGAAATAAACGGGGTTACCCACCAGGGGCCTCAATAAAACAACTATCCATTGGATATGATGTAAGATATATCTCGAGATTTAAAAATGTAATACTTTTAAGATGAGGAAACAGACGAAAATTTATAGCATGTGGTGCAAAGGAAACAACGATAAAGTCAGAGGAAGCCAATTAATAGGACCAATAATCTACTTTTACGAGTATTCAGGGGCAGTGACTGACTAATGTTCCTCATTTAAGTCATAATCATGTTACGTATTCGAACTGTATGAAACTTTCTAAAAGTGATTTATCCCACGTTCATTTCCTTGTAATTAATTGGGATTTAGTTTATACAAATTTAATTTAGCTCGATTGCGAAACAGTTATTACAACTTATATTAATCACTCTCGAGACCTCATTCCTGATGGAATTCATCGCCACAAGGGAGAGAGAAGAGGCAACGTGCGCACTTGAGATATGATGGGGTATGCTATAGCTTAGTGACATGTCGGTGTGTGTCATAGCTTAGACACATGTCGGCGTATGTCATAGCCGAGATACATGTCTGTGTATGTCATAGCTTAGATACATGTCTGTGTATGTCATAGCCTAGATACATGTTTGTGTATGTCGACGTATGTCATAGCTTAGATACATGTCTGTGTATGTCATAGCCTAGATACATGTTTGTGTATGTCGACGTATGTCATAGCTTAGATACATGTCTGTGCATGTCATAGCTTAGATACATGTCTGTGTATGTCATAGCCTGGATACATGTCTGTGTATGTCGACGTATGTCATAGCTTAGATACATGTCTGTGCATGTCATAGCTTAGATACATGTCTGTGTATGTCATAGCCTGGATACATGTCTGTGTATGTCATAGCCTGGATACATGTCGGCGTATGTCATAGCTTAGATACATGTCTGTGTATGTCGACGTGTGTCATAGCTTAGATACATGTCTGTGTATGTCACAGCTTAGATACATGTCTGTGTATGTCGACGTATGTCATAGCTTAGATATATGTCTGTGTATGTCATAGGTTAGATACATGTCTGTGTAAGTCGACGTATGTCATAGCTTAGATACATGTCTGTGTATGTCATAGCCTAGATACATGTCTGTGTAAGTCGACGTATGTCATAGCTTAGATACATGTCTGTGTATGTCATAGCCTAGATACATGTCTGTGTAAGTCGACGTATGTCATAGCTTAGATACATGTCTGTGTATGCCATAGCCTAGATACATGTCTGTGTATGTCGACGTATGTCATAGCTTAGATACATGTCTGTGTATGTCATAGCTTAGATACATGTCCGTGTATGTCGGCGTATGTCATAGCTTAGATACATGTCTGTGTATGTCATAGCTTAGATACATGTCTGTGTATGTCGGCGTATGTCATAGCTTAGATACATGTCTGTGTATGTCGGCGTATGTCATAGCTTAGATACATGTCTGTGTATGTCGGCGTATGTCATAGCTTAGATACATGTCTGTGTATGTCATAGCTTAGATACATGTCTGTGTATGTCGACGTATATCATAGCTTAGATACATGTCTGTGTATGTTGACGTATATCATAGCTTAGATACATGTCTGTGTATGTCGACGTATATCATAGCTTAGATACATGTCTGTGTATGTTGACGTATATCATAGCTTAGATACATGTCTGTGTATGTCGACGTATATCATAGCTTAGATACATGTCTGTGTATGTTGACGTATATCATAGCTTAGATACATGTCTGTGTATGTCGACGTATATCATAGCTTAGATACATGTCTGTGTATGTTGACGTATATCATAGCTTAGATACATGTCTGTGTATGTCGACGTATATCATAGCTTAGATACATGTCTGTGTATGTTGACGTATATCATAGCTTAGATACATGTCTGTGTATGTCGACGTATATCATAGCTTAGATACATGTCTGTGTATGTTGACGTATATCATAGCTTAGATACATGTCTGTGTATGTCGACGTATATCATAGCTTAGATACATGTCTGTGTATGTTGACGTATGTCATAGCTTAGATACATGTCTGTGTATGTTGACGTATATCATAGCTTAGATACATGTCTGTGTATGTTGACGTATGTCATAGCTTAGATACATGTCTGTGTATGTTGACGTATGTCATAGGTTAGAGACATGTATCACTAATCACAAACACTGTATATATAAATATGTATATTTACACACATTTGTATAATACACACTAAAATGTCATTGCAGTTTTCATAATGTAGGCTATAAGTTTGAACAGATCCGACCAGGCTTGTTCCAGTTCCGACGTCCACGTGTCACCAATAACCGGTTGAATAGCCAATATGAACTGAGGACCAATCAGCTAAAATATAACATACAAAAGGTTAATGTAGATGTACATATGTATTAGCAGAGATACAGTCGTGGGGTCGAACAAATTGACTGCATAATTACGTCACACTCTATAAATAAATAATCTAAATATCTCTATATATGTGTTAACTAAACTTACAAAGTATTCAAAACTGGGAATGGCCAACTAATTTCGTGTGTAAAATGGCCCAGTGGTCCATTGGCTAACACGTTGGATTGCGAATCCAAGCATTGCAGGTTCGATTCGGCGTCTGACCCTATTACTATTACCATTAGCAGTATTTCACATGGGGCTATAAATCGAGGTCTCGTGTTTCGGTGCAATACACCGGACATGTATAATCTTGAATCAGGGATGCTTCTGGACTTGGAGCGTGTCTTCTGTAGCTTGCACTATCCCCCACAAGGCGTCGACCCGATCCGATTACCCAAGGAGCCGATGATAATGCTTCAATGGCAAACATTACCACACACGTAACACCAAAACTAAATAAAATTAAATGAATAATCATTTCTTCTCATGTGAAACATACTGAAGGCTACTATTTTCATCCTCAACTTCCGCCTTCATTTATTATGTGGATTGAGACTATTGCATTGCGATCAGTAGACGATTTACTATGCGTTTCTGACGTTGCACACATTTACGCCACATACCACACACCAATCAAATTGAGCAAATCCTCAATCGAAGGTCAAATGTCCCGATGCAAACTCGTCCATGTACCGTTCATATCCGGTTCGTACAGCGCATGAGCCGTGTGTGACGTCATCGAATATTCGGACGAATTCTAAATATTGATGTCGCTAGAGCTTTTCAGTTTAGTTTAATCATATATTATTGTATATGTATGCATACACACACTCACACTCGTACGTCTTACTTACATACACAAATGGGTTGGACCACAAGTTATAACAACATTGTATTCGGTCCTCCCCATTGATAAGGTATGGTTTATTTTGTATGAAAAATACTACACTTTAAATGAACGAATTAATACTTTCTAGAGGAAAAACACACATAGAAAACAGAGAAGTATTATTGAGCTCTTCAACAGTACGCTGTCTGATTAGCGCAGTGGTTAACGCGCTCGCTTCTCAACAATGCAACCCGGGTTCGATCCTCGGACCGGGAAGAATCCGAGATGGTACGGTGGTCACCAGATCGGACAGGTGTGTTTTCTCCGGGTACTCCGGTTTCTTCCCACACGAATGACCACATATACGCTTCAAGCCGCGCCAACGAGAGTGATTAATATAAGTTGTTAAAACTTGCTTCGCAAACGTAAAATAAATAACGTTTAGACTAAAGCAGTTATAAAATCACCATACTCTGCGGATAACGTATTTAGATTAGGGCTTAATATTTGAGCCGTTTATTGTTCCAACTGTAGTGCTTTTAATCCGCATGAAAACTAGTAATGGAACACATGGAAGTGCCAGTCCAACTATATCATAAAACAGCATGCACCACTTACTCGAGCACCATGCACCACTTACTCGAGCACTATGCACCACTTACTCGAGCTGAATCTAAATATTGCAATAAGCCTCGAACGATTCTAAGCTCTAGCTTACTTCATGTTCATGTTTTCATCGCCTTTCAAGTGATTTCATCTGTTAAAGAATTGATCAAAAGTAGTTCTGCTTTCTCGTTTAGTCTGCTATTATGCCCTGCAATTATTTTCTGATTGTATATGGGATGTGAGTCTCATTTGATGGAGATAAAAACCATCCATATTTCCTAGATGAATCGACAACTTCCGTGATAGGGATCACACTTGCGATATTGAAAAACGGTAAACGATGAACGGTGTATTTCTAACAACAGCGGTCTCGACCACATAATTATATTCATATGCTAGTCTAGTATTTTGTACTTTGTTCAATGGTAGCACGTTCGTTTGAGGTGCGAAAGGCCCGGAGTTCGAGCCCCGCTGGAGCCGTTACGATTGTGCCCTTAGGTAAGACACTTAAATTCCACGATGGATTCTACCATCTGGAATGAGGTCTCGAGAGTGATTAATATAAGTTGTAAGAACATGTTGCGCAATCGAGATAAAGTAAATTTGTATAAACTAAACTAGTATTTTGTACAAATATATTTTCAGCTCGATTGCGAAACAAGTGTTTACAAGATTACATTAATCGATCTCGAGACCTCATTTCTGATGGAATCCATCGTCATGAGGGAGGGAGAAGAGAAATGTGAATCTAAAAGCGCGTTATCCAAGGACCCATTACCGTGGTTCTGACGGAGCTTGGACTTACAACCTCTGGGTTACAAGCCGGACACCCCGTGATCATTTCACCACGGTGGCTATATCCAAGTGTGTGAAGAATTCTCTTGTGTGTTTTTTATTCATTTGTTGATAATTTATTTCAGTATCCGTTTTTTTCTTGTCTCGACATTGCTGTATGGCCAGTTTGAGTTTTAGTATATGCTGAACATAGCTTTCACATACTCGAGCTCGTTTTACCTTTACATTAGCAGTTGAGACTGTCTTCACATTGCGTATCGATTCCCATTAAAATGTTTGCAATTCGCAATTTGCATCTAATGGATTTACCGAGACCTGTTACTGTAAACTGATACAATTCTGTATACTATTATACCAATCTATGGTTATTCCCTGTAATAAAAATAATAATAATAATAATAATAATAATAAATACTTATTTAACGAGAGAACTAATTTAATAAAAGTTAATCTACCATGAGGCTCTCAACATATACATGTATACACATGAAATGCAATCAAAAGATAGGACTATAAGTGAAAACAGCACATTGGAATTATATAGTAATGTAAAAGCTGAAAAGTAGAGAAACTATACAGTTAAACCTGTGTTAGTGGTCACCTGTATTAAGCAGCCGACATGTATTAAGCTGCCACTTGTGCTAAGCAGCCACTTTCAGTGATTTGTACACTCCTTCTTCCAAACTTTTCTCAACTCTCAATTGGATGACTTTTCAAGAATGGGTTAGCTTTCAAAAAGCAATTTTAATGTTTAAAACACCTAGCACCTGTCTATCTGCAAGAGCCTTTCAGATTTACTTCCGATGTTCGAACTCAAAACTTGCGATCATCCGCAAATCTCCAACCTTACCCTCCTAAGCCAACTACTGAAGTTTTTAGAAATTCGTTCTTATATTCAGTGTCACACTTGTGTGCACATTTTGTTCCAAAATTCAAAGCTTTATATATCAGGTGGTGCACAGAACAGACCAATAACCTAATAAACTGATAATTTACAATTATTCATGAATATAAGTATTAGTTCTTGCAGCTTATATCTTATTTCCTATGAAAGTTTTACTGGTTACTGTTTACATGTTTCATTATGCTATTTCATGTTTTAATTTGGCGAGGGCCTCATGATAGATTGACTTAATTGTTCAAATGAGTTCTCTCATTAAATAAAGTCTTTATTATCATTATTATTATTATTATTATAATAAATACGAACTAAATATGGATTGCAAAACATGGCAACACAATACTGATTACAAATTGCTTCCTATCACTTACATCCATATAGTCAACTTTGGCAGTGTACATCACGTGACGTGCTCCGAGATCATGCAGCGCTTTATACACCTTATCCGATTCATGGATACATGTAAGGCACTTATCCACAGTTCCCATGACGCGCATGGCGTGAGACCGTAACTGGTTACTATGCGTCAGGTCTTCCGGACTCATCCCTTTAAATGTTGTAAATGCATCTTGCACATCCGGGTGGCTAGCAAATAGTCTGAAAGTAGAATAAATACATTATACGTAACTAGAGAATAGAATACAGACGGATCTGAAGTCCAGTCGTTAACACGTTGGACTGGTAATCCAGGCACCGCAGGTTCGACCCCCCGTCTGGCCCAAATAAAATTAACAGTCTTTCAGTTGTGACTTTAAACCGAGGTCTCGTATCGTTACTGTACACTGTACACGTAAAAGAACCAGAGTAGACTCTGGAATAGGCCTCTCTCTGTATCATTGCACTATCCTCCAATATTTAAAATGACTATCTTCAGGAGGCGTTGCTCATATGTTTTCATGTAAAAACACACTTATCCGAAGTGTGCGTTTTCTATGTCCTCTAGTATAGTTCAGTATAGTCTATGCTATGCTGTTATATACCTTTGTTCTGCATAGCGGCATCGTTAAATCACTCTCAATGACAGGGAAAGATAAGTAGTAATACCATATAGATAGTAATACAATCAAACTCTCATACAGCTCATCGTCTGATTGGTTCACTTGTGTGCATCGGTGGGTTTTCTCCAGGAAGTCCGATTTCCTCACAACTACGTGATCTATATATGTATATGACATACAAGCTTTCTTCCGCTCAAACTATTAAAACAAGATTCGGATATAATGCACTTTACAGGAACACAATATTTACATTCATTGCGCATGCTCAGCACGTGAGCGGTTGTTGTCAAGCAGATGTAAATTTATAGCAGCCATTTCGTTTTCGCTGGAATCGGAAATCTGATCCTTTTCTCAATCAATTTGAAAGTCATTTGAATGCATATGAAGTGAATTTATTCTGATTAAACATCCTAAAGTACGTACTATATTGTTTTGTACGTCTATTAATTTCAGAAATTGTATTTGAAAGTTTGTTTGTTAGCAGCTTTGACCAAATTAGTTATTATTTTGCTGAGTCAACGTTAATTTTCCGGAGTGGGGGGGGGGGGCACTTGAGGGATTTTGATTATTAGAAGTGGGGGTGTGGAGACAGGTGCCCCCATAAGACAGCTGTTTTAGCTACACAAATGTGACATCTCATTATTGTTTCAAGCAATCCATTTAAACAGTTCTGAGCAATAAAAGCGTGTGTGTGGTAGCTATAGCGGCAGGTTTTGGTTTTAATCTTTATTAAAGTCTCATCTATGTACATACATGTAATACAAACACAAATATAAATAATCAGATTAAAAGTACATAGCCATTCTGAATAGAATTATAAGAGACATATTGCAACAAACATATCACATTATAAAATCCCACACTACTATTAGTTAATGCTTATTTACATTCTAAAGCAGAAACAGTTGCTAATTTATATTTAAATACGAAATAAAACAAAATGGTATAAAACACTAAATCGAAAAACAAGCACTAGTGCGCTTTTAAGAAATATTTTACAAAATCAGTTATCACCCAGGATCAGATCGAGAATGACTAATTAGCAGTTGCTTCTTGTAGTCTGTAAAAATCATAGATATATAGTAATTAACACAAAAAAGGGCATTATTTACAAGGTAAAAGTAACGACGCTGTAGTATATTAAAACAGGTTTTGGCACAAAGTCTTATCACTGATTGATTACTGAATAGAAATAGAAATTGATCACGTTTTGTCATATTACAGAAATTATGGTCAGCTAATATTGCCTTCTGCAATAGTAAAGTTCTTAGATCATTATATATGGCACATTCCAATAAAACGTGATGTTCATCTTCTATCACATTACAAAAGGGACATTTACGATCGTCTAATCTTAAATTCTCATACCTTCCGGTTTCTATACGGATTGGTGCAACACCGCATCTAAATTTACTAAATGCCGACCTGTGTCGTGTAGGTAAAATCATTTTACAATATTCCTCAGGTTCAAATACATGCTTAAACTTACAATACGTTCTTAATTTGTTACGACCTCGTCCAGTAGTACCATGAATGCTATTTATAGAGGCATACCAATCTGTTATATATTTGTTCATACCAAATTTTCCCACACATTCGACACAATGAGGCTTAGAAATTGGAGCATATAAGTTACAAAATTCTGCAAAATCAATATCCGTAAAATGTTTCTTAACAAAATAGAACCAGTTTTTACAGGAAGCAGATTTCTGTAAGTGCAATTCGTTTGTTCAATCTCGAGTTATTTGTATTGGAAATTCGTACCCAAAACGTAGAAACTGTTTTCCATTGACGGACAATGGGAGGTTGCCAACCCATTTCACCGGAAACGGCTGCATTGGGTGTATACTTGCCGACACCAAGATAAAACCGCATAGCACGGTTTTGGACAGCATTTATACAAGGAAAGGATTTATACCCCCATATTGGGCACCATAAGCAATTACAGGCCAAACAACAGTGTCGTTGCTTGGTGAATACATTATACGGTACCTCCCGAATTTTACATTTAGCTATCATAATCCTAACGCGACTTGCCTCTGAGCAACCATCTAGCTGTAACATTAAATCTAGGTGTTCCTGAAGAACAACACCGAGGTATGTATATCTGTCAACAACGATAACTGTTCATTTCCACATTTAATATATGCTCACACCTCGCCCGGCTATCTGGACGGAAATGCACTATCTTACTCTTATCGGCATTAATTGACATGTCCTTAGACAACCCAATCGTTCAGAGCATTTAGCAAAATTTGTAAGTCATATTCATCTTTAGCTAGTAAAACAATGTCATCAGCATATAGGAGTATGCAAACCTTTTCATTATCTATATTAATACCAATATCAAAGGACTTAAGATATACAGCTAGGTCATTGATATATAAATTAAACAACAAAGGTGATAACACACAGCCTTGTCTCAATCCACAATGAACATTAAACCAGTCTGTTTTAAATGAGTTAATTCTAACGGCATGACAAACCAAGAATAAGCAAATAAACAAAAACATCTTAAGCATATGTGGTTTTGTTTACAAATAATCTTAGAAACGCCCGCTGACCTGATATTACGTCATTTTGGGGTCACCAGAAATCACGTGACACAACAGCTGATGAACAAATTAATATCACCCAGTATAATTTTGTTATTGAGTTTCTGTCGCTGCTTCTTTATTTCATAGTTATTATTAGGTAAGAGGTAACTTCCCGACCGATCTCCTCATGGCGTGCACGTCGTGATCAGGGCACATCTCGCAGCAGCAGCAGCAACAGCAGCAGCAGCAGCAGCAGCAGCAGCAGCAGCAGCAGCAGCAGCAGCAGCAGCAGCAGCAGCAGCAGCAGCAGCAGCAGCAGCAGCGTAGGATACTGAGATCTTCTGGCCGTCGAATTTGCAACGAGGGACACACGCTTCGCCATCGCCGACACCATCGGAGGTGGTGGAGGTATGGACAGACCCTGGAGATCGAAACGGCCAGATGTCTTATCTGTCAGATCCTTTTATATGCTGCTGCGGGATGACCAACGGTGAGGAGGGTGGCCTACAAAGGAACCTTTTTGGAAAGAACGCTCACACAGGACTTGTCACCCTGGACCAGGGGATGAAAAGGCCTCTTCAGATGTGAACATAAGCAACTTAGATGACAACTTAGAGAAACAAGTCGCCCAAATGCCTCGGCGTAGGCGACTATAAAGAAAAGTACAATGACGAGAGGTAGCCTAGGAAAGTTGTAACCATACATGCAGGTTGCTGTCTCCTCAATCCTACATGTATGTACATATTATAAATACTTGACTATGCTTATTCAAAGAAAGAAATATTGCTTAAGCGTGTTATTACTCATCAATGTTAATGAATATTAATCATTTTGAAGGCATTATTGCAATCTGAACCATTTTCTTTGTATGCTCAACCCGGCCATAGATACTAACATAGAGTTAGTACAGGACTCACGCTGTACAACCTCGCATCTTATATTCGTTAAAGCGGAATTACGTCGCAAAAAGCAAATACAATGCATTTGTTCACGTATAAATGCGTTGCTACTACAAATTCTTCCGAATACATTCGAACACTAACAATGAGTCAATGTTTTTGTGGTATACAAACCTAGAAACATGAACGTAGGAATTTATATAACGATCATCCACGCTCCTGAATTGACGTCTGATTGTCATTGGAGTCAATACTAAACGCGAGCTGATGTCGTTTAAGATAATTTAACTAAGACTAGTCTACAAATAAATATGCATATGCACACATGTGAAATATAACGGTAAATCTGTACCATGTATCGTGTTATTCAGGATACACGAGTTGTATTACGCATGAATGTCGACCCTATTTACATTATTTTGTTTTATCAACAAACCGCGTATACGACGTTTGATTATTAGTTGAAATACTTAGTATTTAAGGCAAATATTTGGAAAACAATTATACCATATAATAGGAAAATACATTCTGTAGAAATTTGTGTTCACTGATGTAGTGTCGCTTTAAGCAGTGGACTGATGTAGGCCTAGTGTCGCTTTAACGCATGCTTATTTTAGATGGATACATTTGATTACTCATATAAGCCCGATCATAACTTAGGCTACTGGTATCAACATCATAGAGTGGTTTAGGAGTCACTCTAAATTGTTGTCCTTACTGTTGACTATTGTAATGTGTGTTGTATAAATGTCTTACTATGCTAAAGCAATGTTAAGCACCTTTGAACGTATAATTAATATAATGTATGAAAAGAGTGCCATACAAATGTGGTATAATAATAATAATAATAAAACATCCCGTATATATTGTAGGTACAGTCTACATCCGTTATGTCGAATTCCGTCGGACCGAACAAAATAGTTCGACATAACCGAAGTTTGACGTAACGAAATTCGATATAAACAGATCCAGTTATATGAAATATGATAGTGTCTGAAACGGGACTTTGATCCGACTTCGAGATAACCGGATAATTCGACATTACCGACTTTGACATAACGGATGTAGACTATAAGTCTCTATTTTCATGCTATATAATCTCTATTAAACTGTGTTACGTTTATTTATCGTCGCTATCGGTTGCCCATATGAGCAACGCCTCCTGAAGAGAGTAGTCATTTTAGATTGTTGGAGGATAGTGCAATGATACAGACAGAGACCCATTCCAGAGTCTCCTCTGGTTCTTTTATGAGCACGACGTAAAGCACAGACACGAGACATCGGTTTAATGTCCCATCTGAAAGACTGTTAATTTTATTAGGGTAAGACGGAGAATCGAACCTGCAATCCCTGGATTACAAGCCCAACGTGTTAACCACAGGACTACTGACTCGTCTTGTGTGTGTTTTACGTTTATTTATCGTCGCTACCGGTTGCCCATATGAGCGACGCCTCCTGAAGATATTAGTCGTTTTAGATGTTGGAGGATAGTGCAATGATACAGACAGAGACTCATTCCAGAGTTTCCTCTGGTTCTTTTACCTGCACGGTGTAAAGCACCGACACGAGACCTCGGTTTAAAGTCCCTAATGAAAGACTGTTAATTTTATTAGGGTCAGACGAAGAATCGAACCTGCGATACCTGGATTACCAGTCCAACGTGTTAACCACATGACTACTGAATCGCCTTGTGTGTGTGTGCTATACGTTTATTTATCGTCGCTACCGGTTGCCCATATGAGCGACGCCTCCTGAAGATAATAGTCATTTTAGATTTTGGAGGATAGTGCAATGATACAGACATAGACCCATTTCAGAGTATCCTCTGGTTCTCTTACGTGCACGGTATAAAGCACCGACACTAGACCTCGGTTTAAAGTCCCATTTGAAAGACTTCTAATTTCATTATGGTCAGACGGGGGATCGAACCTGCGATCCCTGGATTACCAGTCCAGCACTGGACTACTGACCAGTCTCTTGCGCGTGTCTCGTTATATAGGGCGCCTATGGAGCATACAGCCATGTGAAACGTCACGTAGAGATGTGGTACGTGTCTTTTATTCTATTTCATACGTACCGGTAAAGTACAGGTGTCCCTGTGTAGCAATCCTCGTGGAATTAAAAAAAAGCTAATACTTTTTTTTCATCATACCTAGGGCTATTTCAACTTGCAGACGACCCGGTGATTTGTTTCCCGTGACACTTTCCAACTCCATTTGTGTAATGGACATTAAATTAGTAGCTTCATGGATTATCTACAGCATCAGACACCTTCAGTACAGGCCCTCCGTGACATGTCAATGAACCAGAAGAGGCATGTCGTGAGCTTCCCAACATGTTTCCCTTTCATTTTCCAGTTTTCTAAACACCGACAAGTAGTACAAACTCCAATAATTGGATAATGGAAACAATCAGCCGAGAATAATGAGAAGTTTATTACTTTGCATAGTTGTGTTATTTTCATTGACACGATGGTGTTAGAACTAAATTTAATAACTGTTTGTGTGTTTGTTTTTGGGGTTTTGTTTAAACACATTTTATTGCCTTTTCAATAAACATAATACAAGCGAAAGGTTTGGGCCAATAGAAGCGTACATCACATTAGAACTCGGTTCTCGCTCAACGTTGGGATTTACAGTCACTCCAACAACTTAGGTCATATGGCTACTCTCTCCAGTTATTATTGGTGGAGGAAGACCCCGGGTGCTGATCCGAGCAGCATCGCACGCACAGACGGACACCCTGATAGCTTCCTCATATGCAATAATTCGACACCTCCAGTGGGATTCGACGCCAACGCCAGTAACCACTCAGCCACGACAGGTAGGCCCTCAAATTACATAACTCAATATGTAAACTATGTAGTCCTCGTGCAACATTAGCGATGATTTATTTACCTTCCATAAATAAAGACTTCACACACTTAGTCAATACACATTTAGCTTAGCTCGATTGCGAAAAAGGTTGTTACACCATTTATTAATCACTCTCGAGACCTCATTCCTGATGGAATCCACCCGCGGCCACGAGGGAGAGAGAAGAGGCAATATGGAATTTAAATGCCTTGTCTAAGGGCACATTCGTAACGTACTTACTTACCAGCATACTAGTACTTATATTACACCGTGGTCAAGTGGTTAATGTCGTTTACCTGTATACCACGGTAACTTCACGGATTCGAGCACCATATATAGACCATACAAGAGATACAGAGCATTCCTGTATATGACCCCCACACATACACACATTACAATATATACAGAGCATTCCAGTACCCCCTCCATACACACAATACAATAGATACAGAGCATTCCATTACCCTCCTCTCCCACACACAATATAATATATATAGAGCATTCTAGTACCCCCTCCCCCCATACACAATACAATAGATACAGAGCATTCCATTACCCTCCCCCACACACAATACAATAGATACAGACCATTCCAGTACCCTCCCCCCCACA
>CM026404.1:11041286-11111690 GCA_014843695.1 Archivesica marissinica | reverse complement strand
TAGTTTATGAAGGTCGGTCCGCGCTGTGAAGATTGGTTAGCGCGGCTGTATAGGTTCTAGTTTATGAAGGTCGATCCGCGCTGTGAAGGTTGGTTAGCGCGGCTGAATAGGTTCTAGTCTATGAATGTCCCTATCGAAATTATCGACGCCGGTTCTAGTCTATGAAGGTCGATCCGCGCTGTGAGGATTGGTTAGTATGGCTATATTCTAGTTTATGAAGGTCGGTCCGCGCTGTGAGGATTGGTTAGCGCGGCTGTATAGGTTCTAGTTTATGAAAGTCGGTCCGCGCTGTGAGGATTGGTTAGCGCGGCTGAATAGGTTCTAGTCTATGAATGTCCCTATCGAAATTATCGACGCCTCTGCAAACATATTAGTCACTTTATTCTCTGAGAATAGTGTTTTTGTTGTTGTTGAGAATAGTGCAATGATACAGACAGAGACCCATTCCAGAGTCTCCTCTGGTTCTTTTACGTGCACGGTGTACAGCACCGACACGAGACCTCGGTTTAACGTCCCATCTGAAAGACTGTTAATTTTATTAGGGTCAGGCGGGGGATCGACCCTGCTATCCCTGGATTATCAGTCCAGCATGTTACCACTGGACTAGAGTCTGTAAATGTTGAGGGAAGCAATTCTCGACTATTAATTTACCAGGAAAGTTATGGTAAACAACATATCGAAGACATCAATTTATTTAACAATGTCTTAATGTATTTTTAATCATGTTAAAACATTAAACATTAATCCAATAATATTAAGAGAGTGCAATACAATTCAATTAAGTAACACTTCACACATATATTCACTATGCACGTAATAAAACTGGCAGTGGCAGTTAGGCCCGTAGCCCCAATGAGGCACACCGAAGCAGCTGTCTTGGTTACAATTTCCAAAGCAAACAAAAATAAAAATGAAAAGTTAGATAAATAAAATGCAAAAACTATCCCTTTGTTGTATAAAATGTTGACTTCTAGAGAGCTGAAAGGTCAGTACTAAGTATACGTCTAAACTGATTAAATAATAAACATGCCCCGGACCCCCTAGATTGCCTCAGTTGAAATTCGCCTCTGGCTACGGTACTGGTTCGGGATGATTACTCTACCTGGACCAAAAACACCACTCACTTGCATAATGTATTATGTAGACTGTTAATGAAGTAATTAGCTCGACTTCCAATCTGTAGGTCATAAATCGAGCACAGCTATATCCGCAATTGGGTCACTTTCAGTCTGTATAACATACTTTTCATAGATACAAATCAACCAAAAACACCACTCACTACTTGCATAATGTATTATGTAGACGGCTAGTGAAGTAAATAGCTCGACTTTCAACCTGTAAGTCATAAATCGAGCACAGCTATATCCGCAATTGGGTCACTTTCAGTCTGTATAACATATTTTTCATAGATACAAATCAACAGTTTCCAGTACTATTCTACGAATGTATGGTTAGACTTTGTTTTCTAATATGTATATTTTAAAAGCTGTAAACATTTGTAATCAATTTTTATTTTCTAGATAAAACCACATTTATCATACCCCAACATTTATTAAGGGAATAACGGTAATAGCAAAGAATTCCAACTGAAGGGGAAATATACATTTCGGGATAAATCTGACTTTATCTACCAATGGAGGTAATATAAAGACAAGCGATGTCTCTTATTCAAGTCAATGTCCATAGGGAATGGCCTTTAGATAACGCCATGTACAATCTCACAGACGGATCTGTAGTCCAGTGGTAAAACGCTGGACTGGTAATCCAGGGATCGCAGGTTCGATCCCCCGTCTGACCCTAATAAAATTAACAGTCTTTTAGATGGGACGTTAAACCGAGCTCTCGTGTCGGTGCTTTACACCGTGCACGTAAAAGAACCAGAGGTCTGTATCATTGCACTATCCTCCAACATCTAAAAGTACTAATCTCTTCAGGAGGCGTCGCCCATATGGGCAACCGGTAGCGACGATAAATAAACGTAAAACACACACATGCAATCTCACATAGCAATCTGACCGGTTGTTATAGGTCAGCCTAAATTTAGACAAACGATCTGATACCTACTAGGGAAATCATTCCCTGTAATTATGTAAGTATGATAGAAAAGAGGACCAGAAAAGACAGCTACGGGTATAATTATGTTCCAATAATTATAGCGGTTAATAAGCCAGTCGGTCATATACTGTACTTAGCCATGCTGTGCTGGAAATTGTGGTATAAAATAACGGTGATGTATGCAATGCAATGTATTATGGATTTACCGGTTTTCGATCCTCTAATGTTTGTCGGTTTGAACGAAAACAATATGACAACGAAGTGTACGGTGAACATGCAAAGTCACACGTGTATATTTCTTTCCCATCCTATATAAGTAGATAGATAAAGCCATTGGTTCGAGCACCGCCTAGACCGTGTCTCTTTATAATTACAAGTTGGCAGTTTCTTACGGAGGTTGGTGCACCAAGCACTGGTTAACCGCAGGCTCTGAACCCGGGTTGCATTGGTGAGAAGCGAGCGCGCTAACCACTGCGCTAATCGGACAGATTGTTAGATAATCTTAACACTACTCTCTAATTGCATGTTCTACTGGTTATGCATATATTTCGGATATATGTTCGGCTCAAACATGGGTAGGCTACACCAGAAACGGCGTTCGACATGGAGAACAGTGGTACTAAAACCAAATACAAGATAATCGGTGTTTCAATCAGTACCCACTCTACCATAACACCATCCCATTTACCACGACACTGATCCAAGACATTTTCTGCTAAGACGTTGGCAGCTATTTCCGAAACATCGTAAATTATGTACGAAGAAAATGATTTTACGCATGCCGTCGTAAATCATCCTGAGCGGATATAGTTCTTTGACAAATTCTAATCCAATATTACTTTTCGTGCACTCTAACGAGAATCTTTAATTTGCAATGCGCGTCGTTATTTAAAACATTGCTCGTTTTTGTAAAACACGACATGTCGCATTGTATCGGGACTGCATGAGAAATTATTCATGGCAGTTGCTGTCGTCATGCAGAAACGAGAGATTATTCATGGCAGTTGAGGTCGTCATCCAGAAATGAGAGAGTATTCATGGCAGTTGAGGTCGTCATCCAGAAATGAGAAATTATTCATGGCAGTTGCTGTCGTCATGCAGAAACGAGAAATTATTCATGACAGTTGAGGTCGTCATCCAGAAATGAGAGAGTATTCATGGCAGTTGAGTTGAGGTCGTCATCCAGAAATGAGAAAGTATTCATGGCAGTTGCTGTCGTCATGCAGAAACGAGAAATTATTCATGACAGTTGAGGTCGTCATCCAGAAATAAGACATTATTAATGGCAGTTGAGGTCGTCATGCAGAAATGAGACATTATTAATGGTAGTTGTGGTCGTCATGCAGAAATGAGACATTATTAATGGCAGTTGTGGTCGTCATCCAGAAATGAGAAATTATTAATGGCAGTTGAGGTCATCATCCAGAAATGAGAGAGTATTCATGGCAGTTGAGGTCGTCATCCAGAAATGAGAAATTATTCATGGCAGTTGCTGTCGTCATGCAGAAACGAGAAATTATTCATGACAGTTGAGGTCGTCATCCAGAAATGAGAGAGTATTCATGGCAGTTGAGGTCGTCATCCAGAAATGAGAAATTATTCATGGCAGTTGCTGTCGTCATGCAGAAACGAGAAATTATTCATGACAGTTGAGGTCGTCATCCAGAAATGAGACATTATTAATGGCAGTTGAGGTCGTCATGCAGAAATGAGACATTATTAATGGTAGTTGTGGTCGTCATGCAGAAATGAGACATTATTAATGGCAGTTGTGGTCGTCATCCAGAAATGAGAAATTATTAATGGCAGTTGAGGTCGTCATCCAGAAATGAGAGAGTATTCATGGCAGTTGAGGTCGTCATCCAGAAATGAGAAATTATTCATGGCAGTTGCTGTCGTCATGCAGAAACGAGAAATTATTCATGACAGTTGAGGTCGTCATCCAGAAATGAGAGAGTATTCATGGCAGTTGAGGTCGTCATCCAGAAATGAGAAAGTATTCATGGCAGTTGCTGTCGTCATGCAGAAACGAGAAATTATTCATGACAGTTGAGGTCGTCATCCAGAAATGAGACATTATTAATGGCAGTTGAGGTCGTCATGCAGAAATGAGACATTATTAATGGTAGTTGTGGTCGTCATGCAGAAATGAGACATTATTAATGGCAGTTGTGGTCGTCATCCAGAAATGAGAAATTATTAATGGCAGTTGAGGTCGTCATCCATAAATGAGAGAGTATTCATGGCAGTTGAGGTCGTCATCCAGAAATGAGAAATTATTCATGGCAGTTGCTGTCGTCATGCAGAAACGAGAAATTATTCATGACAGTTGAGGTCGTCATCCAGAAATGAGAGAGTATTCATGGCAGTTGAGGTCGTCATCCAGAAATGAGAAAGTATTCATGGCAGTTGCTGTCGTCATGCAGACACGAGAAATTATTCATGACAGTTGAGGTCGTCATCCAGAAATGAGACATTATTAATGGCAGTTGAGGTCGTCATGCAGAAATGAGACATTATTAATGGTAGTTGTGGTCGTCATGCAGAAATGAGACATTATTAATGGCAGTTGAGGTCGTCATCCATAAAAGAGAGAGTATTCATGGCAGTTGAGGTCGTCATCCAGAAATGAGAAATTATTCATGGCAGTTGCTGTCGTCATGCAGAAACGAGAAATTATTCATGACAGTTGAGGTCGTCATCCAGAAATGAGAAAGTATTCATGGCAGTTGCTGTCGTCATGCAGACACGAGAAATTATTCATGACAGTTGAGGTCGTCATCCAGAAATGAGACATTATTAATGGCAGTTGAGGTCGTCATGCAGAAATGAGACATTATTAATGGTAGTTGTGGTCGTCATGCAGAAATGAGACATTATTAATGGCAGTTGTGGTCGTCATGCAGAAATGAGACATTATTAATGGCAGTTGTGGTCGTCATGCAGAAATGAGACATTATTAATGGCAGTTGTGGTCGTCATCCAGAAATGAGAAATTATTAATGGCTGTTGTGGTCGTCATGCAGAAATGAGACATTATTAATGGCAGTTGTGGTCGTCATCCAGACATGAGAAATTATTAATGGCAGTTGTGGTCGTCATGCAGAAATGAGAACGTATTCATGGCAGTTGTAGTCGTCATCCAGAAATGAAAAAGTATTCATGGCAGTTGAGGTCGTCATCCAGAAATGAGAAAGTATTCATGGCAGTTGTGGTCGTCATGCAGACATGAGAAAGTATTCATGGCAGTTGAGGTCGTCATCCAGAAATGAGAAAGTATTCATGGCAGTTGAGGTCGTCATGCAGAAATGAGAGAGTATTCATGACAGTTACGGTCGTCATGCAGAAATGGGAAATTATTCATGACAGTTGTGGTCGTCATCCAGAAATGAGAGAGTATTCATGGCAGTTACGGTCGTCATGTAGAAATGAGAAATTATTCATGACAGTTGTGGTCGTCATCCAGAAATGAGAGAGTATTCATGGCAGTTGAGGTCGTCATCCAGAAATGAGAGAGTATTCATGGCAGTTGAGGTCGTCATCCAGAAATGAGAGAGTATTCATGGCAGTTGAGGTCGTCATCCAGAAATGAGAGAGTATTCATGGCAGTTGAGGTCGTCATCCAGAAATGAGAGATTATTCATGGCAGTTGAGGTCGTCATCCAGAAATGAGAAATTATTCATGGCAGTTGAGGTCGTCATGCAGAAATGAGACATTATTAATGGTAGTTGTGGTCGTCATGCAGAAATGAGACATTATTAATGGCAGTTGTGGTCGTCATCCAGAAATGAGAAATTATTAATGGCAGTTGAGGTCGTCATCCAGAAATGAGAGAGTATTCATGGCAGTTGAGGTCGTCATGCAGAAATGAGAGAGTATTCATGACAGTTACGGTCGTCATGCAGAAATGAGAAATTATTCATGACAGTTGTGGTCGTCCTGCAGAAACGAGACATTATTCATGGCAGTTGTGGTCGTCATGCAGAAATGAGACATTATTCATGACAGTTGTGGTCGTCATGGAGAAATGAGAGAGTATTCATGGCAGTTACGGTGGTCATGCAGAAATGAGAGAGTATTCATGGCAGTTGTGGTCGTCATGCAGAAACGAGACATTATTCATGGCAGTTGTGGTCGTCATGCAGAAATGAGACATTATTCATGGCAGTTGTGGTCGTCATGCAGAAACGAGACATTATTCATGGCAGTTGTGGTCGTCATGCAGAAATGAGACATTATTCATGACAGTTGTGGTCGTCATCCAGAAATGAGAGAGTATTCATGGCAGTTACGGTGGTCATGCAGAAATGAGAGAGTATTCATGGCAGTTGTGGTCGTCATGCAGAAACGAGACATTATTCATGGCAGTTGTGGTCGTCATGCAGAAATGAGACATTATTCATGGCAGTTGTGGTCGTCATGCAGAAACGAGACATTATTCATGGCAGTTGTGGTCGTCATGCAGAAACGAGACATTATTCATGGCAGTTGTGGTCGTCATGCAGAAATGAGACATTATTCATGACAGTTGTGGTCGTCATCCAGAAATGAGAGAGTATTCATGACAGTTACGGTCGTCATCCAGAAATGAGAGAGTATTCATGACAGTTACGGTCGTCATCCAGAAATGAGAGAGTATTCATGACAGTTACGGTCGTCATCCAGAAATGAGACATTATTCATGACAGTTGTGGTCGTCATCCAGTAATGAGAGAGTATTCATGACAGTTGAGGTCGTCATGCAGAAACGAGACATTATTCATGGCAGTTGTAGTCGTCATGCAGAAATGAGTAAGTATTCATGGCAGTTGAGGTCGTCATGCAGAAATGTGTAAGTATTCATGGCAGTTGAGGTCGTCATGTAGAAATGAGTAAGTATTCATGGCAGTTGAGGTCGTCATTATTATGATTATTATTATTATTATTATTATTATTATTATACAATACTCCATATGACAGAACTACACGGCCTTTCAAACATAAGTTTTCGACGATAAATAATAATACACAAACACACACAAAAACCACATTACATTGTCATCCACAGTGCGCTTTATCATCAATAGTACTGTTTATCATATATCGTGCGGCTTATCATCTATAGTACTGTTTATCATCTATCATTATTATTATTATTATTATTATTATATACCAAACTTATATAGCGCTCTTTTCATTTAAAAATAAAACGTTCAAAAGCGCTTTACAGCCTAAAATATCACAAATATTGATAACAACTTCCACATACAATGAGATAAAACAAGACAAAATTAGCAAACACAATTACAATGGATTCCAAATATGCTATAAAATATTAGGATCTAAAATTATAACAATTAAAATATAGGTAATAATTAAATAAAATGTGTTCATTTGCAGTCTTAATCCTGATTGAGCACAGACACAGTTCGATATTTATGTTCCATATGAACATTTAAAAAGGTGTGTCTTCAAAGCCTTTTTGAAAGAACACAATGTTGTTGCACTTCTAAGATTTGATGGAAGAGAATTCCAAAGTTTTGGGGCAGCAGTCATGAAACTTCTATCTCCGTATGTGACAGTCCGACTTCTTGGTAACACAAGAGTAGCTGCTTCATATTTAGACCGTAAGTCTCTCCTTGGTATATAAACCTCAAGCAAGTTTCTCATATAAATCGGTGCTTCTCCATTCAATGCTTTATATGTGTGAGTCAGTATTTTATACTTTATTCTTTCTTGAACTGGTAGCCAATGAAGTTCTTTTAGAATGGGCGTTACATGACTGAAATCGTGCGGTTTATCATCTATAGTGCGGTTTATCATCTATTGTGCGGTTTATCATCTATCTTGCAGTTTATCATCTATAGTGCAGTTTATCATCTATAGTGCGGTTTATCATCTATAGTGCGGTTTATCATCTATTGTGCGGTTTATCATCTATAGTGCGGTTTATCATCTATTGTGCGGTTTATCATCTATCGTGCGGTTTATCATCTATAATGCGGTTTATCATCTATTGTGCGGTTTATAATCTATCGTTAGGTTTATCATCTATAGTGCGGTTTATTATCTATAGTGCGGTTTATCATCTATAGTGCGGGTTTTTCCGTGCGGTTTATCATCTATAGTGCGGTTTATCATCTATCGTGCGGTTTATCATCTATAGTGCGGTTTATCATCGGTTTAATCCGAGTATAGATTATCATAAATATTTGATGGGTTTAAAGACACTGAAATTAAGACAATATTGGCTTAGGCGTGACAAGAACGAGGAAGCATAATTTATCGCCAGATAAAACCTTTCAAAAGCACTCCCATTGACAACATGATGACTACTAGCGGCTAAGCGTAAGTTTAGCACCATAATTATCGAACAGAAACATAGCTTGGTATACTGCCATCGTATGATAAGATTAGTACGGAAGCCTATTGGGGCAGTTTTGAGATAAAAATTTATAATTATAACTTATATGTTAAATTTTAGAAACTAGGAGTTAGATCTTAGAAGTTATAAACTGTTAAAGGCGGAATAATAATAATAATAATAATAATAATAATAATAATAAAGACTTTATTTAACGAGAGTACTCATTTAACAAAAGTTAATCTACCATGAGGCCCTCAACATATATACAATCAAATGCAATCAAAAGATAGCACTATAAGTGAGAACTGCACATTGGAATAATATAGTAATGTAAAAGCTGATAAATAGAGAAACTATATTTAATATGTAATGGAATATGATGATATATGGAATTGGCTAGCAGAGTAGAAAATGGGAATGAGACAATTAATGATACTAGATCTATCTGACAATATGCAGATTTGACTTGTAGTGGTATCTTCAAAATATGTATGAAATCAACTTAAAGACAGCAATATTTACGATTCTAATAAATATAGCAATCGCAATACACGTTTATAATAACAGTAGAAGTGCGCGATTAGTTTGAATTGTTACAGTTCCACCTTAAGTAGAGAATTTTGAACTGTTGGATAGTTGGAGCATTTTGAACTGAGTGAGGCAATGAATTCCAAATAGATGATCCTGAAAATTCAAATGTATTACGAAATAATTCACAATTTGGTCTTGGTGTGTATAATTGATATTCTGAGGTTGATCTAAGAATTCTAGGATGTATATCAGAAGTAAAAGTGAAGGATGATTTTAAATAGTCTGGAGCAGCTCCATGTAATGTTTTATACATTTGTATAGCCTTCTGATATATGACTCGTTCTGGAAAGGTCATCCATTTTAGTTGGGAGAATAACTGACAGGCATTGCTGACTCGATGAGAAGATGTCAACCAAAAGTAATGCATATAAAAAATTTAAAAAATACATTAATTTATCGTCGCTACCGGTTGCCCATACTTATGAGCGACGCCTCCTGAAGAGATTAGTCATTTTAGATTTTTGATGGATAGTGCAATTATACAGACAGAGACCCATTCCAGAGTCTCCTGTGGTTCTTTTACGTGCACGGTGTACAGCATCGACACGAGACCTCGGTTTAAAGGCCCATCTGAAAGACTGTTAAAAACAACCAACGTGTGGACACTATTTATACTAAGAATACCTGTGGCATGGTGTAACTGTTAAACAAACACTTCTAAGGTCTAACTCCTAGTTTCTAAGATTTAACATCTAAGACAAAAGTTCTAAGTTCTAATTATAAGTTTAACTTCTATCTCAAAACGGCCCCAATAGGCTTCCGTAGATTAGATAAAAAAACGCATATGAATTTGCACAGTATACGCATAGTCACCCAAGCAGCTCAAAAGCAAATACTAAATTAGTTTTAAGTTTATTTAACGTCGCTACCGGTTGCCCCTCTGACAGACGGGCAGTTTACCTAACACATCGTTCGTGATCAGATTCCAGGAGGTAATCTCTCTGTCTATGTCTGTATCATTGCACTATCCTTCAAAATCTAAAATGACTAATCTCTGTAAGAACTTGCTTCACAATCAAGCAGAGACGGATCTGTAGTCCAGTGGTAATACACTGGACTGGTAATCCAGGGATCGCAGGTTCGATCCTCAGTCTGACCTCAATATAATTAACATCTTTCAGATGGGACGTCAAACCGAGGTCTCATGTCGGTGCTGTACGCCGTGCACGTAAAAGAACCAGAGGAGACTCTGGAATAGATATCTGTCTGTATCAGTGCACTATCCTCCAACAATCTAAAATTACTAATATCTTCAGGAGGCGTCGCTCATATGGGCAACCGGTAACGCCGATAAATAATCAGGTAGTAAATTGTTTTTAATCACATTTACAGTCTACAGTAATGATCGTTGAAGTATCCGAATGAACATGTTCGAAAAATCTATTTTCTATTAAATATGTTGATGCCAACTAAATTAATACACTACCGTAACTAATGGTTTCTCTCTCGCCCCATATGAAATTTACTGACCACATACAATGTATATCCTGTATTCGGTCACTAACGCACCGTTTAGCTTATAATATCTTCTCTTAATTAATGATATAGCTTCGAATAACGATCTTGGAATGGTTGGCTATATACGGTCAATGTTAAACGGACACTTCTTGTAAATATCGTTATTAGAACTCTCTCCTACTTGACAGTTTGACACTGTTACTACCATCCCCACAGCGTCTGCTGCTGACAAATCCCCCTGACGCACTATTTATTTTAGACTTACATAGACACCTGTAATGCTTTAATGGGAAAGCTCTATATGGCTTGTTCCGTCAAACCATTGTTGATATTTCATCCCACTGGCTTCGTACATTATTATATTTGCATCGCTATTGCATTGCCTTCGATGAACGTGTGTGCCTTGAATGTCTACATTTTCGTATGATGGTTCCAAGCTAATGATATGCAGCTGACATGCGTACTCGAAGTTACGGGCATGCGCATTCGCGCATGTTAGGCAGCGTTGGTTTTCGAGAAAAGGCATGTCTTACAGTTTACACTGTTCCAAGGATGGTCTATTTACCTGTTCCTGCACACGGTATATTGCAAATCTGGACTAAAACTGTTACAGTTTAAATGCAAAGTGTGCTATATTTTCTTTATGTTATTGAAAAGAATAATCAATGTAAATATAAGTAATGAATCGCGGGTTAATTGTTTCCACCGGGGTATGAACTACATTGGGCGTGTAAACTATTAACCCACGTATCATTATTTTACAATTTGATTGATATTCACCATGTGCAAGTAGACGTTTGAACAACTTGCCTTTTATGTAAACAACTCGATTCTTTTTCACGGGTAATTAGAAATGAAGGGGGCTTATTGGCTTGCGTTTTTATATTTGGAGACAGGTGATGGAAATTTATCAGTTCCAAGTCAAAATATTCACCAGATAAATCGAATTAAAAGCAGAAGCTGTGTTCAGAAATGACACATCTGAAATGATGGCTTCCAATGTCGCAACGATATAAATGAATCGTTTTAAAATGTCAATGATTAAGCGACATTTATAAACCGTTATCAATCCGCATTTGTATGGTTTCAAAGCCTTCGATGTGTAACTGACTGATACAATGTGGCGAATTGCGGTACAATATGTTTTGAAATAATGCTTGTAAAATACAAAACACAGTGTACACTCATCAAGTTATTAGTAGAGGTTATGTAAATGATCTAGATTTATTAGGAGGTGTTTCTGAAAATGAAAGGCCCGTGCACGTGTAACACGTAACACTTTGAACGAAGCACGAGGTGTTTCATGCACGTGCATGGGTCTTTCATTTTTCAAAAACACCGAAAACGATGTAAATATCCGATTTACTGGATATATATGTATATCGTCGCCACCCGTTGCCCATATGAGCGACGCCTCCTGAAGAGATTAGTCATTTTAGATTTTTGGAGGATAGTGCACTGATACAGACAGAGACCCATTCCAGAGTCTCATCTGGTTCTTTTACGTGCACGGTGTACAGCACCGTCACGAGACCTCGGTTTAAAGTCCCATCTGAAAGACTATTAAAAACAACCAACGTGTGGACACTAGTTATACTAAGAATACCTGTGGCATGGTTTACTGTTAAGCAACACTTCTAAGATTTAACTCCTAGTTTCTAAGATTTAATATCTAAGACAAAAGTTCTAAGTTCTAATTATAAGTGTAACTTTTATCTCAAAACGGCCCCAGTAGGCTTCCGTAGGTAACTGTTCTAGTTCTTTAGAATATACAGCTGGTGAAATTCAAATAAAAATCAGGCTGCAATGTTAATTAAGAAATAATAAGTATCAACCGTGGTATATCGCAGAATAACCTGAGTTTGAAGTTCTTAGGCGTGATATATTTCTACGCATACGAACGACAATCGAGGGTTATTCTGCAATATACCACGGTTGATACTTATTATTTCGATTCTAACACGACTTACTTCTAATAATTTTAGACGAGAATCAAAGGAGTATTTTCTTCAAACGCGGTGCTACTCCGCTGCATTTGGCTTTCGAAATTTCATCCCGCGTATGGGGTGATGACGTTATTTTTTATGGAAAATATCAATCTAGTGCATAAATGAACAAAAGTTGTAACTGATCAATAATTTTATTTATTTTGTCAAATAAAATTGTACAGAATAGTAACTGAAACGTTACTTAACAGAAAAACAAGACGGACAAGACATTATCTGATTCTAAAAATAGCTCACTTCCGCGAATTCCCACGGTAGTATTTACAAACATCACGTGACTGTCATTCATAGAACTTTACACGCATTGTATAAATGGAATAGCCAAAACACGGTGCGCGCAGCATAGTTCAAGGTAGGTATATCGCAGAATAACCCGAGGTAGAGTTTACTCTACAAGTATGTATGTTATTAGCTGGGTCGTGTTAGAATTATTGATAACAATTTTGACATCCATTCAGCTGAATTATTCCTTGAACTAATTGGATGCTTTTTCCAGAACGGGTTATTTTTCAAAGAACTGTCTTGATGTATAGAAGTCTAAATGATCAAACCTCTGTTTACCTCAGAAACACATTCACTTTCATTCCAGATATCCAAACCAGTTCTTTGAGATTATCTTCTAATTTACATCTATATATTCCCAGACCTAGACGTGAATTATTCAGAAAGTCAGTGGTCTACCCTGGCACTACTATCTGGAATGCTTTACCAAATACTATTAAAACTGTATAATCAGACAGTCAATTTAAAAATTTAAGTCATTTTACTTGATGCAATTTTGGAGATGGTCACAATTATAATTTAGATAGATATCTTTATTTATAGAAGGTGACCTAATTAGTTCTGAACTAATCTTCCTTAGGGCCTTTTATTACACAATATATTTATTTTATACAAATTTATTTTAGCTCGATTGCGAAACAAGTTCTTACAACTTATTCCTGATGTAATCCATCGCCACGAGGAAGAGAGAAGAGGCAACGTGGAATTTAAATGCCTTGCCTAAGGGCACAATCGTAACGGCTCCAGCGGGGCTCGAACTCCGGACATTTCGCACCTGAAGCGAACGCGCATCCACTGCGCTATCATGACTTCCACACATAATATATTTGACTAACATGACTAATGGTATCGTATAGTGTATTTAATTTTAGGTATATAAATATGCTGTATATAATAGTTTTTGTTTAGAGGGCCTTAATGAAGATCGACCTTGTCAAATGCGTTTCCGGGGTTTACATAAGTAGCAGGCCCGTAGCCACACTGAGGAACACCGAGGCAGCCGCCTCGGTTAAAATGTCCAATGCAACAAAATACACTAAATGAAAAATTAAATAAATAAAATGCCAAACATATCACTTTGCTGTATACAATGTTGACTGCTAGAGAGCTGAAAGGTCAGTACATAATTTTATGTATAAACTCATTAAATCAGAAAACGCAGGAAATCGCTTCTATATCTCAACACTTTTAAGGGTCAACATGCCCCCGGACCACCTAGATTGCCTCGGTTGAAAGTTGCCTCTGGCTACGGTGCTAAGTATGTTACACTTTATTCTGAGTTTCCACGTTAAATAAAGATTTCACTGTCACGACCGGCTATGTCACAGCGTTCGTTCAGGCCTGCGCGACAAGGACTGCGCAATAAGCGAAGGACGGCTTACGTCACATTATAAACTGTTTCTACAAAGCTACATATTACAAATAACAATCGAAAGTAGCTCCATCTGCGAATGGCATTTAGCATTAATCAGACTCGTCCGCTAGGATAACCCCGTGCCATTGGTCTTATTTAATAAGTTGAAATAAAGTAATCCTATCAGGCACGTGGCTACGATAAGGCACTGACGGTCCCGGCCTTCAGATTGTCCCCGAAAATGAAAAATCTGAAACCCCGAATATGCAAAACAAAATATGTAGGATGGGGTATGATGGGGTCCACCTCTGACTATATCGAAATTCGAGCGTCTAAGACGTACATTAAAATGTGCCACAGTGCGTCATTGACGTTTAGCGATTCAAAATGTCCCTGGGGGAGCATGCCTCAATACCCCTCTAGTGCTCAACAGCGCATCTGTGATTCTCAATTATTAGCTGGGCCTGCAAATCCAAATCCAAAATTATGGAGATAATCTCAATATGCTAGAAAGCTTTCGATTAAATCCATGTTCATTCTGTATACAATAGATATGTACTGCACATTATGAATGAATAAATATGCTTAAACCAAATCCAAATTCGCTAGCTACGTTCCTGGCTATACTAAATGCTAATCTACATTATTCATTCCAATGTGTCGCTTGGCCACATCAATTGCAGTATAATGCGTATGCCGTAACGTAATTCTCCGGCTAAGACAATTCATTATTTGCATTGATTTGGTAGCAAAACGAAATTGCTTTTTTGTCATTGTTCAGACATAAGGGATTAATATATTTGAGCAGCATAACTGATCGCCGATGTACATCATTGCTATGATATTTTAGAACTATTATATATATGGCGTCTTCTACTCATTTTGTTTATTTTTAATAAATAATATTTGTCTTTCAGTTATTTATTGGCAAATAAAAAACATTGTTTGGCGTTCTGGCGCACAGCAAATAACCACGCACGCCATAGGCCTAAATCGTTAATTCCGGCGCTCAGAACGACATATCATGTTTTATTAGACTATAATAATTTATTAAAGAAAATATAAATATTATTTCGATTCTATGACATGACCAAAATATGTAAAAAAACGCACAAAGTGGTTGGTTTTATTTATTAGAAAGCGCAAATTACGTCACAAAACTATAAAAATGCTAGTAAAATGACGTCATATTTAACATCACATGCTAAACCATGTTTTCTTGCAGATTTAACAACGGTAAATTCCTTCTTTGCGTATACAGCCAAATGCCGAGTCATGTTAGAATATTTCTTTAAGCATGTTTTGCATTTCACAATTTCGTTGTCACCTGCTATGTGCCTTGTCACGTTAGTCTGTTTCCAGAAATGTTTCATACCTCACACTAAGTGACCTGGAAGCGGTACCATATATCTGTTTCATTGTATTGTCACATACTAGGTTGCATAACTGCTTCATGTCGCATGCTGCAGTGAACTTTATAACATAGATATCTGTTTCATCTTCCCATGCTTCAATGCCATATCTGTTTCGTCTTCGCATGCTAGGTACCATAGACTATATGCCATATATGTTTCATCTTCGTATGCTAGGTACCATAGACTATATGCTATACCTGTTTCATCTTCGCATGCTAGGTACAATAGACTATATGCCATATCTGTTTCATCTTCGCATGCTAGGTACCATAGACTATATGTCATATCTGTATCATCTTCGCATGCTAGGTACCATAGACTATATGCCATATCTGTTTCATCTTCGCATGCTAGGTACCATAGACTATATGTCATATCTGTATCATCTTCGCATGCTAGGTACCATAGACTATATGCCATATCTGTTTCATCTTCGCATGCTAGGTACCATAGACTATATGTCATATCTGTATCATCTTCGCATGCTAGGTACCATAGACTATATGCCATATCTGTTTCATCTTCGCATGCTAGGTACCATAGACTATATGTCATATCTGTATCATCTTCGCATGCTAGGTACCATAGACTATATGCCATATCTGTTTCATCTTCGCATGCTAGGTACCATAGACTATATGTCATATCTGTATCATCTTCGCATGCTAGGTACCATAGACTATATGCCATATCTGTTTCATCTTCGCATGCTAGGTACCATAGACTATATGTCATATCTGTATCATCTTCGCATGCTAGGTACCATAGACTATATGCCATATCTGTTTCATCTTCGCATGCTAGGTACCATAGACTATATGCCATATCTGTTCATCTTCGCATGCTAGGTACCATAGACTATATGCCATATCTGTTTCATCTTCGCATGCTAGGTACCATAGACTATATGCCATATCTGTTTCATCTTCGCATGCTAGGTACCATAGACTATATGCCATATCTGTTTCATCTTCGCATGCTAGGTACCATAGACTATATGTCATATCTGTTTCATCTTCGCATGCTAGGTACCATAGACTATATGCCATATGTTTCATCTTCGCATGCTAGGTACCATAGACTATATGCCATATCTGTTTCATCTTCGCATGCTAGGTACCATATACTGTATGCCATATCTGTTTCATCTTCGCATGCTAGGTACCATAGACTATATGCCATATCTGTTTCATCTTCGCATGCTAGGTACCATAGACTATATGCCATAGCTGTTTCATCTTCGCATGCTAGGTACCATAGACTATATGCATATCTGTTTCATCTTCGTGTGTGTTTCATATCTGTTCATTTCGCATGCTAGGTACCATAGACTATATGTCATATCTGTTTCATCTTCGCATGCTAGGTACCATAGACTATATGCCATATCTGTTTCATCTTCGCATGCTAGGTACCATAGACTATATGCCATATCTGTTTCATCTTCGCATGCTAGGTACCATAGACTATATGCCATATCTGTTTCATCTTCGCATGCTAGGTACCATAGACTATATGCCATATCTGTATCATCTTCGCATGCTAGGTACCATAGACTATATGTCATATCTGTATCATCTTCGCATGCTAGGTACCATAGACTATATGTCATATCTGTATCATCTTCGCATGTTAGGTACCATAGACTCAATGACATAGCTGTTTCGTCTTCGCATGCTAGGTACCATAGACTATATGCCATATCTCAGGCGAGGTGTCGTGGACTATAAACCATAGCTGTTTCATATTATTGTCGCATGCACGGAACCGCGGACTCTATTCCATAGCTGTTTCATCGTATTGTCGCATGCACGGTATCGCGGACTATATTCCATAGCTATTCCATCGTCATGTCGCCGGCTAGGTGCCGTGAACTCTATGTTATAACTGTGTCTTGATTTTGTTTGTTTGCCTTTGAGCTTTAATCAATGGTGTTTAAAATCGTACACTTTTTCAATTTACTTTCGCAAGCAGCCTGTCTGTTGCTTTGCTGGAACCGATCACTCAGATTAGATTATTAGAGTATCACATGAAACATGTTATTCCACGGAGACTTTTTGTGGTGTAAGTCATTATGCAGCTTAATTTATATGCAAGAAATGGCATATGAATGGTAAAATAACATTATTCCATTCTTTCAAAGAAAACGGTATTAATGATTTTCTATAATACAATCAGATCGCTCGTTTCAAAACTGGGTTAGGTGCGCTACAACAATTGAGCCGCTTGCGATCACAAATTGAAAACAGATGGACGATTTTATTGATACATGCTTTGACGTACGTTTTTGCTGATTTTTGCTGAGCACAGCGGGTAGGTAGACACACATAGTTTAGGTTATTGATATACATTATTGAAGTACCCCATCGATAATTATATTTTTTGGCGAACGATCCTGTGTCTTTGTGCGAAATTTGGCATTATGAGGCCAACGATTGGTGCGAAAGTATACATGCATGTAGTTTAAAGCGGTGTTTTATTTGAATTACTATATAATGACTCGGGATATGTGTTATGTTTGGACTGATTTGCTTACCATTTATTCAGATAGGGCACCCCAGTAAGTAGAACCCCTGTATGCACTTGTACACCCAGCCCCAAACGCGCCGAATCCTTGTTTCGATTAACTAATGCAATAGTATTCTTGTTTTGACGACGACGCCACTGGTGCTGTGTACACCAAGTACATCTATAAACTGTGCAAAATCATTAGCATAGGAGCAGGCGTTGATATATTTTGCCTGGGCAGTCATATAAATATATCTTAACACCGAGACCATTAATTGGGCAGTATTGAGTTTCTGATCATTTTGCCAGAAGTAAAAAAGTGAAAAATCGACAGACTGGAACACAGGATATAACATCATCTGCAATTTAAATAACATGCAACGGATCTGTAATTCAGTGGTTAACACGTTGGAATTGTAATCCAGGGATCGCAGGTTCGATCCCCTGTCTGACCCTAATAAAATGTTTAAGACAATCTTTCTTATATTCAGTGTCACTCTTGTGGAATTCACTCCCGTATTACATCAAAACAGCATATTCTGTTCCAGAATTCAAAGCTTTATATATCAGGTGGTGCAGACAACAGACAGGAATCCAGGGATCGCAGGTTCGATCCCCCGTCTGACCATAATAAAATTAACAGTCTTTCAGATGGGACTTTAAACCGAGGTCTCGTGTCGATGCTTTACACCGTGCACGTAAATGAACCAGATGAGACTCTGGAATGGTCTCTGTCTGTATCATTGCACTATCCTCCAAACATCCAAAATGACAAATCTCTTCAGGAGGCGTCGCTCATATGGGCAATCGGTAGCGACGATAAATAAGCACACATAACATGCAATTGTATGCGAACTATTGTGCGAAGTTTCTATCATAAATAAATTCCAGAAAATGAGCATGCATCCGTACCAACCCTTTGCTATTTATATTTTCTTTATTACATATCGGATCATACACTCTTGGTGATTCTATACCGTATTCTAAGAAATCATTTCTGGAATGTTGCTATTAAATGAGCCTTTTGACGATCTTAATAGCAAAATTCCAAAATCGTTTCATAAAATATTATAATAAAACATCACGAGTTATCCTTTATATCACATTACCATAGTAACCATAATTTTAAAATTAAGTTTTCTTCTTGTCTGTATACGTTGAGCATTATTACATCTCAAGGAAATCAATATGGTGCATCCGTACGCTGTAGTAAATAGTCCTCGATAACCAAACAAACAACCCCACGCAAAAAATCGACACAATAATTGTAATCACTATACTGTATCCCGCTAGTGCATATTTAGCATTTTATTGATTTTCAACGACAAAGTTGCAAACTACTGTATGTAAAATGTGTCAAAAGGAAGTTGTCATTCCGCGACCAATCAGAATCCTTCCATGTGTTATTACACTTGTTTTGTTGTTGTTTTTTTTACGTTTAATTATCGTCACTACCGGTTGTCCATATGAGCGACGCCTCCTGAAGAGATTAGTTATTTTAGATTTTGGAGGATAGTGCAATGGTACAGACAGAGACCCATTCCAGAATCTCCTCTGGTTCTTTTACGTGCACGGTGTAAAGCACCGACACGAGACCTCGGATTAACGTCTCATCTGAAAGACTGTTAATTTTATTAGGGTCAGACGGGGGATCGAACCTGGATTACCAGTCCAACGTGTTACCACTGGACTACATATCCGTCTGTATTACACTTGCGTTCATATAAGAAAATATATACTGGCTGTATACTGAATACAGGCAGATTTATGTGATAAACGTATTAATAAAACTAGGCAGTTAGGTTTATTTTGATTTATAACAGCAGACGGGAAATACAGACACGTCGCTTTATATCATAATCAAAACGTTGCAGACTGTAGGAATCATGGCATAGTATTTACATTGGCGCACGCACACACTTTGGCCTTAGCAATTGACGGTTAATAAGGTTGTTATACAGTTAGTGCAACTTGAAACGGATGATATTAATTTGAATTGTCTGAATTGACGGCTACGTATATGTGTGACTGTCGCAACACAAATATTCAATAATTTGCCATGATTCCCGAATTCTTTCATGGAATAGTATTCGGATATTCGGACGTTCGAGCGAATATTCGAATATTCGTGGCCGCCCATAAATAATAATAATAATAATAATAGTGATATCGTGCAATTTATCAACTGTGATATTTGATCTGTCCATGCCGATGTGTATGAACATAATACATTTGGACTATAGTTTTTTTAAGCTTTATGTTCTTTTTTATGTATGAGTTTTGTCTACATATGTCTCGTACACGTTATCTATAGGCGGTACAAAGGTCCGCTCAGGCTTTCCCCGTATTATTACCATAGTTGTGTTTGCTTATTTATTTGTTTTTGAGGTTTAAAGTCGCACCAACAGGAGCGCAAACAAACTCTCCAGCTATTATTGGTGAAGGAAGGCCCCGGGTGCACCCCCCGAGCAGCATTTCGAGCACGGACGGGCATCTGGGTTGAACCACCGACATACTGCAAGCCGGCTGGATAGGTTACTCACATGAAATAAGTCGACCCCCACTTGGATTCGAACCTACAGTGGTGAGCACAGGGATTAGAATGTAACAAGATGTTTTTTTATATATGAAGAATAATCATAATCCAATCAGAACGCTCGTTTCAACGCTCGTTTCAACGCGAATTGCGCCGCTTTAGAAATTTTCAAATTGAAAATGCTACGAAATCTCTTTTTGACGTACATTTTTGCCGAATAAACCTACACGTTAGTGGAAACACATTTTATTGATAATGTTATTCACAGTTAAAACTCTCCCGTCGAAGATTTTTGTTGTTGCTGACAGAACCCGTGTCCTAGTATGGAAATGTGACCTGCTATGGCCAATGTTTGTGGCAATTGTTTGCAAAGTATACATGCATGCAGCTTAAAGTTGTGTTTTATTTGAAGAACAATATAAAGACTCGGGATAGGCGTTATATTTGGACAGCTTTGTACAACATTGTTTCAGATAGGGCCATTTTACTGATCGATGCGAAATCTGACATCCCACAGAGTAGAATCCCTGTACTTAAATATATATACTAGTACCCCCAAACGTGCCGAATCCCTGTGGTGGTGAGGGGCTAAAAACCTACTTTTTCTTTTTTGAACTTCAGCAACTGCGCATCTGCAAAATATGCTACAAACAAATCAGTTTCCAATTACTGTCATGTACTGTAAAACATTCTCGTAAGTAAAACGGTGTACGCGTGCTACATGACCTTAGATGTCGATGCGCCGTAAAACACCATTCATTAAAACGGTGTACAGACATCAATTACCATGGGTGTTGTCTCCGCAAATAAAACGGTGTACAGACATTAATTACCATGGGTGTTGTCTCCGTAAATAAAACGGTGTACAGACATTAATTACCATGGGTGTTGTCTCCGCAAATAAAACGGTGTACAGACATTAATTGCCATGGGTGTTGTCTCCGCAAATAAAACGGTGTACAGACATCAATTACCATGGGTGTTGTCTCCGCAAATCAAACGGTGTACAGACATCAATTGCCATGGGTGTTGTCTCCGTAAATAAAACGGTGTACAGACATTAATTGCCATGGGTGTTGTCTCCGCAAATAAAACGGTGTACAGACAATTACCATGGGTGTTGTCTCCGTAAATAAAACGGTGTACAGACATTAATTACCATGGGTGTTGTCTCCGCAAATAAAACGGTGTACAGACATTAATTGCCATGGGTGTTGTCTCCGCAAATAAAACGGTGTACAGACATCAATTACCATGGGTGTTGTCTCCGCAAATAAAACGGTGTACAGACATTAATTGCCATGGGTTTGTCTCCGAAATAAAACGGTGTACAGACATTAATTGCCATGGTGTTGTCTCCGCAAATAAAACGGTGTACAGACATCAATTACCACGGGTGTTGTCTCCGTAAATAAAACGGTGTACATACATTAATTGCCATGGGTGTTGTCTCCGCAAATAAAACGGTGTACAGACATTAATTACCATGGGTGTTGTCTCCGTAAATAAAACGGTGTACAGACATTAATTACCATGGGTGTTGTCTCCGCAAATAAAACGGTGTACAGACATTAATTGCCATGGGTGTTGTCTCCGCAAATAAAACGGTGTACAGACATTAATTGCCATGGGTGTTGTCTCCGTAAATAAAACGGTGTACAGACATTAATTACCATGGGTGTTGTCTCCGCAAATAAAACGGTGTACAGACATTAATTGCCATGGGTGTTGTCTCCGCAAATAAAACGGTGTACAGATATCAATTACCATGGGTGTTGTCTCCGTAAATAAAACGGTGTACATACATTAATTGCCATGGGTGTTGTCTCCGCAAATAAAACGGTGTACAGACATTAATTGCCATGGGTGTTGTCTCCGTAAATCAATCGGTGTACAGACATCAATTGCCATGGGTGTTGTCTCCGTAAATCAAACGGTGTACAGACATTAATTGCCATGGGTGTTGTGCAATAGCAGAATACATAATATCTGAGGGAGCACTGTGGTACAGTGGTCGTGTACAAAATTATCCGAGGTGGTACGTGGATTCAGTGCTATATCATAATACATACTATCCGAGGTAGCACTGTGGTACAGTGGTCGTGTACAAAATGTTCCATGATTGAAGAACAAAATCTATCTTAATCAAGTTAATGCATGTGTGTGTTTTGCGTTTATTTATCGTCGCTACCGGTTGCCCATATGAGCGACGCCTCCTGAAGAGATTAGTCATTTTAGATTGGAGGATAGTGCAATGATACAGACAGAGACCCATTCCAGAGTCTCCTCTGGTTCTTTTACGTGCACGGTGTAAAGCACCGACACGAGACCTCGGTTTAACGTCCCATCTGAAATACTGTTAATTTTATTAGGGTCAGACGGGGGATCGAACCTGCGATCCCTGGATTACCAGTCCAGTGTTACCACTGGACTACAGCTAGTCTTGCAGGAAACACATATACAACAAACCGAGGTCATTGCCTGTATCTGCAATACATATGTGTGCGTGTTATGAATCGCTCTTATACACTAGACACTTTCTTTTGATTGGTGCTAATCTTGCAGGAAACACATATACAACAAACGGAGGTCATTGCCTGTCTCTGCAATACACTTGTTTATTTGTTTATGCATCGTTCTTATGCACTAAATCGAAGTTGAATAAATAAATACAAAATTATTAATGTTAAACGGTTTATCACGCCTAATTGCATAATATTATATGTAGAATTCTAAATCCTTAAAACTATATGATTTCCCAGAAGGGCATTATGCATCACATAGCTGCAATTTATTATTTGCTATCAAGATCTATGGTAGTATGGTATTGCGTGTGTCTGTTGTTAAAACTGAGTGAAAGTAAAGCTGCACTAAATCATTATGCCTTTTCAAATAAAATGCAGAGCAGAACAGTAACTCTCTATTGCTCGAAGAGGCCAACGACAAACACGTGTTCAAACATTATATTATGAACTGAACAGTACTAATAAAGGAAGCATGAGAACTTTATTTTTTTTGTAAATTCAAAGAAGTTCCACAGTTTCAAGGAACATATGGTTTCATCTAACCTGGGTTTAAACGTGTGTTGATATAGTTTGCCTTGTCATATATAAACATTTTGCTTTTATGCATTTTTCAGTATTTTGATTGGATAACGGGTGCCGTAAATAAATTGCGATAGTTCCGATCTAGGCAGAGTATTTAACACTTAAAATAGATACCTTTCGCGTACCTCACGATTCTTAAAATAAAACCGCTTACGGTACGATAATGCGCAATGGATATGTAGAAGACGCGGAAATAAATATTGATGTAAATGTTTGACAATTTGCACCATTTAACCCTTTCAACACCACATACCTCTAAATTGGCTTACAAAAAAGTGTAGATCCAGATGAGCCGGCTCGTGACGAGCCGTCTCATCAGGATCTGCACTTTTTTCAAGTAATATAACTATTTTTAGAAAAACAATTACCCATTTTGATAAATGAACTGATCCAAATGTAATTTTGTTATTAATTTATTGGTCTAAAAATATCACGGACCAGTCCATGTCAGTTACTTGGTGTTGAATGGGTTAACTATGTTGAATTTCTTAACACACGGTAAGACTAACAGCGAAATACGATATGAAAATCTAAGACCATTTAATTATTATAGCCTACGGAGCCGGTGGTCCAATGGTCGAATCTCGTCAGGGGTTTGTTCTGATATGGCAGGTTGGTGAGCCGCCAGCTAGTTACATAATGGTTACCGATTGCCTACCAGCCTGGCGCCTGGCATACAAGCATATGATGTTCATAAAAAGAGGTGCCTCATAAGTCAGAAATGGTTGGCCCTTTAAATATGGATGACACTATAATAAAGAAACACTATAGCATAAATACAACCTCTAATAGCAAACTAAATAACAAAATTGAAGCCGAATGCCTAATTCTTATCCAATATGTTTATTTCTGTCCATTTTTTCATAACTAAGAGCCTGCAATTCAAATTCTCCTAGCGGTCAACATGAATAATTCATTAGCTCTTAAACCAGTGAGCCAATCAAAATCATTCAAAATGTCGCGAAATCTCATAAACAAAATGGTGAATGCCCTGCATTCATTGCTGGACATGTGTATTACTCTAATAACCATTGCTTCAACGATTACGCTAATTATCTATCCTCCCTATTAACATGGTTACGTTCATTGTTATTTAATGAACTGTAGTGACATTACGAATTCGGACACCAGACAATATTTGAAACCTACGGCCCAATTAATAGTCTCGGTGTTAAAATATATTTATTTGACTGACCAGGCAGAATATATCGACGCCTGTTCCCAGGCTACGGTTGGTTGTTTATAGGCAACTGATCATAGATTAATATATTTCAGTATTTCAGACACGGGTGGACACACGGGTAGAACCACTGACACACTGCAAGCCAGCTGGATAGCTTTCAGACCATCTCGTAACATACACTATTTTTGGCAATACCGTATTACACATTTTGAAAGCGTTGTAATTTCTAAGGCGTAATATGATAACCGGGTCAAATATCGATGGCTATATTGCTGTATGTGTTTGTTTTATGGGGGCTTCAAGTCGCGTGCAGCTTAGGTCATATGGCGACTCTCCAGCTATTATTGGCGTAGGAAGACCCCGGTTAGTTTAAATATATTTTATTTTATCAATATTTACATGATGTTGTAACATTAATATACAAGAACAAATGGATTAAATCGGAAGCTAATAGCTTAAGACCCCGGTTGCACTTCGAGTAGTATGTCAGGCACGGACGGGCACCCGCATAGAACAACAGACCTTCCGCAACCCAGCTGAAACACTTCCTCACATGTAATCATTTGAATCCCCAGTGGGATCCGAACATACAGCGGCGAGACAGCAAGCGATATTAGCGGTGTTAGCCACTCGGCCACGGAGTCCTCTCTTTCTATATTGAATATTGAGTCAAACCAAACATATTAAACCAGTTAACATCAGCTAGAATAAGAACATGGTACTATCGTGAAAGAATCTGGGTTATGGACACATCTGACATTAAATGATATGGATACAATTAATCAAGCCCGACATGATATTACCAAATGTATACAAGGATTCCCAATATCAACCAGTCAGACAATATTGCGAATCATTATTGGATGTCTTTCGATCATCGTCTGGGAAAAAAAGAGAAAACGTATGGTTCTATGCAATAGTCTGCCACTACCCAATGATAACATCTTCAAAAACATTATCTCAGACGCTAGAAAAATATTCCACCTGTGGCAATTTGTTGAAGAATTTTATGCCAAATATTTGTCTGGCTAATTTAACTAAAATAATTTGCAATCTTACTTAGTCTTTGTTTTCTAAATATGCTTGGAAATAGGCAAACTCCAATGCGATAAATGATGACGAATACCATTCAATGATAACACAGACAACCGAATTGCAGACGACCGTCTGCTGAACAGTTTGCTTGTACACGTATTCTCGGTGTGCATCACTCATATATCACAGACGACTCTCTTATGTTCTGTTTAATCATATTTTATTGCATTCTTTATATTCAATGTACAATACAACTCAAATTTACAAACATGTTACGGATGAATTAAATAAGATATATGGTACAAACATTATCAGTATGTATATATATGGAGAAGCAAAAGGGTTGGGCCACAAGTTTTAACAACATTAGTTTCGGCCCGCCCCAACATACTAGTATGTAATTAACAAAGAGACTGAATATAGTATAAGAGCATTGCAATTAGGATACAAATGTTTGATTACAATTAAGGGGATAATAATGGATATGAAAAAAAGTACCCAAAAAAATGAAAGAAAAGCATTAAGAAATGCAATTCGCAACTACTACACTTTCCCAGTGCCACATCGTACAATACCCTCAGCCAGCCAAACCCGCAGCCACACCCAGGCAAATATCGTATCAAGAGAACAGCATAACTTTATAATATAGTTAGGTATGTCTTTGCTCAAAGCGCCTTGTTGATTTAATATAAGTTTGAACTTGTTTGAAAATATACTCATTTTCTTCGTGCGTTAAACTTTCGAAACCAAACAGTAGTTTTCTTGTGCTTAAAGGGTGGTGTGTACGTGTGCTTATGAATAGTAAGCGCCTTTGATTTACATAAAATAGACAACGAAATATATAGTGTTCCGCATTCTCATTTTCATTGAGCTGACACGGGCATTTTGTTTCTCTTATGTTCGATTTCTCTCTCATGGACGAGAATGTTTCACATCCACAAATAAATATTCAAGAGTCTAATATACACTTGTAATGGGCCGTTACACGTCACCGTTCTATGAACGTTTTAATTGTTGAATTTTCGAGTGTTCTCGGCCGATTCGGACACACACATTTTGCGCATGAGTAACGTATGATTAACACATGAGAAACTATCGTGCGCTAAGGGTGTTCAATGGACGCAGACAGGTCGCCAGTGAGTCGTTCACTGAAAAGAAATCGATTGTGAACGACTGTTAACTCTAGCGTAACGACTGAGTAACGATAATCGAATGAGCGTAACGTTCGACGAAATAAATACAAATGTATCATAATTATGCTTGTACTGTTATAAGGTACATCACATGAAAGCCAACTGATAACAATGAATAGAATGGGACGGCTAGTACAGAAGAATAGGCTTACACCCAGGACTGGGAGTCAGATAGCTTGCAGTGATTGCTTGACAATTAGCCTGGGTTCCAGTCTGTCGATTTTTCACTAATTTACTTCTGGAAAAATGACATATTATCAGAAACTCAATACGGCCCAATTAATGGTATCGGTGTTAACATATATGTATATGACTGACCAGGCAAAATATATCAAAGCCTGTTCCCAGGCTACTTGACATATTATGTATATACATTACGTTTGCAGTAGATATATATGCCTAAGTTTGAACTACGGACTGTACGTTCTGGAATCATGTATGTTCCAGAGATGTGACTTATTAGACCTGTATACGACATGTGCTTCCCTTGATGACCACGGCCCTTGTTTATGTAATACATCTGGAATCATTTATGTTCCAGAGATGTGACTTATTAGACCTGTATACGACATGTGTCTCCCTTGATGACCACGGCCCTTGTTTATGTAATACATCTGGAATCATGTATGTTCCAGAGATGTGACTTATTAGACCTGGAGACGACATGTGCCCCCAATTGACCACGACCCTTGCTTATGTAATGCATCTTGAATCATTTACGTTCCAGATATGTGACTTATTAGACATGGAGACGACATGTGCCGCCTTTGATGACCCTGGTCCTTGCTTATGTAATACATCTGGAATCATTTATGTTCCAGAGATGTGCCTCCCTCGATGACCCTGACCCTTGTTTATGTAATGCATCTTGAATCATTTACGTTCCAGATATGTGACTTATTAGACCTTGAGACGACTTGTGCTTCCCTTGATGACCACGATCCTTGTTTATGTAATGCATCTGGACTCATTTACGTTCCAGATATGTGACTTGTGAGACCTGGATACGACATGTGCTCCCTTGATGAGCACGACCCTTGTTTATGTAATGCATCTTGAATCATTTACGTTCCAGATATGTGACTTGTGAGACCTGGAGAGGACATGTGCCCGCCTTGATGACCACGACCCTTGTTTATGTAATACATCTGGAATCATTTACGTTCCAGATATGTGACTTGTGAGACCTAGATACGACATGTGCCCGCCTTGATGACCACGACCCTTGTTTATGTAATACATCTGGACTCATTTACGTTCCAGATATGTGACTTGTGAGACCTGGATACGATATGTGCCCCCTTGATGAGCACGACCCTTGTTTATGTAATGCATCTTGAATCATTTACGTTCCAGATATGTGACTTGTGAGACCTGGATACGATATGTGCCCCCTTGATGAGCACGACCCTTGTTTATGTAATGCATCTTGAATCATTTACGTTCCAGATATGTGACTTATTAGACCTTGAGACGACTTGTGCTTCCCTTGATGACCCTGATCCTTGTTTATGTAATACATCCATTCACCTATTCGGATCTATCACATGTAATTGTTTCCAGTCTAGATGATATGATTGGAGTGTCTAGAATTCAGCCTTACAACTGTTACAGTTCAGTTGACCTGATTGATTGGTTGGAAATTGAACACATGGCGGGACAGTTCTAGAATACAAGTATGGTTATGCAGCGTATCCTCCTTGTACTAGCCACACTGTACGTGTTATTCTTAGCATATATTATGTTGTTAATAGTGTTTGTGTTATTCTTAGCATAAATTATATTCTGTTGTTAATAGTGTTTGTATCATTCTTAGCATATATTGTGTTGTTAATAGTGTTTGTATCATTCTTAGCATATATTTTGTTGTTAATAGTGTTTGTATCATTCTTAGCATATATTTTGTTGTTAATAGTGTTTGTATCATTCTTAGCATATATTCTGTTGTTAATAGTGTTTGTATCATTCTTAGCATATATTCTGTTGTTAATAGTGTGTATATCATTCTTAGCATATATTCTGTTGTTAATAGTGTTTGTATCATTCTTAGCATAAATTCTGTTGTTAATAGTGTATGTGTTATTCTTAGCATATATTCTGTTATTAATAGTGTATGTGTTATTCTTAGCATATAGTCTGTTGTTAATAGTGTATGTGTCATTCTTAGCATAAATTCTGTTGTTAATAGTGTATGTGTTATTCTTAGCATATATTATATTTTGTTGTTAATATTGTATGTGTTATTCTTAGCATATGTCATGTTATTGTTAATAATATTTGTATCATTCTTAGCATATATTTTGTTGTTAATAGTGTATGTGTCATTCTTAGCTGCTACTGACAGCGATGACGTCATTTGCAAACAAATTCGAAAACAGATGGTGTCCGGAAATAGGGCGATTGACGATTCATCTCAATATTCACCTCATACAATTGGTGCTCCAATCCTACTGATATTGATCAACGTTAGCCTCAGTGATTGACAGGTTATTAGTAATAACAAGGATATGAGACAACAACAAAACAATCGAGTCCACAGTTTGACAGTTATTACAGAAAGCACATTATATATTGTTGTATACAAACAACAAGCTGTTGCTATAAGAACTTCGATATTAAATATCATAGTGCATTAACCTCTATAATATGTTATTAAATACAGTATAATATTGTTGTTGATCAAGTTGTATATAGTTGTACGTAGAATAAGCGGTAAGCAACATTCAATATACTTACCTTGTTTCCCAGAATAAACAAGTAGACATGCACATGTATATTTGCATACATACTAAATAAGTAATTTGTAATATTAAAGTTTATCCTCTCTAAAAACAAATATATATCTATTCTAAAATTTCTACTCAATACATGTATAATTAGCTTGTATGACATTGATCACGTGTAAATAGTATGTATAATATGTATATAATTATGACTATGTACTATATGTATACGTCTAAATGAATAAACTATATTAGCAAAACTTATAACAGATAACTTGCCAAAGAGACCATTATGCTCAAATGACTGCTGACGGCGGTATTGCATCTTGTCTAGCTTTTCCTCCCGCTAAATGCGAATTCGTAGTAATACAAATAAATAAATCTTGGCAGTGTGTGATAGTGTTGTGGGATCGGAGCGCGTTGGCTTCAGATACGAACGTCTCGGAGTTCACGCTCACGCTGTAGCCGTTAAGTGTGTGTGCCCTTATGCAAGGCATTTAAATTCCACACTGCCTCTTCTCTCTCCCTCGTGGCGATGGATTCCATCAGGAATGGGGTATCGATAGTGTTTAAAGTAAGGTGTAAGAACTTGTGTCGCAATCGAGCTAAAATAAATTTGTATTAAATAAATAAAAATGCAGTCGACCAGCTATTCAATAATCCGGATAATCAATCAATCAATCAATCAATCAATCAATCAATCAATCAATCAATCAATCAATCAATCAATCAATCAATCAATCAATCAATCAATCAATCAATCAATCACCATCTTCATATATATATATATTATATATATATATATATTATATATAGGCTGTATTGTTTCTAGGGGTTTTACAGTATTTATTTGATAAAATATTCACAGTACTGCCGGAAGTGCATATTTCATCAAATACATACGGTAAAACCCCTATAATATAAACAGCATATAGGTCTTCAGAAAATGAACGCTCTCGTGGAGAATATGTGATGTTATGAGATTTGGGATTTCATTTAAACTTTATTTATTTTACAACAATTGCGAAACAAGTTTTAACAACTTTTATTAATCACTCTCGTTGGCGTGGATGAAAGCGTAAATGTGATCATTCGTGTGGGAGGAAACCAGAGTACCCATGGTGCAGTACACATTCTGGACTCGTAAGTAAGGGAAGCAGCGTAGACTATGTATGTATCATTTCACTATTCGCCTAGGCCTAGCCTGGTTTCCAGTCTATCGATTCTTCACTAATTTACTTCTGGCAAAATTACTTCAGAAACTCAATACGGCCCAATTAATGTTATCGATGCTAAAATATATTTATATGACTGACAAGGCAACATATATCAACGCCTGTTTCCAGGCTATTATCAGAAACTCACTACAGCACAATTACTGGAATAGGTGTTAATATATATATGTATATGACTGACCAGGCAAAATATATCAACGCCTGTTCCCAAGCTATCCTAGGCATATCAGGAGAGACACGTGTATTGGTTTAAACATTAAACATAAGGATTCGTTCTTAAAACACTGTGGTGACGTCATACCTTTGTACTTGCAGTCAATTATTATTAATATTGGACTGGTGTCAAAATGCAGGAGTATTATATTAAATAATATGAGTCAATGTAGAAAATTAACAATTTTTGATTTAATCATATTTTATTGCAAATCAATAATACATATGTCATACACATAACGATACAATACATAGCATGAACATACAAATGGTTTGGACCACAAGTTTTAGCAACATTAGACAACGGCCCGTGTCAGATAGCCAAGCTAACGTTTGATTAAATTAAATGACTGATTTTCTTTCTTGAAACGTGTACGCAAAATAGAATGTAAATAAAAACAACTTAAAGAATCAGAAAAAAAGACAAATTTATAATAAAAAAAAAGAGAAAAAGATATTGCTTAGATTGATAAATGTATCTCACGATTCCACCTGTTGTTTCCCAACACCACGCCAATACACGAACCCACGATCCAGTCTCCCCACACCACGCCAATACACGAACCCACGATCCAGTCTCCCAACACCACGCCAATACACGAACCCACGATCCAGTCTCCCCACACCACGCCAATACACGAACCCACGATCCAGTCTCCCCACACCACGCCAATACACGAACCCACGATCCAGTCTTCCACACCCACGCCAATACACGAACCCACGATCCAGTCTCCCCACACCACGCCAATACACGAACCCACGATCCAGTCTCCCCACACCACGCCAATACACGAACCCACGATCCAGTCTCCCCACACCACGCCAATACACGAACCCACGATCCAGTCTCCCCACACCACGCCAATACACGAACCCACGATCCAGTCTCCCCACACCACGCCAATACACGAACCCACGATCCAGTCTCCCCACACCACGCCAATACACGAACCCACGATCCAGTCTCCCCACACCACGCCAATACACGAACCCACGATCCAGTCTCCCCACACCACGCCAATACACGAACCTACGATCCAGTCTCCCCACACCACGCCAATACACGAACCTACGATCCAGTCTCCCCACACCACGCCAATACACGAACCCACGATCCAGTCTCCCCACACCACGCCAATACACGAACCTACGATCCAGTCTCCCCACACCACGCCAATACACGAACTCACGATCCAGTCTCACAAGCAAATAACGTATATTTAATCAAGAGAGGCGAGGCGTGCCGAAAAACGATGCGAATTTTTTATATAAGTTTGCACTTCCAAAAATAAAGTTGTGTTCTCCTCATTTGTTAACGACTCTATATCGTGTAGTAATTTTATGGAACTTAGGTGATGGAATCTACGAGTATTTACGAAATGTGAATGACGATCATATCTATACCTATTACATTTGAAGAAAAAATGTTTCGCATCTTCAATACCTTGATTGCATAAACATATTGGAGAGTCACGCACATGGTTATGTAATATATTGGTACTGTCTTCGTAGCTACGCGCTTCACACTGTCCAACATTTTACATATTGGATCGTTTTCGGCTTATATCCTATATATAATGTATGAAAAACGAAAGTGGATTAAATCGAACGCTTACAGATTTTTGAGATTATCTCCAGAACATTTATTAAAATGGTGTCTCCTTCACAATCTGCAATTATATGGTCTGTGTATTCTTGATTGTGTTCATTTTATCTGTAATTAAATTTGTTTAAACCGAAACCAAACATGGGGAATCTCTTCGATGGCGACGTCGTTCGTAAACGCAACAACAATCAACGGTAAGGACCATAGCCTCAGAGGATTTGCTTTTCATGTGATTTTATGCGAATGAAACATGGTGTGTCGTTCTGGGCGCCGGAAGTAACCACTTAGGCCACCGGCTTGTGTGGTTAATGCATACATGTCAGACCTTCATTAGCCAATAAACAACTGAAAGACAAACATTATTTCTTAAATTGACGCCAACTGATACACATTTGAAACTCGCTAGATAAAGTTACATATTTGAAGCTCGCTAGATAAATGCTACACATTTGAAGCTCGCTAGATAAAGTTACATATTTGAAGCTCGCTAGATAAAACCTACATATTTGAAGATTGCTAGATAAAAGCTACATATTTGAAGCTCACAAGGTAAAAGTTACATATTACAAGTTCGCTAGGTAAAGTTACATATCTGAAGCTCGCTATATAAAACCTACATATTTGAAGTTCGCTAGATAAAACCTACATATTTGAAGCTCGCTAGATAAAACCTACATATTTGAAGCTCGCTAGATAAAAGTTACACATTTGAAGCTCGCCAAATCACAAAACTGTTTATATCCGCTAAATGTTACCAAATGCTATCTCTAAGCGTTACAACAGTAATAGTAACAGATAAGGAATTTAATCAATTGCATAATGGCTTTCAATTGTGTTGACATTATCCCTGGAGATTACTATCTGACTAACTAGCTTGCCTCTCTGTCACCATCACTCTATATCTCCCCTCAATAGCAGATTTGGAAAGACAGCGTCGTGCCCGCATCCGGGCAGTTACAATTACTAGATACAATAAACTCGCTAATGATAATGCTGCCACGTTGGGCGCCATTTATATTGGATTTATTCTCAGTTTTCTTCAATAAGCCAGTTTTGGCAAGTATATTTTTTGTCTTGTATCTTGTGCAATTTCAGTAAGAGTACGAAAACCAGCGGATACAGTACATGCACATGTTGTGACACCAATATTTATTTGTCTTCCCAGTGTCTACATGTAACAACCGTGATCAAAGTTGTGCAGCTTCATACTTTAGACTACCAGTGACGTAGCATCCTATATACTAGTACACTGTGGCACGTGCCTACATATTTTTGAAAATGCAAAAATGCGAAAAATACAATAAAAATGAAGGATAAGGGGGTGGAGGTCAAGGACGTGCAACGAACCCATCGGATATGAAAATAAATCGGTATTTCATTACTTATATAATTCATAAATGAAGAATAGTTCCTTATTTCTCATCAAAACATGCCTTGAAGAATATTCCCTTATTTCTCATCAAAACATGCCTTGAAGAACATTCCCTTATTTCTCATCAAAACATGCCTTACAATGCCTCAGAATGCAGCTGCAGCGATATAGACTTTCAAAATATTCCAGGCGAGATTCCCCCTGACCCACTAGCCCCCGGACCCACTATCCTAATGGTACCTACATATATACGAAGCCCAATCTACGCCCCTGACTACATATCCATTAGAAGAATCGACCATTTCATCACTCGAGGCGTTCGTATTTCCTACAGTGTAAACAAACATGATCGAGACAGAATAATGATCATTAGTATCTGAACAGGCATCAACCAAATTAGATTAATCACGTTCCGCAATTGGCCGATCTTGATTCCTGTAGTTTATCTCATCAAATTATTTCACAATAAGTGATATCAAGCAACGACTAGCCCTGAATGGATTAAATGTTGGTGCCAGTATGTTTATGTAGATGGGACTCCGTAATAGCCCTGTCGTTCCAACTGATTGCTTCGTTGGTATGAAATATAAGAACTATTCTTATCTCGTCTTGTTATTTTTATAAATGTGTTTTGTTTCCTGCTTACAATATCGTACAACATAACGTCTCTAACGATCGGGAAATAGATAGGACACTAGTGGAAATACAAATTTCGGTGTGATCACTCGATGGAATAAAATTCTATCTTACACTAATAAACACACACTTTCTTTTTCTTTAATGATTTCCAATGGTTTTGCCTGTTTAAATGGTTATAACTGAAAATAATATTTGTTTTCAAATTTAATCATTTTAACTGCCCTGTCGGGAGCCTCATTGCACTACAATACAACACCGCACAACCACGTAATAAGAAATCGTTCCGGTATACTATTCTAGTTAGTTTCTGTTTGCTGGCAAAATTAAAAGCTACAGACAAAACAAATTCATTAGAATATATTATTTTATAATTTACTATTCATGATTGTCAGAAAATCACTAATATAGAAAAATACATCCAACCGAGAAAGAATAGGAAACTCAAGCAGTGACAGAGAAAATGACATGGTTCACTGTTTCAAAGCGGTGTAAGATGGAGTTTTCCTTCACCATTCAATGGAAAACATAAAAGAATGCATGCTTATCAGGGAAGCTTATCAATCTTCATATTTCATATGTTGCTGGTTTTGTTTTGGGGCTTAAAGTTTCACCGGCAGCTTAAGCCATATAGCGACTATCCACCTATTATTGCTAGGGGAAGAACCAGAGTGCCCCCTACGAGCATATTTCAGTCACGAACTTGTTTCCTGGTAAAACCACCGACCTTCAGAAGGCTAGCTGGATAGTTTCCTCAAATATATAATTTCGACACCCAAAGTGGGTATTTGAACATACATCGGTGGGCGGCAAGTAATTTGAAGCATATGATCATAACCAGCCCCTTTCATAGGCTGAAATCGAAAACGTAACATTGGCCAAGACACTTTTATATTGTTCCTCTATGGAATTGCCCTTAGGCAAGGCATTTAAATTCCGTCGTTGCCTCTCCTCTCTCCATCGTGGCGATGGATTCCGCCAGCAATGAGGTTTCGAGCGTGATTAATAAGTTGTAAGAACTTGATTCGCAATCGAGCTAAAATAAATGTGTATAAATAACTCACAGGTTTATGTTTTATATTTGTTTGGAGCTTAGACTGACATATGCAGCTAAAGGTAGTGGCACTGCTACAGACGCACGCGGTTAACTGGGTGGAACCACTGACCGACCATCGATAACGTCCGCATGTAATCATTCGAAATTACAGAAATGATGGGCAAGTAGATATTCTCTCAGGCCCTCTGTCTATGTCATTCATCATCATTATTATATAGCTATCATTCCCCCGTCAGAAAATAATATTTTGGGAGGCAGAGTTTAATTGTTATTCTAACACGACCCAGCTAATAACATACCTAATGGTAGAGTAAAATCTACCTCGGGTTATTCTGCGATATACCTACCTTGAACTATGCTGCGCGCGCACCGTGTTTTGGCTATTCCATTTATACAATGCGTGTAAAGTTTTATGAATGAAAGTCATGTGATGTTTGTAAATACTACCGTGGGAATTCCCAGAAGTGAACTATTTTTAGAATCAGATAATCTCTTGTCCGTCTTGTTTTTCTGTTAAGTAACGTTTCAGTTACTATTCTGTACATTTTTATTTGACAAAATAAATAAAATTATTTATCAGTTACAACTTTTGTTCATTTATGCACTAGATTGATATTTTCCATACAATATAACGTCATCACCCCTTACGCGGGAGGACATTTCGAAAGCCAAATGCAGCGGAGTAGCACCGCGTTTGAAGAAAATACTCCTTTGATTCTCGTCTAAAATTATTAAAAGTAAGTCGTGTTAGAATCGAAATAATAAGTATCAACCGTGGTATATCGCAGAATAACCCGAGTTTCAAGTTCTTATGCGTAGAAATATATCACGAAGGCCGAAGGCTGATACGGTTGATACTTATTATTTCTTAAATATTTGGATATTACACGGTGCGCCATTGCACAAAAATAGTGTGGGAAGTTCGGCGTGACATTGACGATTTCTGCACAATATCAGCCAATTTCGCATATAATGCTCTTGTTTACAGGAAATCAATGTAAGATTGAAGCAAAATTGTATAGCAATGGAAGCAAATAGTGCACACTATTGTATGTGTAATTCAACATTTCTAGACGATTTCCGTGTCAGCATGGCTTCTGAAGACGTTAATAACTCAACGTATACAACATACATCTAATTAAACCGTAACCAGACAGATTGTGCGAAATAAATAGTCACCAATCCTGAAAGCAGGCATTCGACCTTATTTGCACGACTATTGGTATGTCTACTTCCAATGGGTAACAAATCGAAACTATACTGGCATCTATGAGTGATAGCTGTACATTAAATAGCTATATTTACGTCTTTCTGATAAACGGAACTTCATTCCGAAACATGTCTTGTAACATTTGAAATAGACTAGAAGATATATTGTAAGATGGAGCAGGTCGAACCTCCACACCGTGTACGTCGGGGCCTAGGCACAGCTCAGAGCTGGACAATGTGTCACTGAATGATATATTGTAAGATGGACCAGGTCGAACCTCCACACCGAGTACGTCGGGGCCTAGGCACAGCTCAGAGCAGGACAATGTGTCACTGAATGATATATTGTAAGATGGACCAGGTCGAACCTCCACACCGTGTACGTCGGGACCTAAGCACAGCTCAGAGCAGGACAATGTGTCACTGAATGATATATTGTAAGATGGACGAGGTCGAACCTCCACACCGTGTACGTCGGGGCCTAGGCACAGCTCAGAGCAGGACAATGTGTCACTGAATGATATATTGTAAGATGGACCAGGTCGAACCTCCACACCGTGTACGTCGGGACCTAGGCACAGCTCAGAGCTGGACAATGTGACACTGAATGATATATTGTAAGATGGACCAGGTCGAACCTCCACACCGTGTACGTCGGGGCCTAGGCACAGCTCAGAGCAGGACAATGTGTCACTGAATGATATATTGTAAGATGGACCAGGTCGAACCTCCACACCGTGTACGTCGGGGCCTAGGCACAGCTCAGAGCAGGACAATGTGTCACTGAATGATATATTGTAAGATGGACCAGGTCGAACCTTCACACCGTATACGTCGGGGCCTAGGCACAGCTCAGAGCAGGACAATGTGTCAAGGAATTCACTGAAAGATATATTTTACGATGGAGCAGGTCTAACCTCCACACCGTGCACGTCGGGACCTATATATAACGCTCCAGGGTCAGTCCATACGTACACCACTTCTATAGAACATCAATGCTGGAGCGTGTGCTGGACAACCAGAAGATCCCAGTATCCTACGTTGCTGCTGCGAGATGTACCCCAACCGTGAGAAGGTCAGCCGGGGTTCTGTTATGGTCTTAAAACATGGTGCTATATTGATATGAAAATGTATCCACAGATATTGCAAGTCGTCCAATGACCTACTTAGAACTAGCCACTCTCCTCAGCACCGTATGGACGCATTGTGTACAAAAGCAATATATAATACGGTTACGATAATGACTTATAAATATCTGGATCACGTACACCGGATATTAGGAACAAATCACGGCATTACTCCATAAACTGGATGGCGGGTAATAATGTAACCCACGGGTAATCAATCTACTTTATTCCCATGATTAGTAGTGTAAATGGAAATGGGTTAACATCAATAACGTAATTGGCACATATACGAAGAATTATGTCACGACCACACAGACGACAATTAATTCAGCAGTCACGACCAACATCGATCATTATGACGTCACCACACAGACGACAATTAATTCAGTAGTGTCATCTCTAATACTAGCTGTCAATTATGACAATAAAAAAGTGAAAACAATGTGACGGTCTGAAAAACAATAAAGGTTGTAGAAGAACTGCTGAACCAAATCACTATTGTTGTCAGAACTTGTGACCCAACCCAAATTTATGTTTTATTAAGCCTTACTTTGGTTATTACATGCATTAGTTTGAAGCCTAGGGCAATGTTTTATTGTCGGTATTTTAGGGGATGGGTGGCCTGTTCCAGACACTTACCATAGAGAAGATTGCAAAACATTTGGGTGTTTGTGTGTTTGCGTCTAAGGTTCCATCTACAGCTTAGGCCATATGGCAAATCACCTTCCCCCCATCTAATAATAATGAAGGAAGACCCCGGAAACCTCTCCGAGCAGTATTTCAGGTATTTGCGTGGACTCGGGATAAACCACCGACCTTCCCTAAGCTAGGTGGATGGATTCCTCACATGAAATAATCTGATAAACCCAGTGGGTTTCTAACCTACAACGGCGAGGGGCAAGTGATTTGAAGACAACGGCTTTAACAAATCCGCCGGAAGTCCCCTTGCTTCCCAGCATAGTATCAGACATACTCTGTACATAATTAAGATATACATGTTCCATCAAACCAGTTTATAAACACCTCTCGTGGGACTGGCAAACTATGTGTCTTGTTGACAGGTTGAAATAAATTGATTGATAATGGCTTTATGAGAATCATAAATGCTGATGCTTTATCGTCGCTACCAGTTGTCCATATGAGTGACGCCTCCTGACGACAGTAGTCTATTTGGGAGGCTTGTGCAATGATACATAACTGAACTACTGTGCATTGTATTAGGGTCAGACGGGGAATCGAGCCTTCGACCCCTGGATTCGCAATCCGATGCAACCAATGTGTTAACCATTGAACCACTGACCCAACTGTAATACAGAGGTCTTTCGCATATGTTTGACTGTATATTATTAACCTACAAAACTTGTTTTGTAACCTAGCTAAGATAAATGTGTATGAACTAATTATATGCGACAAGGGCTGTTGTATTCACCGATGGCGTGTACTATCAATTACTGACAGTGACCGTTCATTTGAAATAATAGGCTGGGAAGGTTAATAAACCGTACCATTCAGTAGATGTACAAGGGTATAGAATATGTGTAACTTGTGAATGCACCACGTCATGTGTTTTTCATCCTCGATAAAGATAAGGTCAACAAATCAGCTGTAGCTATTATCTAGGTCGCACTTATATTATATGGCTACGTCGCGGAGGTTGCATTAATGCAGGGCATCGCTTTGTGTACATCACATTCAAAACATATTTCAGCAAATACTTTATGATATATCTCTTGGATATATAACAACCCCTCTTGCGGGCGTCAACGGCCAACCTGTGCGCATAGTGTGTGTGTTTGTTTATTATAGTATCACCCCTATTGAAAGGGCCAGTCATTTCTGACTTATGAGACACCTCTTATGAACATCAGCACTTCCTGTATCCTATCCTTGTACTTCCCGAATCCTATCTTTGAAGGTCAGGTCTGGAGGTTATAAATACTTTCAACAATCTCACGCTCAGTCTCAAGCTTCTGATTGGTTCAGCTGACAGTAAAACTCAGAATCATCCAATCAACTCACTAGAGCTTGAGCAAAGTGTTATAACCTCGTGCACTATTATTGATGGAAGAAGACCCTATATGCCCCCCGAGTAGCATTACAGGTACGGACGGACACTCGGGTAGAACCACCGACCTACCTTAAGCTAGCTGGATAGCTTCCTTTGAAATAATTCGACACCTCCTTTGGGAATCGCACTACAGCGCTAAGGGGGAGAGATTTGAAGTGATTTGAAGTCAATGACCGTAACAACTCGACCACGGAGGTGACGCAAGTCATTTATCACTATTTGTTGGATAAATATTTCGTAAGTTTTGAATCATCTCCCAATCAGTATATCATCTCCGTGGCCTAGTGGTTAAGGCATCCACCTACGGAGCGGGAGGTCGAAGATTCGAACCTTGTAAGGGGTTCATTCTGATATGGCCATGTTGGTGAGCCGCCAGCTAGTTAAATAGTGGTTAAGGCAGGCAATTTGCTCATATCTCAAACTCAAGTGAATTGATTGGATGATTCTGAGTCTTAGTGTCAGCTGAACCAATCAGAAGCTTGATACTGAGTTTGAGATTGGAGAAAGTATTTATAACCTCCAAGCCTGGAGAGTCGCCATATTATCAGACGGATCTGTAGTCCAGTGGTAACACGCTGGACTGGTAATCCAGGGATCGCAGGTTCGATCCCCGTCTGGCCCTAATAAAATTAACAGTCTTTCAGAATGTACGTTAAACCGAGGTCTCGTGTTGGTGCTTTACACCGTGTACGTAAAAGAACCAGATGAGACTCTGGTATGGGTTTCTGTCTGTATCATTGCACTATCGTCCAAAAATCTAAAATGACTACTCTCTTCAGGAGGCGTCGCTCATATGGGCAACCGGTAGCGACGATAAATAAACGTAAAATACACACAGTCGCCATATGACCTAAGTTGTTGGTGCTACGCTAAACCCAAACAACAAACAGAAAACGAAATTACTTTTCTCATAAATACTTTGACGCTGAGGAGGAAGGATAGAGAATTGTCTCATAAATAAATACGAACGAACACATATTAACGAGGAGATGTGAAGATGTGTATTTGTCACGTGTTGTTTTGGAACAGTTCCTGGGAAGACACATTATCAGATTAAATATCATATGAAAAACGTCTATTTCTATTTGCACCAATCATTACTTATGATACCAATGATTTATTATGTGATGCTATACAAAAAGAACTGGGATTGTGTTTGATCTCCTGTACAATACATTTGGTGAGTAGGTCACGTATTAATTTTGAATGTTATAGTTTTGTTATACTAGTTTTCCTTCTTTGCTTAAGCATATTTTATTCTTCGTGATAATAATATAGAAGAAATGATTATATACACCATAAAGAAACGTTGATTGAGTGGAAAGTTTGAGGCTCTGTCAAATAATCTTGGCGATCGTGTATGCGGAAACATAGTTCGACTGTGAACGTTATTAGTACGTCATTGGCATTCCTTATATGTGAACGGAACGTCAGGAGAGGTAACATAGAGTCACAGAGTGGGGCTAGCAGAAAGGATGTTTATATAATATGTTTACAGCAGCTGTTTCAACACTGTAAAATAATGACTTTTGACATTATTGTAAGTTCCAGCTAAAGCGAATGTCATCTGCAGCTGGGGACAAAACTGTGTGATGTACTTAAGGAAAAAAAGATCAAATGTTCTATTATGAAACCTAATAATAGCTGATCTCTAGGACAGGGTATGGAAAACGGAAGTTATATAGTCAGAAACTAAACTATATTTCCATCTTTTAACAGAAATAGGTTCAGAGCTTCGAAACAGCTCTTCTATTGTATTACAGGTAATATATACGAATTCAATTTTATGTAAACCAAAATTTTGAATGTTATACGAGGATGTGTATTTTACGTTTATTTATCCTCACTACCGGTTGCCCATATGAGCGACGCCTCTTGAAGAGATTAGTCATTTTAAATTGTTGGAGGATAGTGCAATGATACAGACCCATTCCAGAGTATCATCTGGTTAGTTTACATACACTGTGTAAAGCACCGACACGAGCCCTCGGTTTAAAGTCACATCTGAAAAACTGTTAATTTTATTAGGGTCAGACCACAGGGATTCGGCACGTTTGGGGGTACTAGTATATATATTTAAGTACAGGGATTCTACTCTGTGGGATGTCAGATTTCGCATCGATCAGTAAAATGGCCCTATCTGAAACAATGTTGTACAAATCTGTCCAAATACAACGCCTATCCCGAGTCTTTATATTGTTCTTCAAATAAAACACAACTTTAAGCTGCATGCATGTATACTTTGCAAACAATTGCCACATACATTGGCCATAGCAGGTCACATTTCCATACTAGGACACGGGTTCTGTCAGCAACAAAAAAAAATATTCGACGGGAGAGTTTTAACTGTGAATAACATTATCAATAAAATGTGTTTACACTAACGTGTAGGTTTATTCGGCAATAATGTACGTCAAAAAGAGATTTCGTAGCATTTTCAATTTGTTTTGAAAATTTCTATAGCGGCGCAATTCGCGTTGAAACGAGCGTTGAAACGAGCGTTCTGATTGGATTATGATTATTCTTCCTATATAAAAACAACATCTTGTTACATTCTAATAATCCAATCAGAACGCTCGTTTCAACGCTCGTTTCAACGCGAATTGCGCCGCTATAGAAATTTTCAAAACAAATTGAAAATGCTATGAAATCTCTTTTTGACGTACATTATTGCCGAATAAACCTACACGTTAGTGTAAACACATTTTATTGATAATGTTATTCACAGTTAAAACTCTCCCGTCGAAGATTTGTTTTTGTTGCTGACAGAACCCGTGTCCTAGTATGGAAATGTGACCTGCTATTGCCAATGTATGTGGCAATTGTTTGCAAAGTATACATGCCTGCAGCTTAAAGTTGTGTTTTTTTTAAGAACAATATAAAGACTCGGGATAGGCGTTGTATTTGGACAGATTTGTACAACATTGTTTCAGATAGGGCCATTTTACTGATCGATGCGAAATCTGACATCCCACAGAGTAGAATCCCTGTACTTAAATATATATACTAGTACCCCCAAACGTGCCGAATCCCTGTGGGTCAGACGGGGGATCGAACCTGCGATCCCTGAATTACCAGTCCAGCGTTTTACCACTGGACTACATATCCGTCTGTACCAGGATGAAGGACATGGCGTTGTGTATATAGAGAATGTAATTGTAGAGTATTACTAATTTTATAACATCCAGACAAATAAAATGAATTGCCCATGTGTTATATTTCCATACAAATAATTTCTATGTAAACATTCATAGCGTTGACATTGTATTAACATTGATTGGGACTTTTCTAATTGCCATTTCCCCCCCCCCCCCCAATTATTCAGTTATATCAGAATAAATAATAGTATCTATTTCCAAAGCCGAATAAATAATATATCTAGTTGTCCCACGAATTTTCTTTTTATTCTAGACATACAAGTGTTTTATGCTAGGTAACGCTCACTTTGATACTCATTCAACCTGTAGGATTGGAACACATAAGCGTAACGCATTGAGGAAATAATGTGTTATTGTGTGTTTTACGTTTATTTAACAACGCTACCGGTTGCCCATATGAGCGACGCCTCCTGAAGAGATTAGTCATTTTAGATTTTGGAGGATAGTGCATGATACAGACAGAGACCCATTTCAGAGTCTCCTCTTGTTCTTTTACGTGCACGGTGTAAAGCACCGACACGAGACCTCGGTATAAGTCCCATCTGAAAGACTTTTAATTTTATTAGGGTCAGACGGGGGATCGAACAATGTGCTTTTTTTTTATTATTTAAGTTTATTTAACGTCTCTACCGGTTTCCCATTTCAGCGACGGGCAGTTTACCTAACAACACCTTTCCTGGGCAGGCTCCAGCGGTTAACCAGTACTTGGTGCACCAACCTCCGTAAGAAACTGCCAACTGTTTCATATAAATGAGACACGGTCTGAGCGGGGCTCGAACCCAATCAGGTTAATTACTCATTTATACCCCCACCTGCAATCTGTGTATGACGTCACAGCTAACGAACTTGCATCTAAAAATATACACCGCTTGAAAACCAGTATAATTAACTGTTTGCCAAAGCCCTAAAATGAGGAGTGAAGTAGTGTCTGTGAAGATGTCTGTGAAGGTGTCTGTGAAGATGTATAATACATGCTATTTAAGGTATGTATAATAGTTAATGCTGGGCACTAGCATGCTGGACTAGTGTATATTTTCAATTTTTATAAAAGCGAGAAAGGTAATCCGACTACAGTTGGATTATGCAACATTATTTTAGCTCTATTGCGAAACAATATATCTCGATACCTCATTCCTGGTGGAATCCATCGCAACTAGGGAGAGAGAGAGAGAGAGAGAGAGAGAGAGAGAGAGAGAGAGAGGACGCAACGTGGACTTTAAATGACAATCCTAACGGCGTTAGCGGGATTCGAACTCCGGGCATTTCGCACCTGAAGCGACTACATGGTTTTATATTCACCTGACACTGAAGAATACAACATGTGTTTATGGTAGATTTATGAATCGATGTGCATAATTATAATAAATGTAAATAACTAACTTCATGAGCATTTGTATTCCAACAGTGTCCATATCATCCTTGATGTCCTTCCAGGACTCGATCACCAGTTCCTTTTGCACATCAGTAAATTCTGGTACGTTAGACTCTGCGTTATTTCCATTAGTATCTTCGTCCCCTGTTTTATCCGGCAGATATTTTTTCCGTGGTTGAGAATTAACGCTTTTGTTCTTTCGCATAGCTTCTGTCCGTGTTTTGGAATATACGCACCCCATTGTTAAAATACCAATCCGTTAAATATGTTTATATGTTTAAAATAATCTATATACTAACAGTGTCAAAGATTGTGTATTGAAATGTTAGCTTATCACAGGTTTTAGTTTTATTAATAATTAATACTGACAAAATTGTTGAAGAAGATAAATGTATATGTACAAATATACATTTATAGAATATTTCCAATCAATATGCTTTTTATTTGCAAAAACTATACTCACACAGCTACAGATCTAGCGGCAATAGTGTCATCGCGGAATGGCCGTACTAAATATTGACGCTAACACTACTATCGAACATCCGAAAATGAACTAGCGGCGAACAATGTATTGGATCTCCATCAGTGAATATTTTTGTCGAGTGTCTAATTGAGATACATATGTTCAATAAACTACGTCTATCTACTTAATTGCACTACCAACATTTGTTTGCTAAGTGTGTGGATTTCTTGTCAATGGATCATCGGGTATTGTTAAATGATCACATAGGCAGGGCTAAATATAAAGATGTTGTAGATTTATTCTTTATTTCAGTCTCATCGTTGTACAATACATAAAATATACACAACAAATTATCGTGGCATAGTACAACACCATTCATTATAAAAGAATTATAAGAGACTAATGTAATCACAGATAATCAAACTATCACAGTCTAACGACATATTATTATATTTACATATTAAAACCGAGGAACAGTCGCTAATTGAAAATTAAATACTTACTAAAACCAGAAATTTTGAAATACTGAAATGGAAAAAAAGCACTAATGCGCAATTAAGAAATGTTTTAAAATATCAGTTATCAACCTCGATCAGATCGCGGTTGAACTAATTAGCAGCTGTTTCTTGGAATGGATGAGACACACAATCAATAAATCAAATGGATACATTATTTACATAAATAAAAGGATCGTCTTTGAAGAATATAAAAACAGGTTTTGGCAACAATGTATACATTGTATGCGTGTGTTTTACGCTTATTTATCCTCCCTACCGGTTGCCTATATGAGCGACTCCTCCTGATGAGAATATATTTTTGGAGGATAGTGCAATGATACAGAGACAGAGATCCATTCCAGAGCCTCCTCTGGTTCTTTTACGTGCACAGATACGAGACCTCGGTTTAAAGTCCCATCTGAAAGACTGTTAATTTTATTATGGTCAGACGGGGGATCGAATCTGCAATCCCTGGATTACCAGTCAAATATGTTGTATGTATGTGTTAACTGTTATAATGCTTGGCCCGATGTTATGAAACTTTGCTCAGTCTCAAGCTTATGATTGGTTCAGCTGAGTGTATCTCAGGATCAATTAATCAATTTTTTGAGCTCTAGTTTGAGATCTGAAAGCAGTTTTATAACCAGGTGCCCTGAACTCTCTCAACTGTGCAGATGTATATGTAGTCCAGTGGTTAACACGTTGGACTGGTAATCCAGGGAATGCAGGTTCGATTCCCCGCCTGACCCTAATGCTACCGGTTGCCCATGTGAGTGGTGCATCCTTAAGATGTTAGTCATTTTAGATTTGTGAGGATAATGCAATCATACAGATAGAGACCCATTCTAGAGTCTCCTCTGGTTCTTTTACGTGCACGGTGTAAAACACCGACACGAGACCTCGGTTTAAATTCCCATCTGAAAGACTGTTAATTGTATTAGGTGCAGACGGGGGAATCGAACATGCGATTAATGACATGTAACTTCAGCTTCAAATGAAACTGAGAAACACACAACAACATGTACACATTTTGAATTGACTGATCAAAGTCAGAACGGAGACAGAAACAAGAACAGTTTTGTTTGTTTATAGAGATACTGTCACGCCAGCGAATTAGGTTATATGGCAACTCTCTAGATCTTATTGGTGGAGGAAGACCCAAGGATGAAGTCACTTGGCGCAGTATCTCTGACACGGACGGGCAGTCGGAAAGTTCCCCAAAACCAGCTGAATAGCTTCCTCACATGATTTGCAAGTGATTGGAATTCAATGGATGTATGGGGTTATGGAGCCCTGTAAGAAGACAAGTTCAGTGTTGTGTGGGAACGGGTCTAAGAAAAATGTGAAGCGTCAGTGAATGACATTGTGTCTTTGAGAGGTAGCAAAACGGAGGTTATATTTAAACTAGAATCTAAATTTCAACTGTCTCTATTAATTACTATATGTAATTGTTTCGTCTTCATAGTCGCTTTATCTTTTTATGCTCTAATTTACAGTTCATGATTAAAACACGTGCTTACCATTTTTCAAAATTGAAACGAATAGCTTAAATAATATCATACATATATATATTTATTTCACACCGATAATTGAGCCATATTGAGTGTGTCGTTTTGCCGTAAGCATAACAGTGAAAAATGGCCGTACTGGAACCAAGGCAAACTAGCCACTACAATAACACTGTATTTCCAAGCTGTCCATAAGATAACACATCATCAGATTACCACGAAATATACAATGAACAATTTCGTTGCCATGGTTTGAGATTTCACTGCTATTTCCGTGACCTGTTCATGCCACAGAGCTACTGTAAATGTGTTATTATGAGTCGACGTCGTCTGGAGATGCGGGTCCGAAATATGAAAGAGCTAACAAACAACGAACACATTATGAAACATAATACTAGTACATGTGTATTATTACCCAGCCTCCTATATAAGTTTTAATTTGTTAGTTTTGACTGTGTTCCTCTTTTTTACATTCGGCTGCTTGACTATTAAGAGTTTCACAAGCACGCAATAGTACTCTAATTTCCTCATGCTACTATTGACTGATCATGTGACTAGCTTTGCCTCGGATCGAATCACATGATAAATGGAGCTAATGAAAGCGCCTTTTAAGCACGCAAATCGTCTTATTCGTGTCATGGAACGTGGACAGATGGAAACATTGGTATTTGGCATGTAGCGATTTTAGAACTTTGTTGGGGAATGAGACAACTATTTCATAGTAATTCGGGAAACAGGCAAAACTATTGCACCGAGATGCTGTGGACGACCAGATGAACTATTGCCCAAGGCCGCAATGAAATACATGTAGTTCTATATTAACCCCTCCATTGTCATGTTTGGTATGCTGGACTCCTAATCCACATACAGCTGTTCCAAAGAGTCATTTTGTATTTCACGAAGCTATAGTGTAGACTCTATATATTCTAATGTACGGGTATATGTTTGTCCATAAACATGCTGAAAAGTTATAGTGATTACGGTAGATGAACATAGCTAAATCAGAACAACATATAATATATGCAAGTAACATATATTAACCATGTCCATGACAATTTACTCATTAAAACAACATTGCTCTATTCATTTTGGGTTATCTGGACAAAGTATGTCAATATCGTCACACAAATGTCACACTACTACACTGTGGCGTCATCACGCTGACGCACGGCACATAAATATATCATGGGATCAAGTAACATTGGGAAATTAAGCTTTGGTAAAGGTAAAATGTGTTGGAATTCCTGATCAAAACCGACCAGAAAGACAGCACAGATGTTAAACAAAGTGTGAACGGATCCGCAGTATAATGATCGTGCATGAAGTTGGTCTGTCTATCATTAGAGGCTTTGACAGAAAACAAGATGAAACCTTACTGATTGCTTTAAATTCGCATAAAGAAAACGAAAAACGTAGAATATTTCTTAGAACTTTTCGCCACAAAATTTAACAGTTGGTTGGCATTAACAAAGACAGCATAAGATTGCTCAATTTTTTAAAAACAAACCAATACAAATTGGCAAATTTATTAATGAAAGTTGCAAGGGAAAGTCTAAGCCTAGTATTATATTAAATTGTGCTGTGCTTGCCGAAGTGTAAACCATGCCTAAGAACACACATATTCAATTAGGCAGGATTTGCACGCAGAGAAAACGGCTTTTTCTATTTTAAAACCAATCAGTAACCATATTCATTTTAATACAAAATTCAAGTAAGCATTTTAAAGAAGTAATATTCACTGTTCGGGTGGGTACACAATATGATTGCGTGGCGGGTTATGTAGCCCATCTATGTGTTTGCAACTCATTAATTGGGGTTTTTGGTTGTTTTTATGATGCCACTAGTCAGTTCTAGTAGATATGTAATTGTTTTGGCTAATTTGCGTGATTAAAATTAAAATAAATGACATTTTCAACATATTATTTCTTGGTGTTCTTTGTAGAAGTAGTAACCAGACAATATAAAGTGTATCATAGTTGGATGACACAGTAACAGATACAACATATATGAACTAACACTCGAAATGATAACCCGTCTATTTTGTATGTTCTGTACGCATGTGATTGAACAGAGGTGGGCGGGCATGTTAGAACGGAAGATTCAAAAGAGGTTATATTCACTACGTAAATGTGAAACCAGTGATCAAAATCTTTTACAAAAACAAATAAGCCGTTTTTTCCTTTTTGTTGGCTATTTGGACGAGGTCATACATGGGTCTGTATTTTCTTCAATACAATCCGTTATGTGTGTTTGACAATACTCTAAATGCTACTATTGTTTGCAGATATTTACCGTCTATGTTAATGTTTCTCAATACTCTAAATGCTACTATGTTTGCAGATATGTTACCGTCTATGTTAGTGTTTCGCAATACTCTAAATGCTACTATGTTTGCAGATATTTTATCGTCTATGTTAGTGTTTCGCAATACTCTAAATGCTACTATGTTTGCAGATATTTTACCGTCTATGTTAGTGTTTCGCAATACTCTAAATGCTACTATTGTTTGCAGATATTTTACCGTATATGTTAGTGTTTGACAATACTCTAAATGCTACTATTGTTTGCAGATATTTTACCGTCTATGTTAGTGTTTCGCAATACTCTAAATGCTACTATTGTTTGCCGATATTTTACCGTATAAGTTAGTGTTTGACAATACTCTAAATGCTACTATTGTTTGCAGATATTTTACCGTCTATGTAGTGTTTCGCAATACTCTAAATGCTACTATTGTTTGCAGATATTTTACCGTCTATGTTAGTGTTTCGCAATACTCTAAATGCTACTATTGTTTGCAGATATTTTACCGTCTATGTAGTGTTTCGCAATACTCTAAATGCTACTATTGTTTACAGATATATTACCGTCTATGTTAGTGTTTGACAATACTCTAAATGCTACTATTGTTTACAGATATATTACCGTCTATATAGTGTTTGACAATACTCTAAATGCTACTATTGTTTACAGATATATTACCGTCTATGTTAGTGTTTCGCAATACTCTAAATGCTACTATTGTTTACAGATATTTTACCGTCTATGTTAGTGTTTCGCAATACTCTAAATGCTACTATTGTTTACAGATATATTACCGTCTATGTTAGTGTTTGACAATACTCTAAATGCTACTATTGTTTACAGATAATTTACCGTCTATGTTAGTGTTTCGCAATACTCTAAATGCTACTATTGTTTACAGATATATTACCGTCTATGTTAGTGTTACGCAATACTCTAAATGCTACTATGTTTGCAGATATTTTACCGTCTATGTTAGTGTTTCGCAATACTCTAAATGCTACTATGTTTGCAGATATTTTACCGTCTATGTTAGTGTTACGCAATACTCTAAATGCTACTATGTTTGCAGATATTTTACCGTCTATGTTAGTGTTACGCAATACTCTAAATGCTACTATGTTTGCAGATATTTTACCGTCTATGTTAGTGTTACGCAATACTCTAAATGCTACTATGTTTGCAGATATTTTACCGTCTATGTTAGTGTTACGCAATACTCTAAATGCTACTATGTTTGCAGATATTTTACCGTCTATGTTAGTGTTACGCAATACTCTAAATGCTACTATGTTTGCAGATATTTTACCGTCTATGTTAGTGTTACGCAATACTCTAAATGCTACTATGTTTGCAGATATTTTACCGTCTATGTTAGTGTTACGCAATACTCTAAATGCTACTATGTTTGCAGATATTTTACCGTCTATGTTAGTGTTACGCAATACTCTAAATGCTACTATGTTTGCAGATATTTGACCGTCTATGTTAGTGTTACGCAATACTCTAAATGCTACTATGTTTGCAGATATTTTACCGTCTATGTTAGTGTTACGCAATACTCTAAATGCTACTATGTTTGCAGATATTTTACCGTCTATGTTAGTGTTACGCAATACTCTAAATGCTACTATGTTTGCAGATATTTTACCGTCTATGTTAGTGTTACGCAATACTCTAAATGCTACTATGTTTGCAGATATTTGACCGTCTATGTTAGTGTTACGCAATACTCTAAATGCTACTATGTTTGCAGATATTTGACCGTCTATGTTAGTGTTACGCAATACTCTAAATGCTACTATGTTTGCAGATATGTTACCGTCTATGTTAGTGTTACGCAATACTCTAAATGCTTCTATGTTTGCAGATATGTTACCGTCTATGTTAGTGTTACGCAATACTCTAAATGCTACTATTGTTTACAGATATATTACCATCTATGTTAGTGTTTGACAATACTCTAAATGCTACTATTGTTTACAGATATATTACCGTCTATGTTAGTGTTTGACAATACTCTAAATGCTACTATGTTTGCAGATATTTTACCGTCTATGTTAGTGTTACGCAATACTCTAAATGCTACTATGTTTGCAGATATTTTACCGTCTATGTTAGTGTTACGCAATACTCTAAATGCTACTATGTTTACAGATATTTTACCGTCTATGTTAGTGTTACGCAATACTCTAAATGCTACTATGTTTGCAGATATTTTACCGTCTATGTTAGTGTTACGCAATACTCTAAATGCTACTATGTTTTACAGATATTTTACCGTCTATGTTAGTGTTACGCAATACTCTAAATGCTACTATGTTTACAGATATTTTACCGTCTATGTTAGTGTTACGCAATACTCTAAATGCTACTATGTTTGCAGATATTTTACCGTCTATGTTAGTGTTACGCAATACTCTAAATGCTACTATGTTTACAGATATTTTACCGTCTATGTTAGTGTTACGCAATACTCTAAATGCTACTATGTTTACAGATATTTTACCGTCTATGTTAGTGTTACGCAATACTCTAAATGCTACTATGTTTGCAGATATGTTACCGTCTATGTTAATGTTACGCAATACTCTAAATGCTACTATGTTTACAGATATTTTACCGTCTATGTTAGTGTTACGCAATACTCTAAATGCTACTATGTTTGCAGATATGTTACCGTCTATGTTAGTGTTACGCAATACTCTAAATGCTACTATGTTTACAGATATTTTACCGTCTATGTTAGTGTTACGCAATACTCTAAATGCTACTATGTTTACAGATATTTTACCGTCTATGTTAGTGTTACGCAATACTCTAAATGCTACTATGTTTACAGATATTTTACCGTCTATGTTAGTGTTACGCAATACTCTAAATGCTACTATGTTTGCAGATATTTTACCGTCTATGTTAGTGTTACGCAATACTCTAAATGCTACTATGTTTGCAGATATTTGACCGTCTATGTTAGTGTTACGCAATACTCTAAATGCTACTATGTTTGCAGATATTTGACCGTCTATGTTAGTGTTGCGCAATACTCTAAATGCTACTATGTTTGCAGATATGTTACCGTCTATGTTAGTGTTACGCAATACTCTAAATGCTACTATGTTTGCAGATATTTTACCGTCTATGTTAGTGTTACGCAATACTCTAAATGCTACTATGTTTGCAGATATTTGACCGTCTATGTTAGTGTTACGCAATACTCTAAATGCTACTATGTTTGCAGATATGTTACCGTCTATGTAGTGTTACGCAATACTCTAAATGCTACTATTGTTTGCAGATATGTTACCGTCTATGTTAGTGTTACGCAATACTCTAAATGCTACTATGTTTGCAGATATTTGACCGTCTATGTTAGTGTTACGCAATACTCTAAATGCTACTATTGTTTGCAGATATTTGACCGTCTATGTTAGTGTTACGCAATACTCTAAATGCTACTATGTTTGCAGATATTTGACCGTCTATGTTAGTGTTACGCAATACTCTAAATGCTACTATGTTTGCAGATATTTTACCGTCTATGTTAGTGTTACGCAATACTCTAAATGCTACTATGTTTGCAGATATTTGACCGTCTATGTTAGTGTTTGACAATACTCTAAATGCTACTATGTTTGCAGATATTTGACCGTCTATGTTAGTGTTTGACAATACTCTAAATGCTACTATGTTTGCAGATATTTGACCGTCTATGTTAGTGTTACGCAATACTCTAAATGCTACTATTGTTTGCAGATATTTGACCGTCTATGTTAGTGTTACGCAATACTCTAAATGCTACTATGTTTGCAGATATTTGACCGTCTATGTTAGTGTTTGACAATACTCTAAATGCTACTATGTTTGCAGATATTTGACCGTCTATGTTAGTGTTTGACAATACTCTAAATGCTACTATGTTTGCAGATATTTGACCGTCTATGTTAGTGTTACGCAATACTCTAAATGCTACTATGTTTGCAGATATTTGACCGTCTATGTTAGTGTTACGCAATACTCTAAATGCTACTATTGTTTACAGATATTTGACCGTCTATGTTAGTGTTTGACAATACTCTAAATGCTACTATGTTTGCAGATATTTGACCGTCTATGTTAGTGTTTGACAATACTCTAAATGCTACTATGTTTGCAGATATTTGACCGTCTATGTTAGTGTTACGCAATACTCTAAATGCTACTATGTTTGCAGATATTTGACCGTCTATGTTAGTGTTACGCAATACTCTAAATGCTACTATTGTTTACAGATATTTGACCGTCTATGTTAGTGTTTGACAATACTCTAAATGCTACTATGTTTGCAGATATTTGACCGTCTATGTTAGTGTTTGACAATACTCTAAATGCTACTATGTTTGCAGATATTTGACCGTCTATGTTAGTGTTACGCAATACTCTAAATGCTACTATGTTTGCAGATATTTGACCGTCTATGTTAGTGTTACGCAATACTCTAAATGCTACTATGTTTGCAGATATGTTACCGTCTATGTTAGTGTTACGCAATACTCTAAATGCTACTATGTTTGCAGATATGTTACCGTCTATGTTAGTGTTACGCAATACTCTAAATGCTACTATGTTTGCAGATATGTTACCGTCTATGTTAGTGTTACGCAATACTCTAAATGCTACTATGTTTGCAGATATTTTACCGTCTATGTTAGTGTTACGCAATACTCTAAATGCTACTATGTTTGCAGATATTTTACCGTCTATGTTAGTGTTACGCAATACTCTAAATGCTACTATGTTTGCAGATATGTTACCGTCTATGTTAGTGTTACGCAATACTCTAAATGCTACTATGTTTGCAGATATGTTACCGTCTATGTTAGTGTTACGCAATACTCTAAATGCTACTATGTTTGCAGATATTTTACCGTCTATGTTAGTGTTACGCAATACTCTAAATGCTACTATGTTTGCAGATATTTTACCATCTATGTTAGTGTTACGCAATACTCTAAATGCTACTATGTTTGCAGATATTTTACCGTCTATGTTAGTGTTACGCAATACTCTAAATGCTACTATGTTTGCAGATATTTGACCGTCTATGTTAGTGTTACGCAATACTCTAAATGCTACTATGTTTGCAGATATTTTACCGTCTATGTTAGTGTTACGCAATACTCTAAATGCTACTATTGTTTGCAGATATGTTACCGTCTATGTTGTGTGATTGCGTGGTTGTATATCTTTATTATTGTTTAGTATTACAAAAAATAGACTAAAAATGCATTACACAGGGAAAGTCTGAGCGGGCCGAAAGCCATAAAGAATGAACAGTTTTAGTCAATATAACAACGTTATGATATGTGTAATTATCTCGAGGTTCTATGACTGCTTTTTAAGATTGAGTGTATCTATTGTAACATTTTATGCCCTCCAAAAAATATGTCACCTAATTTCGCGACCAAAACAATTCAATGTGATTGTGCTCCTTCTATATAGCATATATACATACATCTCACAGTATAATTATGTAAACTATTTACATAAACTGTTCATTCATTATGGTCGATATGGATCCTAATAAATAATATAGTGTTCTAGAGATTCACTAACACTTTTCAAACTCAAGTTTCTATTTCTAAGCATCGTAGTTGGGCCAATATTTACAGTGCCTTTTGTTGTTTATTTGGGGGTCAATATCTACCACATGTTAATAATATGTCGATAGACTGTGATAGTTTGATTATCTGTGATTATATTAGTCTCTTATAATTCTTTTATAATGAATGGTGTTGTACTTTGCCACGATAATTTGTTGTGTATATTTTATGTATTGTACAACGATGAGACTGAAATAAAGAATAAATCTGTTAGAAGGCATAGCCCCTTGAAATAAATAAAATTGGATAACAATTATATTGTCCAAAATCATTTGAAATAATAAAAGAAAGAGCAGATTTGTGCTTATTAGTGCAAGATAGGATTTGTTTCATCTCGCGATCTAACGCCACTCGCGGTAATACATAGTCATAGAGCTGCTTTGAGTAAATTTCGTTGTGGTGTTGCACCAATAAGAATAGAGACGGGCAGGTACGAGAATCTGAGTGTAGATCAAAGGAAATGTCCATTCTGTGACTCCGTTGAAAATGAACTACATGTTATTTTGCAATGTTGTACGTATGCAGATATTAGGTTACCGCTTATTAGAAAAACAATGGGTATTTATGGTAATTTTATTAATCTTTCTGATTCAGAAAAGTTTGTTTTAATTTTCTCCAGCAAGGAACTGATAAGATTATGTGCTAAAACCTGTTTTGAAATTCTTCAAAAACGACGGTTTTTGACGTGTAAATAAAATCAGTATGTTATGCAGTTCATAGATTGTAATATATATATATTTAGCATGTAAATAATGTATCTCAATTGTTTCTTAATGAATTGTTTCTTATCTCAATTGTTTCTTAATGAATACTTTTTTATTGCCAACTAAATAGTCTATGCTAATCAGTTCATCACTGATCTGATCAGAGGTGATAATTGTTTTTTTATACCATTTTTTAATTAATAAGCGCGTTAGTGCTCTTTTTCAATATCAGTGTTTTAATAAATATTTTAAGCACTTCTTAGATAAGATTAGCGTAGGCAATTTAGATTTAACACATTTATATCTAAGAGTAGGTCTTGTTTTGGACCGAGAACCTCACTGATAGCGGTTACCCATGGTGACGTTTTGCGGCTGTGGTGTAATGGTGGCAATGTGCCCGTCACCATTTTGACGATTGTCTTCAGTTTGTGAGAGTATCGGTCTGGATCAACCTATATAAACTCTAGTTTTAAGAAACTTATATGTTGAATCGTGTTCTATTGTGAATTGTTACTGTTACTGTCTCTTATAATTCATTATTGAGTGGCAATGTACATCGATATGTTTTTATTATATTGAATGTTGTTTGTTGTACATTGATGAGACGTAAATAAAGAATAAAATCTACAACTTTCGATGATCATTCGATCTAATAAATTCCTATCTTAAAACGAATAAACACAATTATCCTCTATAGCATTGATCTCGTGCGGTTTGTTTCTGTTTTTCCTGTCTAGGTTTTCACAATGTGTGTTTTGTTAACGGAAGCAGAAACAGTACCGTACTTGACTTTCCCAGAAAGAGTTAGCTTTCAAAAAGCAGTCTTAATGTTTAAAACACTCAATGGCCTAGCATCTGTCTTTCAGATTTACTTCCGATGTTCGAACTCAAAACTTGCGATCATTTGCCAATTTCCAACTTTACCCTCCTAAGCCAAATACTTAACGTTTTAGACAATATTTCTTATATTCAGTGTCACTATTGTGGAATTCACTCCCGTATTACATCAAAACAGCACATTCTGTTCCACAAGTCAAAGCTTTATATATCAGGTGGTGCACAGAACGGACAAGAATGCAGGGATCGCAGGTTCGATCCCCCGTCTGACCCTAATAAAATTAACAGTATTTCAGATGGGACGTTAAACCGAGGTCTCATGTCGGTGCTTTACATTGTGCACGTAAAAGAACCAGAGGATACTCTGGAATGGGTCCCTGTCTGTATCATTGCACTATTCTCCAAAAATCTAAAATGACTAATCTCTTTAGGTAGCGACGAAGTAATCCATTTAGGGATACTAGTTGTCCTAGTCACATATCGTACAGTGTAATAAGATAAGCAACATGAATGGAAGTCGTGATAGCGCAGTGGATGCGCGTTTGCTTCAGGTGCAAAATGTCCGGAGTTCGAGCCTTGCTGGAGCCGTTACGATTGTGCCCTTAGGCAAGTCATTTAAATTCCACGTTGCCTCTTCTCTTTCCCTCGTGGCGATGGATTCCACCAGGAATGAGGTCTCGAGAGTGATTAATATAAGTTGTAAGAACTTGTTTCGCAATCGAGCTAAAATAATTTGTATAAACCAAGCTACATGAATCAAGCGAAAGGACCTATATTGATACAATTACGTTCAGACTTGATACCCGTGTAGCATGTATGTATGTATGTATGTATGTATGTATGTATGTATGTATGTATGTTCCTTTAATGTCAAACCCCTCGCGGGGACTTAGACATGTTTTCCTGGGCAGGCTTAGCCGACCTAAGCGATTAACCAGTACTAAGCAATGTGTGTGAGGTGCCTTGCTCAATGGCACTACATACGTGGCCTGACCGAGTATCGAACCCGGGACCGTTCGATTCCAAATCCGACGCTCTACCACTGGACCACGGACGCCACCCATTATTCCTGTAACTTGCAAGTCAAGCCTTCCAACTTAAGAACAGGTGTCTGTTCTATATGTTTATGCTTTTATGTACTAGGAAACCTATCTATGAATGTTTTCCTGGCAGGTGTAATTAATACGACGCTAGCCCTGTAACCTAGAGGTTGTGAGTTCGAACCACGTCAGTTCCATGGTGATCGTGCCCATAAGCAATACACTTAAATCCACATTACATCTTATCTCTCCTCCATTAGTAACGAGGTCTCGAGGGCGATTGATCAAATATTGTAAGAACTTGTTTCGCGATCGAGCTAAATTAAGTTTGAATAGACCACTTGTTACGCGTAGAAGTTTAATCGGCAAAAAGAGGGAAATGTTCGGTTGCGACAGTGACTAAATGGGCCTTAATAGTCATGTTGGCAGCATGAAATGTGCATCCAGTGTATTAGTACATATGAGCTTGTGTATATGTGTGGACCGTTTTGCTAGATTTTTAGCAACTAGGCTTAAGTCACTCTAAATAGCATATAAAATACAAAAACAATATTGCTGTTGCCAAATGTTCACGATATTTTCATGGCGGCCATCTTTGATTTCAAGATACTCCAACATATGTTTAGGGAACATACGTAAAACCGAAGGATTCCAACTAAAAAACTCAATATACAATTCGGGAAAAATCGGGTTGCAATGGAGACAAGAAAGAAAATAGTCTAGCCATTACACATTCTGACTAATACTGAAAAATATATTCAGGGGGAAATGGCGTCCAAACGTAATACAGCTGGATCATTAGCGAGTTGATTTATGCCGTAATTGAGAATTCTGCATTCAAGACACTCTATTTTCTAAATCTGCTATTGCGGGGAGGTATAAAATCATGCTGACAGGGCTGAAGGCTACTTAGTTAGATAGTAATCTCCAGGGATAATGTCAAGATAATTGAAAAATGAATATTGAGATATTATGCAATTGATTAATTCTGAACCATGTTCTCCATTAACACAAACGACAATAACATGTTGTTTTTATCTGTAGCGTCTGTACACTGTATTACCTATGTTTGGATCTCTAACCATACATACATGTGTATTCGACTCTTGCAGTTCTAATAGTTTCCATCGGGGTATGAATTACATTGAACGTGGTTAAAGTATGTGGAGGCCGAAGGACACACATGTTCATATGCATATGGCTGATCACATGGGATCACTTGTATTTGGATCAGAACTATTATTTCAGAATATTTACATCACTATAGCAGTTCCTTCGATGAACGTATGTGTCCTGATGATTGTATACAGTTTCGTATGAAGGTTCCCAACTAATGATATGCAGCTGACATGCGCATTCGCAGTGTTAGGCAGCGTTCATCGCGAGAAAAGGCGTGTCTTACAGCTTACACTATTCCACGAATGATCTATTTACCTGTTTCGGCACACGGTAAGTTGCAAATCTGGACTAAAGATATATCTATTGCAAAATGTGCTATATTTTCATTTGTGTCATGTGTGCCTTCGCCCTCTACACACTTTAACCACGCCCAATGTAGTTCATACCCCGATGGAAACTATTAACCCCCAATTCATTCCTTAAAAGAAATGTGACTATAATGATATATTCAATTATTTCCCAAATGGGAGTACACCATTTTAAATATAGAAGTTTTGAACAACCATTGCGCTAATTGTGACATTAATTGAATATATATATTAGTTTATATATAACTTAGATTCTTAACATATAATGAGCTATAACATCGTATAACATGGCACATATTATATCGTATCAACAGAAACTGGCTCTGGAATCACAGAGTTTCCAGGAAACAGCAATGCTATTTGTACATGATTTCATGTTTACTGAACGTATTCATAATGCGTAAGATACAAGGATCCTAATCAAGTCAAGTGAACTCTTTATTTCCACATCAATGGGAGATAGACGTAGAATCAATCAAACAAACTATAAATGCAATGGGTGTCTTACATAGAATACATATACATCAACACTATTATATCATATATACATTGTACATAGAACATGTGTGTTTTACGTTTATTTATCGTCGCTACCGGTTGCCCATATGAGCGACGCCTCCAAAAGAGATTAGTCATTTTAGATTTTGGAGGATAGTGCAATGATACAGACAGAGACCCATTCCAGAGTCTCCTCTGGTTCTTTTACGTGCACGGTGTAAAGCACAGACACGAAACCTCGGTTTAACGTCCCATCTGAAAGACAGTTAATTTTATTAGGGTCAGACGGGGGATCGAACCTGCATAGAACATATATACATAATTGCTATTATATAATAAATGCATATTCGTGCTGACCCTGCATTCATCAAATAACTGGCTGTCCAGTGGTTAACGCGCTCGCTTCTCACCAATGTAAACCGGGTTTGATCCTCGGATCGGGAAGTATGTGAGATGGTACGGTGGTCGCCAGATCGGACAGGTGGATTTTCTCCGGGTACGCCGGTTTCCTCCCACATGAATGACCACATTTACGCTTTCATCCGCGCCAACGAGAGCGATTAATATAAGTTGTTAAAATACGAAATGCTTTGCTGGCACTATAAATATAAATTCATTATAATTTCAATTTCAAAGTATATTTGGCAAATTAGCAACATATAGGTATGTCTTAACCCATTAACAAATATAGTTTTAATATCGCAAATAAATAAATTTAAACATAATTATAAACATGCATTTAACTTGTAATTTATACAGACAAAACAACAAAACAATTACACAAACATTATAAATTACGGAACAGTTAGCATAGTAAGGTTATGTTCACGTATTGCATTTGTTTCTTTAATATATTTAGCAAAATTATGTAAACAAATGTATTGGTTGTTAACAATAATTATATACAACATTTTCCAAAAGTGGGCCATGCAGAATTTAATGAATATGTTTTCTCCAATGAATTTATAGAGGATAACACAATACGAAATGGTATTCATCCTCAATTGAGTTCATATTACAAAGTTTACAAATGTTATTGACATACTGGCGTAAGATTGAATAAGGCATACGATGTTTGGGTGTGCAGGTATTTCCCACAATATTGAAAGTACAATATACCAGCTGTATTTTTTTGAATCAATTAGAATTTTCGCGCAATAGTTTGTGAAAAATAATCAACCTATTATAGTTTATTCTTTATTTGAGTCTCATCATTGTACATACATAACAATATCACAAAGCACAGTACAAAAAAAATAATATGTTGACACTCATAGCTCCACAACATCATTATAGACATATTTCACACAAGTATATTTAAATATATTATGACCTTGACATTATGTCTTAACAGTCTTCATAATAATGTCCATAAATAGTCGTTTAACTTCATTAGTAGTTTAGCTTGAGGAGGTTCTTGTAAAATGCCATTAGTATATATTTTCTGTGGTCGTTAAAATGTGAACATAATAATAAAATAATAAAATAAATAATGAAATTCGTCTCCAATATCAATACAACACATGCATTTTCGGTAAGTGGCGATTCCTAATTACAAATGCGATCATCCTTTTACATAACCGGTATGACTACAGTCTACATCCGTTATATCAAAGTCGGTTATGTCGAATTATCCGGTTATCTCGAAGTCGGATCAAAGTCCCATTTCAGACACTATCATTTTACATATAACTGGCTCGGTTTATATACAACTTCGTTAAGTCAAACTTCGGTTATGTCGAAGTATTTTGTTCGGTCCGGCGTTTCATGTTGTTATTACACTACACGTTGTATTTATATAATACATTACAGTACATGTTGTATTTATATAATACATTACAGTACATGTTGTATTTATATAATACATTACACCATGTTGTATTTATATAATACATTACACCATGTTGTATTTATATAATACATTACACCATGTTGTATTCATATAATACATTACACCATGTTGTATTTATATAACACATTACACCATGTTGTATTTATATAATACATTACACTACATGTTGTATTTATATAATACATTACAGTACATGTTGTATTTATATAATACATTACAGTACATGTTGTATTTATATAATACATTACAGTACATGTTGTATTTATATAATAAATTACACTACATGTTGTATTTATATAATACATTACAGTACATGTTGTATTTATATAATACATTACACTACATGTTGTATTTATATAATACATTACAGTACATGTTGTATTTATATAATATATTACACTACATGTTGTATTTATATAATACATTACAGTACATGTTGTATTTATATAATACATTACAGTACATGTTGTATTTATATAATACATTACAGTCATGTTGTATTTATATAATACATTACACTACATGTTGTATTTATATAATACATTACACCATGTTGTATTTATATAATACATTACACCATGTTGTATTTATATAATACATTACACCATGTTGTATTTATATAATACATTACAGTACATGTTGTATTTATATAATACATTACACCATGTTGTATTTATATAATACATTACAGTACATGTTGTATTTATATAATACATTACACTACATGTTGTATTTATATAATACATTACACTCATGTTGTATTTATATAATACATTACACTACATGTTGTATTTATATAATACATTACACTACATGTTGTATTTATATAATACATTACAGTACATGTTGTATTTATATAATACATTACACTACATGTTGTATTTATATAATACATTACAGTACATGTTGTATTTATATAATACATTACACTCATGTTGTATTTATATAATACATTACACTACATGTTGTATTTATATAATACATTACAGTACATGTTGTATTTATATAATACATTACACTACATGTTGTATTTATATAATACATTACACTACATGTTGTATTTATATAATACATTACAGTACATGTTGTATTTATATAATACATTACACCATGTTGTATTTATATAATACATTACACCATGTTGTATTTATATAATACATTACAGTACATGTTGTATTTATATAATACATTACACTACATGTTGTATTTATATAATACATTACACCATGTTGTATTTATATAATACATTACACTACATGTTGTATTTATATAATACATTACAGTACATGTTGTATTTATATAATACATTACACCATGTTGTATTTATATAATACATTACACTACATGTTGTATTTATATAATACATTACAGTACATGTTGTATTTATATAATACATTACACCATGTTGTATTTATATAATACATTACACTACATGTTGTATTTATATAATACATTACAGTACATGTTGTATTTATATAATACATTACACCATGTTGTTTTTTTTTGTTTTTTTCATGTTGTATTTATATAATACATTACACCATGTTGTATTTATATAATACATTACACCATGTTGTATTTATATAATACATTACAGTACATGTTGTATTTATATAATACATTACACCATGTTGTATTTATATAATACATTACACCATGTTGTATTTATATAATACATTACACCATGTTGTATTTATATAATACATTACAGTACATGTTGTATTTATATAATACATTACAGTACATGTTGTATTTATATAATACATTACACCATGTTGTATTTATATAATACATTACAGTACATGTTGTATTTATATAATACATTACACCATGTTGTATTTATATAATACATTACACTACATGTTGTATTTATATAATACATTACACTACATGTTGTATTTATATAATACATTACAGTACATGTTGTATTTATATAATACATTACACCATGTTGTATTTATATAATACATTACAGTACATGTTGTATTTATATAATACATTACAGTACATGTTGTATTTATATAATACATTACAGTACATGTTGTATTTATATAATACATTCACATGTTGTATTTATATAATACATTGCACTACATGTTGTATTTATATAATACATTACAGTACATGTTGTATTTATATAATACATTACAGTACATGTTGTATTTATATAATACATTACAGTACATGTTGTATTTATATAATACATTACAGTACATGTTGTATTTATATAATACATTACACTACATGTTGTATTTATATAATACATTACACCATGTTGTATTTATATAATACATTACACCATGTTGTATTTATATAATACATTACACCATGTTGTATTTATATAATACATTACAGTATATGTTGTATTTATATAATACATTACACCATGTTGTATTTATATAATACATTACAGTACATGTTGTATTTATATAATACATTACACTACATGTTGTATTTATATAATACATTACACTACATGTTGTATTTATATAATATATTACACTACATGTTGTATTTATATAATACATTACACCATGTTGTATTTATATAATACATTACAGTACATGTTGTATTTATATAATACATTACAGTACATGTTGTATTTATATAATACATTACAGTACATGTTGTATTTATAAAATACATTACAGTACATGTTGTATTTATATAATACATTACAGTACATGTTGTATTTATATAATACATTACACCATGTTGTATTTATATAATACATTACAGTACATGTTGTATTTATATAATACATTACACCATGTTGTATTTATATAATACATTACAGTACATGTTGTATTTATATAATACATTACACTACATGTTGTATTTATATAATACATTACACCATGTTGTATTTATATAATACATTACACCATGTTGTATTTATATAATACATTACACCATGTTGTATTTATATAATTCATTACAGTACATGTTGTATTCATATAATACATTACAGTACATGTTGTATTTATATAATACATTACAGTACATGTTGTATTCATATAATACATTACACCATGTTGTATTTATATAATACATTACAGTACATGTTGTATTTATATAATACATTACAGTACATGTTGTATTTATATAATACATTACAGTACATGTTGTATTTATATAATATATTACACTACATGTTGTATTTATATAATACATTACACATGTTGTATTTATATAATACATTACAGTACATGTTGTATTTATATAATACATTACAGTACATGTTGTATTTATATAATACATTACAGTACATGTTGTATTTATATAATACATTACAGTACATGTTGTATTTATATAATACATTACAGTACATGTTGTATTTATATAATACATTACAGTACATGTTGTATTTATATAACACATTACACTACATGTTGTATTTATATAATACATTACAGTACATGTTGTATTTATATAATACATTACAGTACATGTTGTATTTATATAATACATTACACTACATGTTGTATTTATATAATACATTACAGTACATGTTGTATTTATATAATACATTACACCATGTTGTATTTATATAATACATTACACCATGTTGTATTTATATAATACATTACAGTACATGTTGTATTTATATAATACATTACACCATGTTGTATTTATATAATACATTACACCATGTTGTATTTATATAATACATTACACTACATGTTGTATTTATATAATACATTACAATACATGTTGTATTTATATAATACATTACAGTACATGTTGTATTTATATAATACATTACAGTACATGTTGTATTTATATAATACATTACAGTACATGTTGTATTTATATAATACATTGCACTACATGTTGTATTTATATAATACATTACAGTACATGTTGTATTTATATAATACATTACACTACACGTTGTATTTATATAATACATTACACCATGTTGTATTTATATAATACATTACACCATGTTGTATTTATATAATACACTACAGTACATGTTGTATTTATATAATACATTACAGTACATGTTGTATTTATATAATACACTACAGTACATGTTGTATTTATATAATACATTACAGTACATGTTGTATTTAATTTAATAGATTTTGCTTAATGTCGAATACATGTCGTTGTTGTTGTTGTAGCTGCTACTGTTTGCTACTGCTGCTGCTGTTGTTGTTGTTGTTGTTGCTGCCGCTACTGCTGCTGCTGTTGTTGTTGTTGATGCCGCTACTGCTGCTGCTGTTCTTGCCGTTCATGCTGTTCTTCTTGTTCTTGCTGTTCTTGTTGCTGCTGTTGCTGCTGTTGTTGTTCTTGCCGTTACTGTTTGCTACTGCTGCTGCTGTTGTTGTTGTTGTTGTTGCTGCCGCTACTGCTGCTGCTGTTGTTGTTGTTGATGCCGCTACTGCTGCTGCTGTTCTTGCCGTTCATGCTGTTCTTCTTGTTCTTGCTGTTCTTGTTGCTGCTGTTGCTGCTGTTGTTGTTCTTGCCGTTCTTGCCGTTCTTGCTGTTCTTGCCGTTCTTGCTGTTCTTGCCGTTCTTGTCGTGCATGCTGTTCTTGCTGTTCTTGCTGTTCTTGCTGTTCTTGCTGTTCTTGCCGTTCTTGCTGTTCTTGCCGTTCTTGCTGTTCTTGCCGTTCTTGCTGTTCTTGCCGTTCTTGCTGTTCTTGCTGTTCTTGCGTTCTTGCTGTTCTTGCCGTTCTTGCTGTTCTTACTGTTATTGCCGTTCTTGCCGTTCTTGCCGTTCTTGCTGTTCTTGCCGTTCTTGCTGTTCTTGCCGTTCGTGCTGTTCTTGCCGTTCTTGTTGTTCTTGCCGTTCTTGCCGTTCTTGCCGTTATTGCCGTTCTTGCTGTTCTTGATGTTCTTGCCGTTCTTGTCGTTATTGCCGTTCTTGCCGTTCTTGCTGTTCTTGCCGTTCTTGCTGTTCTTGCAGTTCTTGCTGTTCTTGCCGTTCTTGCCGTTCTTGCTGTTCTTGCCGTTCTTGCCGTTCTTGCCGTTCTTGATGTTCTTGCCGTTCTTGCCGTTATTGCCGTTCTTGCTGTTCTTACTGTTCTTGCCGTTCTTGCCTTTCTTGCCGTTCTTGCTGTTCTTGCTGTTCTTGATGTTCTTGCCGTTCTTGCCGTTATTGCCGTTCTTGCTGTTCCTGCCGTTCTTGCCGTTCTTGCCGTTCTTGCTGTTCTTGCCGTTCTTGCTGTTCTTGCTTGTGTTTGCATTATATGTATATACATAGACTTCATTATGAGTTTGCTTTGATGTTCCACAGGTATTACTTATCGATATATCGAACTCATTAATAGACCTGATAAATTGCGGCTACACACATATAATTGGTATCAAATGACAGGTCTATGTCAGATGGGTTGAAGCGTTATCAAACATTTATATTTATATTAATATACAATACTAGTTGTGTTTTCATTTTCATCCATTTGTGTGCTTATTATACTGTTCATCTGTACAAAGAACATTCACTATCTCAGAAATCAGACAGACAGACAGACAGACAGACAGACAGACAGACAGACAGACAGACAGACAGACAGACAGACAGACAGACAGACAGACAGACAGACAGACAGACAGACAGACAGACAGACAGACAGACAGACAGACAGACAGACAGACAGACAGACAGACAGACAGACAGACAGACAGACAGACAGACAGACAGACAGACAGACAGACAGACAGACAGACAGACAGACAGACAGACAGACAGACAGACAGACAGACAGACAGACAGACAGACAGACAGACAGACAGACAGACAGACAGACAGACAGACAGACAGACAGACAGACAGACAGACAGACAGACAGACAGACAGGTTTATGGGCTAAACATTGGTCAATACAGTGTTTAAGTTCTACGAATTAGCTCCTAGACCTAATTTCTAAGGAGCTTATCAACAGTTTCAAAAACAAAGTCAGCCCTTAGACTGTCCACAGAATTTTACCACTGTAGTTAGTTTATACAAATTTATTTTAGCTCGATTGCGAAACAAGTTATTTCAACTTATATAAATCACTCTCGAGACCTCATTCCTGATGGAATACATCACCACGAGGGAGAGAGTAGAGGCAACGTGGAATTTAAATGCCTTGCCTAAGGGCACAATCGTAACGGCTCCAGTTGGGCTCGTACCACTGTAGTTTGCCGCTACAATAGCCGGAAATGCTGACAGTTGACCACCAATGTTTATAAATATCAGGTTAGCAAAAGAACCTGCCTTTTTAAAAGGATAACAGTAGACGAATTATATCATTCTATCAATCCACCGTTTTCTGGAAAGTATTTTTCTGGAAAATGCATTCCAGTACCCCCCAAATATCACAATAGTCTAGACGGTGTAAAAAGCTTACCAAAATATATTAAATTCATTAACTGAGGTTACAGCCGAATTCCTACAACTTATATTAATCACTCACGAGACCCCATTCCTGATGGAATCCATCGCCACGAGGGAGAGAGAAGAGGACATGTGGAATTTAAATGCATTGCCTAAGGGCAAACTCGTAACATCTACATTTGGACGCGAACTCCGGGCTTTTGACAGACGGATCTGTAGTCCAGTGGTTAACACGTTGGGCTGGAACTCCAGGGATCGCAGGTTCGATACCCGATCCCCCGTCTGACACTAATAAAATGACCAGTCTTTCCGATTGGACTTCAAACCGCGGTCTCGTGTCGGTACTTCACCGTGCACCGACACGAGACCTCGGTTTAACGTCTCATCTGAAAGACTGTTAATTTTATTATGGTCAGACGGGGGATCGAACCTGCGATCCCTGGATTACCAGTCCAGCGTGTTACCACTGGACGACAGATCCGTGTGTAAGTTACCTATTGAGGCAAATAATGCACTCTTTATAGTCTGTGTTCAAGTGTACGATTCTGGTGTCTGCGTGACTTCATATTATATATATAGAAGGCACTGCAGACAATGATATATATATTACAGACGGCTAACACGTTGGACTGGTAGTCCAGGGATCGCAGGTTCGTTCGATCCCCCGTCTGACCATAATAAAATTAACAGTCTTTCAGATGGGAGGGACTTTAATCCGAAGTCTCGTGTCACCGTGCACGTAAAAGAACCAGCTGAGACTGCGTCGCTCATATGGGCAACTGGTAGCGACGATAAATAAACGTAAACCACACACTGATATATCATCGCCGCGCGACAATCTGATCAATATGTACATAGTGTTTGTAGTAAATAGGTAGGAAAGGTCATAAACACAGGCAGTTAACGTTATTTCTATGAATCCCTTGTTAAATCAGAAGTTTACTAGACAGATTGTTTGTAGTAAAGAGGCATTAGTCAAGACGGACATTTAATGGTACTTGTATGGCTGTTCCTGGAACACTTACATTGGCTTACTCGTAAGCGTTCTGACAGATAGCTGCAAATTAAGTAGCTAATTTTACGTTCGCCTGAAGAATTATGTTTCTATTCACAGAAAGTATAAAAGACTATTTACCGAATTAACTTGTTGTTGGTTGCCTTATTATGTGTACGCAGTGTAACCTTAAATTGGGGGTGGGGGGTCTGTGTGGACGCATTGGTGTCCATTAATTAGACATAATCTCTCGTGCGTGTGAGTGTTATTTATCGTCGCTACCGTTTGCCAATATCAGTGACGCCTCCTGATTCAGATTAGTCATTTTAGATTGTGGATGATAGTACAATGATACAGACAGAGACCCATTCTAGAGTCTCTTCTGGTTCATTTACGTCATGGTGTACAGCACCGACCCGAGACATCGTCTTAATAATATGAATCATTAGTATTGTATAGCGGGGACTCGAACCTGTGACCCCTGGATTATGTAACAAATGTGGCTATGCGTCTATACATGTCCGTGATATTTTCAAAATCTATTCGGGTCTATTCTATAGTTCGCCGGCGTTTTTTCAATATACCATTGATATAATACTAGAGTGGGGTTAATAAACTCCTGTCTATTCTCTTGGTTTATCCTATCTTGTTACCACAATCCCAAATGTTTCCGAACGTGCATAACGAAATTGGTATATGATTATGACATTAATAGATCGTGTGTGTGCTTGATTGTCAGTCATATTGCCATGTTATTCGTTTATTTTGGAGTAATGAAATGTCATGTAGATACCGTCTATTTACTAATATTAGTCACAACCTGCTGACGTCTAAAATTAACATGTAATTTGCGAGTGTATTATTGCAATAGGGGTAATACAAATAAGGATTCGCTTAGTGCAGTTAACTCGTATGTGATTAGTCTATCGGAGGTTGACCGTAATTCCCAGAACACTCCACTATGTAGTGCATTGATACTTGAATAAGGCAAAGGTTGAAAGCCAGCTCAATTTGGTGAGGAGCAAGACATTTAAAGTCAACGACCTTAATACAGATTTACTTCCAATGTTCAAACTCAAAGCTTGCGATCACCTGCCAATCGCCAACGTTATCCTCCTAAGCCAAATACTGAACTTTTTAGACAATTTTTCGTATATTCAGGGTCACACTTGTGGAATTCCTTCCCTTATCACATCAAAGCAGCACATTCTGTTCCACACTGCACAGCTGTATATAGCAGGTGGTGCAAAGAACAGACCGTCAACCTAATAAACTGATAAAAATATAATTATTCATTGTGTTGTTTTGTTGTTGTTGTTGTTGTTATTATTATCATTATTATTATTAATAGTATTATTATTATTATTATTAATAGTATTATTATTATTATTAGTAG
>CM026404.1:11015376-11040286 GCA_014843695.1 Archivesica marissinica | reverse complement strand
CACGCACGCACGCGCACACACGAGCACACGCACACACACACACGCACGCACGCACTCACACACGCACGCACGCACTCACACACGCACACACGCACGCACGCACACACACGCACGCACGCACGCACGCACGCACGCACGCACGCACGCACGCACACACACACACACGCACTCACGCACACACGCACGCACACACACGCACGCACACACACGCACACACGCACACACCACACACACACACACACACACACACACACACACACACACACACACACACACACACACACACACACACACACACACACCACACACACACACACACACACCCACAACACACACACCACACACACCACAACATACACACACAACACATACACCACAAACACCACACACACACCACACACACACAACACACACACCACACACACCACACACACACACCACACACACCACACACACCACACATATACCACACCACACACACACCACACACACACACCACACACACATCACACACACCACACACACCACACACACACCACACACACACACACACACCACACACACACACACACCCACACACACACACACACACCCACACACACCAACACCACACACACACACACACACCCACACACCACACACACACACACCACACACACCACACACACACCACACACACCACACACACCACACACACCACACACACCACACACACCACACACCACACACCACACACACACACACACACACACACACACACACACACACACACACACGCACACACACACACACACACACACGCGCACACACACACACAATTTTATTGAACCTGGGGCTGTAATTAATATACAAATGTATGTTAGCTCAATCGCTCGGATGACCTACTGATTAAGTTATGTACGCACTCCGGGCTTATCAGTTAATGCGATATGTGGTAGCTTAGAGAAATGTTGTTAGACGACCTCCCGATTAAGTTATGTGCGCACTCTGTGCTTATCAGTTAATCAGTTATGTTGCAACTCAGAGATGACAACCGTGGTATGTAAACGCGTTAATTACTTTAGAATCATATTTATAATTACCTGTATGAATGTGTCAGTGTTTGGTTCCATGCTGTTTTAATTTTGTGTACCTACTGCGCTGGTGATTTTTCTCGCATTCCCAGATAAGGTTATTTAGGGTCAACTGACTAACATATAACCTCATACCTCGCATTCATTATTGGAGCCATTCCGATGTATTGAGAAGAGAATTAACGTGCGTCATACGAAATGATAGGATATATTCGGAGATAGCCACCCATGACACTAATGACGTATTTTGCAGTAAATACTGTTGCAAACGGCCTTCATTTTCTGTACTGATGTTGTTGGGTGAGGTTGTAGCTGTGCTCCGTGTCTTGAAGATGGGCATGGAACACCGAGTATTAGACATTTATATTAATCGTTGTATCACTCTATACGATAAAATACGTGTTTCATATACGCTATGGCTATGTCTAGTGACATGCCCTTCTAAAACGTACATTACGGATTATTAATAATATATCGCGTTTTTATGGAATTATACGTAACGATGTAAGATATATATTATTCATTTTCGTACATAGGTTAAGTTTGTATATAGCGTATAATTAGTATTTCTTACTCGATAAAAACGTACGCCTAGTTTGAATAATATAATTACCCGTATATTCGTTGAAGTTCGTGAAGATGATTGAGGTAAACGTAAACGGACTATATTTATATAGAAGCGTTCGTAATAGTTATTTATGGATAGGTTCGTAGTCTATATTTATAGAATGGTACGAGATCGCTATTTATAAAGCTATTACCAATAGGCTATATAGTGACGCGTATACACAACAAGTAAAGAGCTCTGTAGTGGCGGTGGTGACGTATACGCAACAAGTAAAGAGATCGGTAGTTGCGCGATATATCATCAATAGGCTCTATAGTGATGACGTATACACTTCACCCAAAGAGCTGCATGTACTTTTTATACACTTCACCCAAAGAGCTGCATGTACTTTTTATACACTTCACCCAAAGAGCTGCATGTACTACTCGTGGGCCTAATAAATATATCCCTAAACAGGGAGAGAGTGGGTGTAGTTTTATAGTCATAGCACTGTTACGTAGATGGTAATTAATGTCTTGTACCTGTATTAGTATATTACAGACGGATCTGTAGTCCAGTGGTATCACGCTGGACTGGTAATTTAATCCAGAGATCGCAGGTACGATCCCACGTCTGACCCTAATAACATTAACAGGCTTTCAGATGGGACGTTAAACCGAGGTCTCGTGTCGGTGCTTTACACCGTGTACGTAAAAGAACCAGAGGAGATTCCGGAATGGGTCTCTGAATCATTGCACTATCCTCCAAAAATCTAAAATGACTAATCTCTTCAGGAGGCGTCGCTCATATGGGCAACCGGTAGCGACGATAAATAAACGCAAAAACACACACCCGTAGATGCTTACACTGTATTAATAAGAACGCTTTATGATCAAATATATGTGCATGCAAATACGTTCAGAAATCACTCCAAATATATCATATGTCTGTCGTCTTCTTGACACAATTGGTAAACGTGTCATGGGAATATACGGGATCAATTTGTATGTTAATGTAGGTCACAGTGGTCTAGACCACTGGTCAAATAGGGCTGGTGTTGATTAGCTAGGTACACAAGAAATAGTCCCGCGTGTCTCAGTTAATTTGCAATGTATGTCAGTTAATTTGCAATGTATGTCAGTTGATTTGCAATGTATCTCAGTTAATTTGCAATGTATGTCAGTTAATTTGCAATGTATGGTTTTATAACCGTTTCGATTTCAGATATTGAGAGGTTCTAACAGAAAGTTGCTAAAACTTGCTTCGCAATCGTTGTAAAATAAATAAAGTTTAAAAAACCCAACAAGAATCGCATGCTCTAAGAAACAATATATAACCTCTAACTAGATTCGAAATGAACCAACCAATTAGCATGCACTATTTCGTATGGGACATTACAACTAACACGACTAAAGTCACATACATTATGAATAAAATTAATGTCTTTTAAAATTAATGTCTTTGAAGAATATTAAAGCAGTGTTTGGCACTAATGTGAACAATATTGATTTTGGAAAGCATAGCATACACATAGTGCGCAGGAAAGAGAATCTTTTGCAAACAGCAATTGTCTTAAATCATTATACAGTTGGCAACTCAAAATGACATGCATATCAGATTCAATACCAGTATAGAAAGGATAATTTCCATTTGCCAAATAGATGTATTCAAATCTGTCACTTCCTATCATTGTGGTACAGCCACCTTTCAGAACTTACTAAGCTCTGACCTATGACGTATGGGGAGAATAACCTTGCGATGACCTTATATTCCAGGTTAAAGGGACAGCACGTTCGTAGTTTGTTTCTCCGTGTTCGAGACGGGCCAACAACTATTGATATGCGTTAGCCAGATTGTTTTAATCATAGATACAACGGTCCTGCTTGTATCACATGATTGTGGACGTGCTTGGAAAATAGTTCGGATTGCATCAATAAAAAGTTTAAAAACCCATTTCCGACTAGTTCGGATTGCATCAATAAAAACCCATTTCCGACTAGTTCGGATTGCATCAATAAAAAGTTTAAAAACCCATTTCCGACTAGTTCGGATTGCATCAATAAAAACCCATTTCCGACTAGTTCGGATTGCATCAATGAAACGTTTAAAAAAAAACCATTTCCGACTAGTTCGGATTGCATAAATAAAAACCCATTTCCGACTAGTTCGGATTGCATCAATAAAAAGTTTAAAAACCCATTTCCGACTAGTTCGGATTGCATCAATAAAAACCCATTTCCGACTAGTTCGGATTGCATCAATGAAACGTTTAAAAAAAACCCATTTCCGACTAGTTCGGATTGCATAAATAAAAACCCATTTCCGACTAGTTCGGATACCATTTCCGACTAGTTCGGATTGCATAAATAAAAACCCATTTCCGACTAGTTCGGATCGCATCAATAAAAACCCATTTCCGACTTACTGTTCTAGACATTGTTCACACTGCCATAAGCTTGTTTATTCTACTTGTGATTGTACGTGCTACTGTTGCACACTATCTGCATACGACAAGTGGTTCCTAATGAAAGATATCGGTGAGTTACTGCCCCTGAATACTCCCTAAAAGTAGATAGGTCATATTAAGTGTTTTTATCGTTGTTTCCTTTGCAAAATAAATGCTAGCAATTTTATTCCACTTTCGTTTCTTATAATTATTAAATTACAATATCTCGTCAGATCTCCTACATGCAATGGGTACTTATTTGTAAAACAATGTTATCAGTTAATTAATACGATTTTGATAAAATCATATGTATCATACGATTCATACTCATACCGCAACATCTGGGTTAGGAACAACAGTAAAAACAAAGGATTCCAACTAAAATGACCTATTTACATTTTGGGATAAATCATACGTTAGTTGCCTAGGGCGGTAATAGAAAATTAGCGATGTCTGTCATTCATTTCTCCTATAATAACAATATTTCCAGTACACATAAAATAACTCCGAGATAAATCATATACCTCTAAACTGGACCGCCTTTGGACGATTTTGAGCCGAATACACAGTTATGACCCAAAATGAATTTGTCACTTTTCGGTTGTGCCATTTTGTATTTGTCACGCGTAAGGGTTAATCCTTGGAAATACAGTCGGGCAAACCCCCTAGATCGATTTAGAACATATAAATACGTCATAAAATGTTGTTTGCCAGACGTAAACATGAAATGCCTCAACCATTAACATTTTCTAAAATTTGGACTAGTTTACACGTATAGTTGATTACCTGCCATATAAGCTACTTACACTTCATAGTAAATGCATCCTTGTGTAATCCACCATTTAGTTTACATTTCAACAATTAACAACACTAGCTAGGTCTCTGTCCGCACTGTTAGATATCAACTGTGCTGTCACTTCAACATCTAGAACTTCATTCAACATTATACCAATACGTGTGTTTTACGTTTATTTATCGTGGCTACCGGTTGCCCATATGAGCGACGCCTCCTGAAGATATTACTCATTTTAGATTGTGGAGGATAGTGCAATGATACAGACGGAGACCCATTCCAGAATCTCCTCTGGTTCTTTTACGTGCATGGTGTAAAGCACCGACACGAGACCTCGGTTTAACGTCCCATCTGAAATACTGCTAATTTTATTAGGGTCAGACGTGGGATCGAACCTGCGATCCCTGGATTACATGTCCAGCATGTACAACTGGACTACAGATCCGTCTGTAATATACCAATACAGGTACAATATGTTAATTGTTAAATTAAACGTTAATTGTAAGTAGTGATTAATCCCGTGGTACAAGTGATCTGTTCTAATTATCCGTGTTCGAATTATCGAAGGTAAAACATATTATATCTTTATTTCTGTCTCATCTCTGTACAGTACATACATTTCAATTTATATTATAACACATACATTGCACATTCCATTCTACAAATGAGACTTATAAGAGACAATAGCATATTACAATAACGTTAAAAGTGTTTTACTTTCTAAAAGCTATATAAAAGTCGCTAATCATGACACTAAAAACATATTTAAAATACATTTGTACCCTTTTTTAAGATTCTGATAGGGAAAAAGAGCACTATCGCGCAAATTAGAATATGTTATAAGAAACCAGAACCACCTCTGATCAGATCAGGGATGGGTGGATTAGCAGCTTTTACATAGTTCACATAAAAATGTGTTCACAAATAAAATAATGTACTCATTATTTACATAGATAAGAACTACGACGTTGTAAAATATTAAAGCAGGTTTTGGCACATATATGTATTAATGCCGTACTAGTGAATAACGTGATGAATTTATTTGTTTTAGACAATGTAAGAAAATTATCACAGATACTGGAAGCGGTAACAAATAATCTATCCCTGATATACTCAAACATACAACAATCTATAATGGCATGCATTTCATCCTCAACTGTATTACAAAATGGACACATGCGATTCTGTACAGTCAGATGTTCGTATCGATATGCGACGATATGCATTGCATTGTATATAGAGATTATTACTTAGACCAACAAACGTATTCTTATTCGGGAATGTCCACACGAACTTATGTTATATTTATATTTCGGGTTTTACGCCTGTATCAGCACCATTTTGGGCTATATCGCCGGTGGACAGTTTACCTAACAACACCTTTCCTGGGCAGGCTCCAGCGGTTAACCAGTACTTGGGTGCACCAACCTCCGTAAGAAACTGCCAACTTGTTCATATAAATGAGACACGGTCTGAGCGGGGCTCGAACCCGTGACCATCAGTGATGATAGGTTACAGTGGTATACAAGTCAGCGACCTTACATATATTATATTTCCCAAATCGTGATATATCCAAATGTGTTTAGCATCCTTATTGAAGATCTAAATATTTTTGCATGCTTATACAAATTTATTTTAGCTCGATTGCGAAACAAGTTCTTATAACTTATATTAATCACTCTCGATACCTCATTCCTGATGGAATCCATCGCCACGAGGGAGAGAGAAGAGGCAACGTGGAATTTAAATACCTTGCCTAAGGGGCACACTCATAACGGCTCCAGCGGGGCTGGAACTCCAGACCTTTCGCACCTGAAGCGAACGCACATCCACTGCATTTTTTGCATGCTAATTAATGATTTATTTGCTCATTTAACGATACTATCTGATTAACTAATAAATGACAAGATAAATGTCTACTAAACATGACACACATATTATTCCGGGGAGTGACACATCACTGTGTGATTATAGAAAGGAACGCGCAATTAGTGCGCCAACGCGCGTAATCTGCTTGCTATTCTAGGGAATAATTATTTGATGTTGGACTAAATTTGAAAGTAGACATGCATCAGGATGTGCGCACGGTACGCTAGAACAAGCCAGATAATAGGTGTACTGGAACAAACATATTATCATCACTTGTATTTGCCTATAACTGCACTTGGAATTAATTTGTAATTTACGGAAAATCAGACGGATCTGTAGTCCAGTGGTAACACGCTGGACTGGTAATCCGTGGATCGCAGGTTTGATCCCCCGTCTGACCTTAATACAATTAACAGTCTTTCAGATGGGACTTTAAGCCGAGGTATCGTGTCGGTGCTTTACACCGCGCACGTAAAAGAACCAGAGGAGACTCTGGAATGGGTCTCTGTCTGTATCATTGCACTATACTCCAAAAATCTAAAATGACTAATCTCTTCAGGTGCAGTCGCTCATATGGGCAACCGGTAGCGACGATAAATAAACGTAAAACACACACACTTAGAATTTACGCTGTTTGTCACCAAGAAAAATCGTACATATATTATATGCATTGTTAGCGGAAGGTCCCATTTACTTTAATTGCTACTTCGTATATAATTATACTGTTTCAACGCAGCAACGGACACTAAATATTCATCTATGTATTTATTAGCAAGCTTGATTATCAGTTACATATGGCTTCCTTTTCGTAGACAACAAAACCAGCCAAACGTTTTTCATGCCGCAGAGAAATATTCAATTCGTCATATTCACGGTATATATTGGTATTCCATGGTCAAGTCGTTCATACAGACGGATCTATAATTCAGTGGTTAACACGTTGGACTGGTAATCCAGGGATCACAGGTTCGATCATACACTCATACACAATCATGTTTACATTCACAACGACCAATCACATATTGGCAGGCTTTTGGCTGATAACTGTCGAACTATCTTAAGTGCCACGAAGCAACTTGAATTCACGAGGAGAGTCACTCGTGCTGTGCGTGTATATAGTGATATATCACGTGAAGGTCGTCCACAGGTTCGATCCCCCGTCTGACCCTAATAAAATTAACAGTCTTTCAGATGGGACGTTAAACCGAGGTCTCTTGTCGGTGCTTTACACCGTGCACGTAAAAGAACAAGAGGAGATTCTGGAATGGGTCTCTGTCTGTATCATTGCACTATCCTCCAACACTCTAAATGACTATTCTCTTCAGGAGGCGTCGCTCATATGGGCAACCGGTAGCGACGATAAATAAACGTAAAACACACACAGGTCGTCCGATCGTGAACGTGACAGTCATTAGCTAATGATCGATGTGCTAAAAATGGTTGTCACGATGATGTTAGTCTCAACGGTTGGACTAGAGTAGACAGTCGGGGTTGGTAATACAATAGAATGAATGGGGTGGACGGCGTTGTTACGTATATAGAGACGGTTTATATAATATAAAGCCCATGTTGGAATGCTCGTGGTTTTAATATGAATCCATAATCTGATCATTTTACTAATCTAACTGGTGAATGTTACCACTGGTAAAAATGCAAGGGCATGGTTGATGCTGGTGGTGAGGATTTTAATGAAAGATACACTATATGTTATTTCTGTTTTGAGTAATTCATGTGAAAGTATTTTTTGGATTGAAATGGTTCACAAGTTTGAATAGTTCACATTGATTATATGTGTCTGATACTTGCTAACAGAAACATCGTCACCTTACAGACTACAAGAAACAGCTGCTAATTAGGTAATTCTCGATGTGATCGTGGATGATAATTGACTTATTAAAGAGTTTACTCAATAGCGCGTTAATGCTCTAGGTCTATTTCATTACAGTTTTAATCTGTATTAAAGTCTCACCTATGTACATACATGTTATGCAAACACAAATGTAAACACTCATATTAAAAGTACATAGCCATTCTGAATAGAATTATAAGAGACATTTTGCAACAAAACATATCACATTATAAAATCCCACACTACTATTAGTTAATGCTTATTTACATTCTAAAGCCAAGAAACAGTTGCTAATTTATATTTAAATACGAAATAAAACAAAATGGTATAGAACACTGAATCGAAAAACAAGCACTAGTGCGCTATTAAGAAATATCTTACAAAATCAGTTATCACCCAGGATCAGATCGAGAATGACCTAATTAGCAGCTGCTTCTTGTAGTCTGTAAAAATCATAGATATATAGTAATTAACACAAAAGGGCATTATTTACAAAGGTAAAAGTAACGACACTGTAGTATTACATGTGCTATATCCATTTTATTCCAAATAGTATTTCAATTGAATGTTGACTTTAGCATGACACTCAGTGGTTAAATTAACTAATATCAACATGTGATTATTATACTGCGATAGCTTTTGCTGGACTATGTCTGTTGTAAAATGCTCTTAGTTACAAAAATTAACAAATACCGATTTTCTAAATCAGAACCAAGTAATGTATAGAAGTATATTGTGATCAGGAAATCAGTCAAATTATAAGTAAGAATGCCTACACGCAACACCGTCAGGGAATCTTGATCGTAGGTGTTAAGCAATACCATTAGATTCTGCCGAGAGAATAGACCAACACATCAGGAGTAGTTATTTCCATTAAAGTTATGTGTGACCTTAGACAATACGTATACTTTCAAGAAACGTAAACTCATGTGAAACTGGTATTGCCGTTTCCTGGAAATGATGTGATTTTATAACCATGTTCTGAGTCGCCATGGATATTATGTAATATGTATTATATTATATGATGCTTTTGCAGTTCATTATATGTATGAACCTTAGTTATTGAATAAAGTTGAAAATTAATTCTGCTCCGAATGGCTATGTATATTTTAAATATGTGTTTGTATTAGATAATACTTTAGTAAAGATGGAAACACAAAACAACTTGCAATACAAAAGGAATGGTACAGTTTTATACAATTTTATTTACGCTTGATTGTGAGTGTGTTTTACGTTTATTTATCGTCGCCTCCGGTGTGCCCATATGAGCGACGCCTCCTGAAGATATTAGTAATTTTAGATTGTTGGAGGATAGTGCAATGATACAGACAGAGACCTATTCCAGAGTCTCCTCTGGTTCTTTTACGTGCACGGCGTACAGCACCGACACGAGACCTCGGTTTAACGTCCCATCTGAAAGACTGTTAATTATATTTAGGTCAGACGGGGGATCGAACCTGCGATCCATGGATTACCAGTCCAGCGTATTACCACTGGACTACAGATCCGTCTGTGCTTGATTGTGAAGCAAGTTCTTACATAATTATATTAATCACTCTCGAGACCTCGTCTCTGATGGCACCCACCGTCATGAGCGAGAGAGAAGAGGCAATGATCAGTAATAAGCACGACGTCCGGAATACAACATTTTGCACACTGCACGGGTGTGCGTAACAATAAAAAATAATGTGATTTAAAATTTAATACAAATTTAAGTTAAACGCAATGTGGCTAATTTTAGTTTATGGCCAGACAATCATATGATGTATATCTAATCAATAATAATTCTTGTAAACAAGTAGAGTAAAACAAAACAAAACAAAAATGGAACTATTCAATGCTGAAATATAACATCACATATTGCGACAGTAGAATATTTATACTTAAGAAATAATAAGCATCAACAGTGGTATTCTGCGATATACCACGGTTGATACTTATTATTTCGATTCTAACACGAATTACTTCTAATAATTTTAGACGAGAATCAAAGGAATATTTTCTTCAAACGCCGTGCATTTGGCTTTCGAAATTTCCTCCTGCGTAAGGGTTGATGACGTTATTTTTTATGGAAAATATCAATATAGTGCATAAATGAACAAAAGTTGTAACTGATCAATACTTTTATTTATTTTGTCAAATAAAACTGTACAGAATAGTAACTAAACCGTTACTTAGCAGAAAAACAAGAGATTATCTGATTCTAAAAATAGCTCACTTCCGCGAATTCCCATGGTAGTATTTACAAACATCACGTGACTTTCATTCATAAAACTTTACACGCATTGTATAAATGGAATAGCCAAAAAACGGTGCGCGCGCACCATAGTTCAAGGTAGGTATATCGCAGAATAACCCGAGGTAGATTTTACTCTACAATTATGTATGTTATTAGCTGGGTCGTGTTAGAATAAGATATAGCTACACATATACAGTCTGCAAATTAAACATTATGGGACCAATATAAATGCCAGACCATCATCCAATCCCAAGAACGGTGCCAACCAACGTGCACAAATGGATGCTAAACATGCCTACGTGGGTTGAGATGACACTCCAGTAACCAATTCTTAATGGGCATGGTGTGAGAAATAATCTAAATTGTCGTCTGCAGGTTCAGTTAAGTTGACTGTATTATCACAGTATGGTACAGTATCTTAAAACACAGCTACTTTGCATTATCAACATATTGAGATACAGTTAATTTGCATACAAAATTGACATCCAAATCTATTTTAAGATGTTTCAATTGATCGTGTTTGCACATACATATGATTCTCGTACGAATTATTACGAAGTTACAGTGCTTTTTGATTTAGCTAATTGACATATGCAATATCCAACTTTGACAACCGTAGCAAAATCGAAATTATCGGTAAAACAAATCATCAAAAATATGACAGAATGGTTTTACTGGTGCCGTATAGAATTGCAAAGCTGACAGCTCTAAAGTAGACATTTTATTTATTGTACAACGATTCAGAAACAAGCTTTAACAACATATATTAATCACTCTCGCTGGCGCGGATGAAAAAGTATATGTTGTCATTAGTGTGTGAAAAAACAGGAGCACCCGGAGAAATTCACCATGTCCGATCTGGCAACCACTGTACCATCTCACATACTTCCCGGTCCGAGGAATACATTGGTGATTGGCGCAGTGGTTTGGTGAGAAGCGAGCTTGCTAGCCACTGCCTGCGTGGATAATCGACTACTGACTTACTCTACAACTGTGTTAATACAACGACTCAACATAATATAATAATACATTGGTGATTGGCGCAGTGGTTTAGTGAGAAGAGAGCTTGCTAGCAACTGCCAGCGCGGATACTCTACTACTGCCTGACTCTACAACTGTGTTAATACAACAACTCCACATAATACAATGCTCTTCAAGAGGGCTGTAAATAGTGTTGTTATAACTTATAGCCCAACCCATTTGCTTTATTTCCCTCGACAAAACAAATGTATCGTATATTGCGATCATATACATTTTTATAATTACATATTAATCTCTGATTTGTTCTTAGTATTGAATGTATATATGTATGTATATATGTATTGTATGAAAAAATGCAATAAAATATTATTATTTAAAAAAGCAATCACACTGATGGCATGTATATAACAACAATGCTGACAAGGGACTATTATTTCTGTGGGGGCCTCGGTGGCTGAGTTGTTAGGTCGTTGACTTCAAATCACTTGCCCCTCACCGCTGTAGGTTCGAATCCCACTGAGGTAGTCGAATTCTTTCCTGTGAGGAAGCTATCGAGATGGCTTGCAGAAGTTATGTTGTTCTATCCGGGTGACCTCCACGCGACTGACTGACTAGTAAATTTATTTAAAGTCGCCACCGCATAAATGCATTTGGGCGAAGGTGCACCCGGGTTCGTCCTCCACCATTAATAGCTGGATAGTCCTAAGATGACCTAACAAAGGACCTAAACTGTTGGTGTAACTATACCCCCAACAAACACAATCTGAGATATGATAGTATTGCATCTACATTGCATGCGTACGGCTTAAAATACATAGTATGTTTGATAGTGGAATGAGATACATGACTGGTCGTTTACCTCCCTTGACAGATATAGCCCGATTTATCCCAAACACTTATATTGGTCCTTTCAGTTGGAATATGTTGTTTTTACTGTTATTTTCTAACAAGATGTCGAGGTAGGGTAGATGTAATTTTATCACAATAATGTTAATTAATTGATAAGAAATTATTATAGTATATTACCCGTTGGATATGCTGTAGGATATCTGTCGTGATTTAATAATTTAATAATTATAAGATGAGAACACGGATGAAAATGGATAGCATGTAGTGCAAAGGAAACAGCGATAAAAACAGAGGAAACCAATGAAGAGGAACGATCTACTTTTAGGAGTTTTCAGGGGCAGTAACTGACTAATGTTTGCGTATATTAATGTGACATCGCATTATTAAGCCAATTACAGCACTATTTCATCTTCCCTCATTTTAGAATTTAGCAATACAATATTTTGTCTGATCAAGTACAGGGCAACGTGTGCCAAGATTCATAATTACACCATTTATTTACTCAAATATTCAGGAACTTATTAACCTAAGTGCTTGTATTTTTTTATGTTTCGTATACAATATCATAGTATTTAGCTTAGGAAGCCACCATTTACACAGCTAATGGTGATTGTGTAGCCTTAAAGGGATGTGTAATTTACAAACAGTACTGTTCAACGCATAAACTAGTATTTGGTGGACAGATTTTATTTAAATCTCAATAAATTAGTAATTGGAGTATCGAAATATAGAACAACAACCTCAATACATTATTATTGGAAATTGAAATATAGAAAAACAATCTCAGTAAATTATTATTGGAAAATCGAAATATAGAACAACAATCTCAATACATTATTATTGGAAAATCGAAATATAGAACCACAATCTCAGTAAATTATTATTGGAAAATCGAAATATAGAACCACAATCTCAATAAATTATTATCGGAAAATCGAAATATAGAACAACAATCTCAATACATTATTATTGGAAAATCGAAATATAGAACAACAATCTCAATACATTATTATTGGAAAATTAAAATATAGAACAACAATCTCAGTAAATTATTAATGGAAAATATAAATATAGAACAACAATCTCAATACATTATTATTGGAAAATCGAAATATAGAACCACAATCTCAGTAAATTATTATTGGAAAATCGAAATATAGAACCACAATCTCAATACATTATTATCGGAAAATCGAAATATAGAACAACAATCTCAATACATTATTATTGGAAAATCGAAATATAGAACAACAATCTCAATACATTATTATTGGAAAATTAAAATATAGAACAACAATCTCAGTAAATTATTAATGGAAAATATAAATACAAACCACAATTTGTGTCTCCATCGCCTTCGAATATCTCACTCTGCAGACTATTCTATGTGAATGCATATGGAGGCTTTAATAAATGTAAACGCAAAATGATTGTTATAACGGAAAGGATCACACCAAGTATTCATCCGGCTCAAGTGCAATGGTTATTATGGCTATATAAATGTGATGTTTCAATCGACATTAAAAAGAGTACGGGCTTGCACATAGCTTATTTTCCTGGACAATCTAATGGTTTCTAACGATATGCGTTTCTCTCTCTCTCGGTTTTTATCTAGCAACATTCTTCTGCTGTCGTAAATGGAGACATGAGCGATTTAGTATAATATACTACTCTCATTCACTATCACTGACCGAAATATAAAATCAATAGATTTCGAAACGATTTGGACATATATAATGCATTTATGAAACAGGTTTGAAACCGTATATCCATTAATGAAAAGTTCATTTTACTCGGATGATGTATGTACACGGGAAATTTCGCAACTTGTATATTTGGAATTTAAAAAAAAAAAAATATTATAATTATGTAACACAATAAAGCAATATGTAATCATGTAACACAACACTGCTATATATAATCATGTACAATACTGCTATATATAATTATGTGCAATACTGCTATATATAATCATGTACAATACTGCTATATATAATCATGTACAATACTGCTATATATAATCATGTGCAATACTGCTATATATAATCATGTGCAATACTGCTATATATAATCATGTACAATACTGCTATATATAATCATGTACAATACTGCTATATATAATCATGTACAATACTGCTATATATAATCATGTGCAATACTGCTATATATAATCATGTGCAATACTGCTATATATAATCATGTACAATACTGCTATATATAATCATGTACAATACTGCTGCTATATATAATCATGTGCAATACTGCTATATATAATCATGTACAATACTGCTATATATAATCATGTGCAATACTGCTATATATAATCATGTACAATACTGCTATATATAATCATGTACAATACTGCTATATATAATCATGTACAATACTGCTATATATAATCATGTACAATACTGCTATATATAATCATGTACAATACTGCTATATATAATCATGTACAATACTGCTATATATAATCATGTACAATACTGCTATATATAATCATGTACAATACTGCTATATATAATCATGTACAATACTGCTATATATAATCATGTACAATACTGCTATATATAATCATGTAACACAATACTGCTATATATAATCATGTACAATACTGCTATATATAATCATGTACAATACTGCTATATATAATCATGTAACACAATACTGCTATATATAATCATGTACAATACTGATATATATAATCATGTACAATACTGCTATATATAATCATGTAACACAATACTGCTATATATAATCATGTACACTACTGCTATATATAATCATGTACAATACTGCTATATATAATCATGTACAATACTGCTATATATAATCATGTACACTACTGCTATATATAATCATGTACAATACTGCTATATATAATCATGTACAATACTGCTATATATAATCATGTACAATACTGCTATATATAATCATGTAACACAATACTGCTATATATAATCATGTAACACAATACTGCTATATATAATCATGTACAATACTGCTATATATAATCATGTACAATACTGCTATATATAATCATGTAACACAATACTGCTATATATAATCATGTACACTACTGCTATATATAATCATGTACAATACTGCTATATATAATCATGTGCAATAATGCTATATATAATCATGTAACACAATACTGCTATATATAATCATGTACAATACTGCTATATATAATCATGTACAATACTGCTATATATAATCATGTAACACAATACTGCTATATATAATCATGTACAATACTGCTATATATAATCATGTACAATACTGCTATATATAATCATGTAACACAATACTGCTATATATAATCATGTACAATACTGCTATATATAATCATGTACAATACTGCTATATATAATCATGTACAATACTGCTATATATAATCATGTACAATACTGCTATATATAATCATGTACAATACTGCTATATATAATCATGTACAATACTGCTATATATAATCATGTACAATACTGCTATATATAATCATGTAACACAATACTGCTATATATAATCATGTACAATACTGCTATATATAATCATGTAACACAATACTGCTATATATAATCATGTACAATACTGCTATATATAATCATGTACAATACTGCTATATATAATCATGTACAATACTGCTATATATAATCATGTACAATACTGCTATATATAATCATGTACAATACTGCTATATATAATCATGTACAATACTGCTATATATAATCATGTGCAATACTGCTATATATAATCATGTACAATACTGCTATATATAATCATGTACAATACTGCTATATATAATCATGTACAATACTGCTATATATAATCATGTACAATACTGCTATATATAATCATGTACAATACTGCTATATATAATCATGTACAATACTGCTATATATAATCATGTACAATACTGCTATATATAATCATGTACAATACTGCTATATATAATCATGTACAATACTGCTATATATAATCATGTACAATACTGCTATATATAATCATGTACAATACTGCTATATATAATCATGTACAATACTGCTATATATAATCATGTACAATACTGCTATATATAATCATGTACACTACTGCTATATATAATCATGTACAATACTGCTATATATAATCATGTACAATACTGCTATATATAATCATGTACAATACTGCTATATATAATCATGTACAATACTGCTATATATAATCATGTACAATACTGCTATATATAATCATGTACAATACTGCTATATATAATCATGTACAATACTGCTATATATAATCATGTACAATACTGCTATATATAATCATGTACAATACTGATATATAATCATGTACAATACTGCTATATATAATCATGTAACACAATACTGCTATATATAATCATGTACACTACAGCTATATATATCATGTACAATACTGCTATATATAATTGTACAATACTGCTATATATAATCATGTACAATACTGCTATATATAATCATGTACAATACTGCTATATATAATCATGTACAATACTGCTATATATAATCATGTACAATACTGCTATATATAATCATGTACAATACTGCTATATATAATCATGTACAATACTGCTATATATAATCATGTACAATACTGCTATATATAATCATGTACAATACTGCTATATATAATCATGTAACACAATACTGCTATATATAATCATGTACAATACTGCTATATATAATCATGTACAATACTGCTATATATAATCATGTACAATACTGCTATATATAATCATGTACAATACTGCTATATATAATCATGTACAATACTGCTATATATAATCATGTACAATACTGCTATATATAATCATGTAACACAATACTGCTATATATAATCATGTACAATACTGCTATATATAATCATGTACAATACTGCTATATATAATCATGTACAATACTGCTATATATAATCATGTACAATACTGCTATATATAATCATGTACAATACTGCTATATATAATCATGTACAATACTGCTATATATAATCATGTACAATACTGCTATATATAATCATGTACAATACTGCTATATATAATCATGTACAATACTGCTATATATAATCATGTACAATACTGCTATATATAATCATGTACAATACTGCTATATATAATCATGTACAATACTGCTATATATAATCATGTACAATACTGCTATATATAATCATGTACAATACTGCTATATATAATCATGTACAATACTGCTATATATAATCATGTATACTGTTTTTTGTTTGTTTTTTGTACAATACTGCTATATATAATCATGTACAATACTGCTATATATAATCATGTACAATACTGCTATATATAATCATGTGCAATACTGCTATATATAATCATGTAACACAATACTGCTATATATAATCATGTATAATACTGTATATATAATCTTGTACAATACTGCTATATATAATCATGTAACACAATACTGCTATATATAATCATGTACAATACTGCTATATATTATCATGTACAACTGCTATATATAATCATGTACAATACTGCTATATATATCATGTACAATACTGCTATATATAATCTGTACAATACTGCTATATTAATCATGTACAATACTGCTATATATAATCATGTACAATACTGCTATATATAATCATGTACAATACTGCTATATATAATCATGTACAATACTGTATATATAATCATGTACAATACTGCTATATATAATCATGTACAATACTGCTATATATAATCATGTACAATACTGCTATATATAATCATGTACAATACTGCTATATATAATCATGTACAATACTGCTATATATAATCATGTACAATACTGCTATATATAATCATGTAACACAATACTGCTATATATAATCATGTACAATACTGCTATATATAATCATGTACAATACTGCTATATATAATCATGTACAATACTGCTATATATAATCATGTACAATACTGCTATATATAATCATACAATACAGCTATATATAATCATGTACAATACTGCTATATATAATCATGTACAATACTGCTATATATAATCATGTACAATACTGCTATATATAATCATGTACAATACTGCTATATATAATCATGTACAATACTGCTATATATAATCATGTACAATACTGCTATATATAATCATGTACAATACTGCTATATATAATCATGTACAATACTGCTATATATAATCATGTAACACAATACTGCTATATATAATCATGTACACTACTGCTATATATAATCATGTACAATACTGCTATATATAATCATGTACAATACTGCTATATATAATCATGTACAATACTGCTATATATAATCATGTAACACAATACTGCTATATATAATCATGTACAATACTGCTATATATAATCATGTACAATACTGCTATATATAATCATGTACAATACTGCTATATATAATCATGTACAATACTGCTATATATAATCATGTACAATACTGCTATATAATCATGTAAACATGTTTTGTTGTGTATATATAATCATGTACAATACTGCTATATATAATCATGTACAATACTGCTATATATATCTGTACAATCTGTATATATAATCATGTACATACTGCTATATATCATGTCATACTGCTATATATATCATGTACAATTTGTTTTTACTGCTATATATAATCATGTACAATACTGCTATATATAATCATGTAACACAATACAGCTATATATAATCATGTACAATACTGCTATATATAATCATGTACAATACTGCTATATATAATCATGTATAATACTGCTATATATAATCATGTAACTTAATAATGCAATATATAATCATGTAACACAATTCTGCAATATATAATCATGTAACACAGTACTCATAAATATCACAAGTCCCATTAAATGAAACGCTGTAGCTTGTAACAGTCGCTATAGCGAATTTCTCGGTCTTGTCATTCTGAACTAATGGGAATTTATGTGATAAGAATTATTGCTATGTATTCGTATTATAGGTATTAACATTGTCAACTTGTTTTCAGGGATCTAGTTCCAAGCTTTCACTGGTGTGCGCATTGAAATACAGGGTTGAGCTGGAATCCAGAAATGTATGCGTGTCAGAACACTTCAATCCTTTTTTCTGTTGTGTGTAAAGTTGATTTATTTCAAAATAATTGGGAAGCAAGCTGTAACAACGTATATTAATCACTATCGTTGGAGCGGATGACAGTGTATATGTTGTCATTCGTGTAGATGGAAACCGGTGTAACCGGAGAAAACCCACCTGTCCGATCTGGCAAACATCGTAGCATCTCGCATACCTCCAGGTCCGAAGATCGAACCTGGGTCACATCGATGAGAAGCGAGCGTGCTAACCACTCGTTATTCAGCTCTTAGAATAACTGTTGTCCTGGCATGTTTTGTGAGACATTCTGTGAGATGGACGCAAACAATACATCTTTAACCCATTTGATTCTGGATACCGTTCAAACAGTATTTGCAAAGAACATAGAACCAGATCAGCCGCCACGGAACGTGCCGTCTGATCAGGCTGTATGCTGTTTGCTAGTGAGATGATCTTGCTAGGACACTTGGCTATGTAGCAAACAACATAGATCCTGATCATCACGCAGCGTCACACTGCAGCTGATCTGGATCTATGTTGTTTACAAAAGCCTTTAAATGTATCCAGCATGAAATGGGTTAAATTCCTCCTCGTTATCATTCAACCATGTATAGCAGAGTTAGTTGCCATTATACTTCTTAGAATTAAATCTCAGGAATCATGTACGGCTCACTTTGAAGCAGACAGACATATCTCATTATGACAACTGTGGCTAGCCATATGTTGGAGCAACTATAAATCTGACATTACATTCATGTTTTGTATATTATATAGCATGTATGACGATGGGCGTAATGGCCAAGTCCAACATTGTATAACGGTCTGTTATTCTGTTCTATGCAAACCCTAACCCATAGCATCACATGCTTGCGTGCACATCGAACAAGTCGCATATTTGTTCTCCAAGTGGTTAATGTTGTTGCTATCGAAACTAGGCATGTTCGAATCCCACAAATGGTGAGGGATTCTTTCTTGTAAGGAACTGGTTTGCGGAATAAAAATAGCGCAAAAACTGTATTTGTTTGTTTGTTTTTATGTCGGTTTTTACGCTTTCATAAGTACAATTTTGGGCTATATCGCCGGTGGGCAGTTTACCTAACAACATCTTTCATGGGCAGGCTCTAGCGGTTAACCAGTACTTGGTGCACCAACCTCCTTAACACACACCAAGTGTATTTCTATGCAATTTAACACCAGCTATTCAGAGGAATACATTTCAATTATTCTTGATATTATATTAATACCGACATATTGAATGATATCCTGAAATATACGTAACAGCCAGACATTGTCTTTAAGATAATTCATTCCCCGCGTCTTAACGAAATGCGTTGTACGTGTCAGTTGCTAGTGGAATTTTATAAATATATGGCTTAGGAGGAACACATATCTGTGAGGATTGGTTAGCGCGGCTATCTCGTTTATGAAGGTCTGTCCGCGCTGTGAGGATTGGTTAGCGCGGCTGTATTCTCGTTTATGAAGGCCTGTCCGCGCTGTGAGGATTGGTTAGCACGGCTGTATAGGTTCTAGTTTATGAAGGTCGGTCCGCGCTGTGAGGATTGGTTAGCATGGCTGTAATCTCGTTTATGAAGGTCGGTCCGCGCTGTGAGGATTGGTTACCATGGCTGTATTCTAGTGTATGCAGGTATGTCCGCGCTGTGAGGATTTGTTAGCACGGCTGTATTCTAGTTTATGCAGGTCGGTCCGCGCTGTGAGGATTGGTTAGCGCGTCTGTATAGGTTCTAGTTTATGAAGGTCGATCCGCGCTGTGAGGATTGGTTAGCGCGGCTGTATTCTAGTTTATGCAGGTCTGTCCGCGCTGTGAGGATTGGTTAGCGCGGCAGTATAGGTTCTAGTTTATGAAGGTATGTCCGCGCTGTGAAGATTGGTTAGTGCGGCTGTATAGGTTCTCGTTTATGAAGGTCTGTCCGCGCTGTGAAGATTGGTTAGCGAGGCTGTATAGGTTCTAGTTTATGAAGGTCTGTCCGCGCTGTGAAGATTGGTTAGTGCGGTTGTATAGGTTCTCGTTTATGAAGGTCTGTCCGCGCTGTGAAGATTGGTTAGCGCGGCTGTATAGGTTCTAGTTTATGAAGGTCTGTCCACGCTGTGAAGATTGGTTAGTGCGGCTGTATAGGTTCTAGTTTATGAAGGTCTGTCCAGGCTGTGAAGATTGGTTAGTGCGGCTGTATATGTTCTAGTTTATGCAGGTCTGTCCGCGCTGTGAGGATTGGTTAGCGCGGCAGTATAGATTCTAGTTTATGAAGGTTTGTCCGCGCTGTGAAGATTGGTTAGTGCGGCTGTATAGTTTCTCGTTTATGAAGGTCTGTCCGCGCTGTGAAGATTGGTTAGTGCGGCTGTATAGGTTCTAGGTTATGCAGGTCTGTCCGCGCTGTGAGGATTGGTTAGCGAGGCGGTATAGGTCTGTTTATGAAGGTCTGTCCGCGCTGTGAGGATTGGTTAGCGCGGCTGTATAGGTTCTAGTTTATGAAGGTCGGTCCGCGCTGTGAAGATTGGTTAGTGCGGCTGTATAGGTTCTAGTTTATGAAGGTCTGTCCGCGCTGTGAAGATTGGTTAGTGCGGCTGTATAGTTCTAGTTTATGAAGGTCGGTCCGCGCTGTGAAGATTGGTTAGTGCGGCTGTATAGGTTCTAGTTTATGAAGGTCGGTCCGCGCTGTGAGGATTGGTTAGCGCGGCTGTATAGGTTCTAGTTTATGAAGGTCTGTCCGCGCTGTGAAGATTGGTTAGCGCGGCTGTATAGGTTCTAGTTTATGAAGGTCTGTCCGCGCTGTGAAGATTGGTTAGTGCGGCTGTATAGGTTCTAGTTTATGAAGGTCGTCCGCGCTGTGAAGATTGGTTAGCGCGGCTGTATAGGTTCTAGTTTATGAAGGTCTGTCCGCGCTGTGAAGATTGGTTAGTGCGGCTGTATAGGTTCTAGTTTATGAGGTCTGTCCGCGCTGTGAGGATTGGTTAGCGCGGCTGTATAGGTTCTAGTTTATGAAGGTCTGTCCGCGCTGTGAGGATTGGTTAGCGCGGCGGTATAGGTTCTAGTTTATGAAGGTCTGTCCGCGCTGTGAGGATTGGTTAGTGCGGCTGTATAGGTTCTAGTTTATGAAGGTCGATCCGCGCTGTGAGGATTGGTTAGTGCGGCTGTATAGGTTCTAGTTTATGAAGGTCTGTCCGCGCTGTGAAGATTGGTTAGCGCGGCTGTATATGTTCTAGTTTATGAAGGTCTGTTCACGCTGTGAGGATTGGTTAGCGCGGCTGTATAGGTTCTAGTTTATGAAGGTCGATCCGCGCTGTGAAGATTGGTTAGCGCGGCTGTATAGGTTCTAGTTTATGAAGGTCGGTCCGCGCTGTGAAGATTGGTTAGCGCGGCTGTATAGGTTCTAGTTTATGAAGGTCGGTCCGCGCTGTGAGGATTGGTTAGCGCGGCTGTATAGGTTCTAGTTTATGAAGGTCGGTCCGCGCTGTGAAGATTGGTTAGCGCGGCTGTATAGGTTCTAGTTTATGAAGGTCGATCCGCGCTGTGAAGGTTGGTTAGCGCGGCTGTATATGTTCTAGTTTATGAAGGTCGGTCCGCGCTGTGAGGATTGGTTAGCGCGGCGGTATAGGTTCTAGTTTATGAAGGTCTGTCCACGCTGTGATGATTGGTTAGTGCGGCTGTATAGGTTCTAGTTTATGCAGGTCTGTCCGCGCTGTGAGGATTGGTTAGCGAGGCGGTATAGGTTCTAGTTTATGAAGGTCTGTCCGCGCTGTGAGGATTGGTTAGCGCGGCGGTATAGGTTCTAGTTTATGAAGGTATGTCCGCGCTGTGAGGATTGGTTAGCGCGGCGGTATAGGTTCTAGTTTATGAAGGTCTGTCCACGCTGTGATGATTGGTTAGTGCGGCTGTATAGGTTCTAGTTTATGCAGGTCTGTCCGCGCTGTGAGGATTGGTTAGCGAGGCGGTATAGGTTCTAGTTTATGAAGGTCGGTCCGCGCTGTGAGGATTGGTTAGCATGGCTGTAATCTCGTTTATGAAGGTCGGTCCGCGCTGTGAGGATTGGTTAGCATGGCTGTATTCTAGTTGATGTGTCCGCGCTGTGGGATTGTTAGCGCGGCTGTATTCTAGTTTATGCAGGTCGGTCCGCGCTGTGAGGATTGGTTAGCGCGGCTGTATAGGTTCTAGTTTATGAAGGTCGATCCGCGCTGTGAGGATGGTTAGCGCGGCTGTATTCTAGTTTATGCAGGTCGGTCCGCGCTGTGAGGATTGGTTAGTGCGGCTGTATAGTTCTCGTTTATGAAGGTCTGTCCGCGCTGTGAGGATTGGTTAGCGCGGCTGTATAGGTTCTAGTTTATGAAGGTCTGTCCGCGCTGTGAAGATGGTTAGTGCGGCTGATAGGTTCTAGTTTATGAAGGTCGGTCCGCGCTGTGAAGATTGGTTAGTGCGGCTGTATAGGTTCTAGTTTATGAAGGTCGGTCCGCGCTGTGAAGATTGGTTAGTGCGGCTGTATAGGTTCTAGTTTATGAAGGTCTGTCCGCGCTGTGAGGATTGGTTAGTGCGGCTGTATAGGTTCTAGTTTATGAAGGTCGGTCCGCGCTGTGAAGATTGGTTAGTGCGGCTGTATAGGTTCTAGTTTATGAAGGTCTGTCCGCGCTGTGAAGATTGGTTAGTGCGGCTGTATAGGTTCTAGTTTATGAAGGTCGGTCCGCGCTGTGAGGATTGGTTAGTGCGGCTGTATAGGTTCTAGTTTATGAAGGTCGATCCGCGCTGTGAAGATTGGTTAGTGCGGCTGTATAGGTTCTAGTTTATGAAGGTCGGTCCGCGCTGTGAGGATTGGTTAGTGCGGCTGTATAGGTTCCCGTTTATGAAGGTCTGTCCGCGCTGTGAAGATTGATTAGCGCGGCTGTATATGTTCTAGTTTATGAAGGTCGGTCCGCGCTGTGAGGATTGGTTAGCGCGGCGGTATAGGTTCTAGTTTATGAAGGTCTGTCCACTCTGTGATGATTGGTTAGTGCGGCTGTATAGGTTCTAGTTTATGCAGGTCTGTCCGCGCTGTGAGGATTGGTTAGCGCGGCGGTATAGGTTCTAGTTTATGAAGGTCGATCCGCGCTGTGAAGATTGGTTAGTGCGGCTGTATAGGTTCTAGTTTATGCAGGTCTGTCCACGCTGTGAGGATTGGTTAGCCCGGCTGT
>CM026404.1:10968072-11014376 GCA_014843695.1 Archivesica marissinica | reverse complement strand
TGATGCAACTTATCTCTTAGTAATAAATATGTATAGATTTTAACACATTTGTTAATCAAACTACATGTGATCTGATCAATGTAGGCTCCTTATTTTATGACCAGTTTCTAAAATGTGCATTAGCCCCTGTTTACAAGTTCAGTATTTTATCATTGTTTTAAGGCAGTTCTTAGCCACAGATTAACAAAGGTGTTGTAGGTCTTAACTGTATAATTGATTAATATCAACGGTTGTTCTATTGTCGTATGCGGCGTCCTCGGCTGTTGTGGCGTCCACATGCACACTTGTAATATTAGCACCATACACGTATCTACGACTGCAGGCTGATTTATATACAGTGTGAAAACCGTGGGAGATACATAAATTGGGAAGCACTGTTCTCAGAGCTAAGCCCCTTTTTCATATACATCTTATACATTTCAAGGAGCTATGGACGAGCCATGACACCCGGGGGCGGTGCGTTTGTATATATGAAAGGTTAATTGATAGTCTCTTATAGCTCAATAACTGAGCGGCAGTATACTGATGTATCGTGAAATGTACAAATGTGTGTATTACATGCATATTGATGAGACAGAAATAAAGAATTACTATATTTAATCGATTTCAACACTATGGTATATGTCACCAGTTGTAATTATCAAGTTGCAAGACCATTGTTTGAATGAATTCGAGTACAGTCAAACCTGTGTTAGTGGTCACCTCTATTAAGCAGCCAACCTGTATTAAGCAGCCAGTTTATAGATTCCCAATATGTTGTTTCATTATACATTTGACCTCTATTAAGCAGCCATCTGTGCTAAGCAGCCACTTTCTGTTATTCCCTTGGCTGGCTGCTTAAGACAGGTTTGACTGTATTCTCATTGTCATATGACTCGTTTAAGGTGTCTTTTCTTCAGCACTATTATTTATCTTTTGTAATGGTCAGTAAGCCACATCACGTCATAGTTTCCTCGTCTATTGTGTCGTTGATATAGTATAAGGCATTTCTAACCTATTCTGATGACGAGATGAACATCGGATGACGATAAAATATTGGGGTTTTTCTCAAGTTGTACAATATAAAATTAATGCATGGCTGTACCAAGGGGTTATTTAATTTGCGAGGCGTACACTATAATGTGAACTGTACATTACTGTCCTTTGTAGCTGGCATGACTGTGTAAAGAATCATTTCCATTTGCTTGCGCCTACACACAACGAAACACATATGGACGCACAGTACCAACACATCTATAACATTTGATATTTGCCATGGCATGCTCTACGCGCACTCTGTATTTTGTGATATATCTATTTAGTTTACAACACTTTTGTCTTTCTCCTGGCTACTTTCGATGTATATGCGTTCATAACATAATCGCGATTAGGGTAGATTTTTGTCGCCTAAAATAAGTATATCTTCTGGAAAATGTAAGTCTGGTCCAACCTGTTGCATCAAGCCGTATTGTTGGGCATCGTCAAGATGACCTAGATATCCACTCTCGATGTGTCGATGCACATCAACCACCACCTGTGAGTGCATGCAATGATAGTTACGGTGCCCCGAATAATACCGTTATTGTGGTTCCATTTCTTGTCGATACATTTGATGGGACGTTCGATCAATAACAACCACAACCATGTGCAGTTTGGCCCATGTACTCTCCATAGCCATACAACCACTGTCGGCCAAACAACAAAATGCCTTAACTTGTCATAAATCAGTGGGATAATATGTCTGACTTCAAGACTCACAGTGCCAACACTTACACCAAACATAGTGGCCAACACATGGTATGTTGGATATGTTCTTGCCCACATCATAAACAATACTGTTCTGTTCCTTGCTGACAGCATGTGAACACGACCATGTTCAAGGGAAAGCAAGGTTGTCAACTGACATAACGTCTCTAGAGTTTCGCCTGTAAACTGATAACACTGGTACCTGTGTACCGCAGTAAGTGTAAACACATCTCTTTCTGCATATTTATGTTCATCCTCAGCAAAGTTTCTAAAGCGTATACCTGCGCTCGGAGAGCCTAGTGATCAGCTCTACACTCCCAGCATGTATACCTGCGTATACCTGCGCTCGGAGAGCCTAGTGATCAGCTCTACACTACGGTGCGCATGGTCAGGTGGGCGTGGCACACGAGCTGGTAGTCTAACTAACAGTCGTTGCAGTCTCTGTCGGTCCATAATCTGAAATAAATTAACATTGTATGAGCGACATGACATGCATGTGGAACAAGATATGCCTATTAAAATTTCAAAACCGTTTTGGCAGAAAAGCAGTAAGCAGAAAACCACAGGCGCTGGACTTTCTATTAACGCCCGTGACCATCTTTAAAAGGGTCTAGCGGGGTCAAATACTCGTGCATGACCTTGATAACGTGGCCCGTCGTTCTTACAATAGTTCTTGCATGTGATCAGTGATGGTGCCACGCCCATATTTGGCAAATACGTGAGTAAACTACGGAAGCGTGTCAACAAGTCTGCAAACGCACGCTACGGTAGTCAAAAGGATATATATATATATAATTACACATCCCCAATCATGATCACCAGCCCTCGCCAATACAGGATGATAACCAGCCCGCGCCAGTACAGGATGATAACCAACCCGCGCCAGTACAGGATGATAACCAGCCCGCGCCAGTACAGGATGATAACCAACCCGCGCCAGTACAGGGTGATAACCAGCCCGCGCCAGTACAGAATGATAACCAGCCCGCGCCAGTACAGGGTGATAACCAGCCCGCGCCAGTACATGGTGATAACCAGCCCGCGCCAGTACAGGGTGATAACCAGCCCGTGCCAGTACATGGTGATAACCAGCCCCGCCAGTACAGGATGATAATCAGCCCGCGCCTGTACAGGATGATAACCAGCTCGCGCCAGTACAGGGTGATAACCAGCCCGCGCCAGTACAGGATGATAACCAGCCCGACCCAGTACAGGGTGATAACCAGCTCGCGCCAGTACAGGGTGATAACCAGCCCGCGCCTGTACAGGATGATAACTAGCCCGCGCCTGTACAGGGTGATAACCAGCCCGCGCATGTACAGGATGATAACCAGCCCCGCCAGTACAGGGTGATAACCAGCCCCGCCAGTACAGGGAAATAACCAGCCCGCACAGTACAGGATGATAACCAACCCGCGCAGTACACGATGATAACCAGCCCGCGCCAGTACAGGGTGATAACCAGCCCGCGCCAGTACAGGATGAAACCAACCCGCGCCAGTACAGGGTGATAACCAGCCCGCGCCAGTACAGGATGATAACCAGCCCGACCCAGTACAGGGTGATAACCAGCTCGCGCCAGTACAGGGTGATAACCAGCCCGCGCCTGTACAGGATGATAACTAGCCCGCGCCTGTACAGGGTGATAACCAGCCCGCGCATGTACAGGATGATAACCAGCCCCGCCAGTACAGGGTGATAACCAGCCCCGCCAGTACAGGGAAATAACCAGCCCGCACCAGTACAGGATGATAACCAACCCGCGCCAGTACACGATGATAACCAGCCCGCGCCAGTACAGGGTGATAACCAGCCCGCGCCAGTACAGGATGATAACCAACCCGCGCCAGTACAGGGTGATAACCAGCCCGCGCCAGTACAGGATGATAACCAGCCCGACCCAGTACAGGGTGATAACCAGCTCGCGCCAGTACAGGGTGATAACCAGCCCGCGCCTGTACAGGATGATAACTAGCCCGCGCCTGTACAGGGTGATAACCAGCCCGCGCATGTACAGGATGATAACCAGCCCCGCCAGTACAGGGTGATAACCAGCCCCGCCAGTACAGGGAAATAACCAGCCCGCACCAGTACAGGATGATAACCAACCCGCGCCAGTACACGATGATAACCAGCCCGCGCCAGTACAGGGTGATAACCAGCCCGCGCCAGTACAGGATGATAACCAACCCGCGCCAGTACAGGGTGATAACCAGCCAAGAGCAGACGGCCGTGCCCCACGGAGGTCGTGTAACCAGGTCGCCCGTGCTCCTTAAAGAGCGGCTGGTCGTCGTGTTACTGCAGCCGGAGATCGTCGCGACAACATCGCTGCGAATCTAAGTTCTGACGATGAGCAAGTCGAGCCCCCGCGTCGTCGGCGACGACTGGCGGATCTAATCCGCGAGAACAACGAATTGTACAATGACTTTATGAGAAACACCTTACCACGACAATTACAAGCTTATGGATTGGATTAGAATTGAATAAAAAAATGCAACACCTGCCTATTGATTTGTATTTTATTTGAAAGAAACCAGTGTTTATTTTGGCTTTGTCTAAACGCTAATTAAATTTATATTTTGAGATAACCCCTACACAGGTGAGTGCGTCCTTAATCCGGTGTACATCTCGTCATCAGAATAGTTTAGAAATGCTTTATATGTATGTACTATTGAGTCACATCGATCAGAACCACACTCTATGAAGTCACCGAAACCCAGTGTTGCTTGTATGTATATATATGCAAAAATGTCAGTCCAATCTGTGCGACTTTATTTCGCATGATTAGCCCGAGGAAAATATACATGTCACCGGAAACTTGTATTAGTGTAATCCTTATGTCTTACATAACGGTTAAATCACATTTGAGTTCACATTGGTACACAACGAACATGCCAAGACTGATATTTGTGTAATGTGTTCTCAACTGAAATTGTGTCAGTTTGCGGGGCACACGGTGCACATATGGCTGGCTGAGGGGGTGGTGCACGGACCAGTATATTTGGTCAATATGCTGGCCGGCCACTGCCTTGTTCTCGGTGTGCTGTACATGTGCACTTCTGTGAATGGACCCACTTTCCGCTGTGAATTATTCGTTCACATGTTGTTACTATAATTGTTATTATGATTATTATGTAACCTGTGTCTTTTCACAAATACAATTATGTTGTGTTGTGTTGTTGATAGAGAGGACACACTTATATATACAGTTATATACATTGGCATATCTACATGTTTATTCTGTGATACAAGGTAAGCATATTGAACGTTTATAACTATATACAACTTGATCAACAACAATATTATACTGTATTTAATAGCCTATTATAGAGGTTGGTGCACTTCTATGATATTTAATATCGAAGTTCATATAGCAACAGCTTGTTTGTAGTATAATGCTAACTTGAATAATATAGTTCTATTGTTTGATTGTAATACTTCATTAATCTGTGCCATATGTGGTCTTACAAAGTAGTATTTTATAATAAATATGTTTCGCCCATGCATGTAGCATGTACATACCAGCATAAAATGATATTCATCTTCCCAATCTTTCGATTTACAGCATGAGTAATACCGTTCGTTTTGTGGTATTTCATTTTGGCCATATCTACCTGTATGAATTCTTAACGAATGAGCTGAAATTCTTAACCTAGTTATTAAGTATCGTAAATTATATGTAATATTATCGAGATATGTTTCGTATTCAAATCGCAATTTACAACTATTATACAATACATTTCTACAAATAGTATCAAACCATTTAAAAAAATCAATTCGTAATCCAGGGATCGCAGGTTCGACCCCCCGTCTGACCCTAATACAATTAACAGTATATCAGATGGGACTTAAAACCTAGGTCTCGTGTCGGTGCTGTACACCGTGCACGTAAAAGAACCAGACGATACTCTGGAATGGATCTCTGTCTGTATCATTGCACTATCCTCCAAAAATGTAAAATGACTAATCTTTGCAGGAGGCGTTGCTCATATGGGCAATCGGTAGCGACGATAAATACACGTAAAACACACGCACGCACGCACGCACGCAAGCTATCTACAATGTGTATTTCCTTAATGGATCATCGGAGATCTGAGTGGTGTTTGAAACAATTAAATAATAAAATTAACAGTCTTTCAGATGGGAATTTAAACAGATGTGTCGTGTCGGTGCTTTACATCGTGCACCTAAAAGAACCAGAGGAGACTCTGGAATGGATCTCTGTCTGTATCATTTCACTATCCTCCAAACATCTAAAATAACTAATCTCTTCAGGAGGCGTCGCTCATATGGGCAACCGGTAGCGACGATAAATAAACGTAAAACACTCACACGCACACAAACAATATATGGAATCATCATCACTTCCATCCCCCGTCTGACCCTAATAAAAGTAACAGTCTTTCAGATGGGACGTTAAACCGAGGTCTCGTGTCTGTGCTTTACACCGTGCACGTAAAAGAACCAGAGGAGCCTCTGGAATGAGTCTCTCTCTCTGTATCATGCACTATCCTCCAAAATCTAAAATGACTAATATCTGCAGGAGGCGTCGCTCATATGGGCAACCGGTAGCGACGATAAATAAACGTAAAAACAAACAAAATCACATTTTAGGATAAATTAGTCTTTATCTGCCAATAGGGGTAATAGAGACTTGGCGATGTCTCACATTCAATATATATACATATTGGGTTCATTGTCAATAATCCAAGAAAATTATTCCCGTCTGTAGACCGGTGTGGTTAAAATATTCTAATTTCGGGAGTAATTCTTGTTGGTCTGGTCACAGGCGGACATTGCCGATTGTCACCGATTATTACCTGAATGAACAGACAATGACAGGACATGAAGCTATCCGAACATATAACGCATGCGCGATTGAAACTGCGTAAAACTATGGAACGACGCATCCGCCTTATAAATACGAATGTACAAAACTCAACATATGACAGGTTTAGAAACATGTGCGATAGACAACAGGCAATTGCACTGGATTAACATTTGGCGAGTTCAAACCTTTGCCTAATGATATTGACGATAAACAAGTCAAAATACGAGTCATTGTACAGTTGATGGTATAATTACTAGAGGAATTATATCAACCACGTGTCTTGAACGACATACTCGATAGGCGAAGGGAGGTAAATCTTACAACTGGACTCTACAGGGACACAGTCCTTACGCTGCATGGTACAATTTTGAAGTTTGTAGACCACAAAAACACTGTTTATTGATTCAATGTTAGTGTTCGAAAGTATTTGTAGTAGCAATGCATTTATACGTGAATATACGGCAATCGACATGGTGTATTGTGCTCGGTGCGAAGAACAAGTAAGTACAATGTTTGTATTTTATATTGTCATCCCTGGCCAGCCATTACCTTTTCCCAGTGATATACGATAGTTCAATATTGTCAAATGCTATTAGTTTAAACTTTATTTATTTTACAATGATTGCGAAGCAAGTTTTAACAATTTATATTAATCACACTCGTTGGCGCGGATGAAAGCGTAAATGTGGCCATTCGTGTGGGAGGAAACCGCGGAGTACCCGGAGAAAACCCACCTGTCCGATCTGGCGACTACCGTACCAGCTCACATATGTCCCGGTGCGAGGATCGAACCCGGGTTGCAGTGGTCAAATGCTATTGTTGGTGTCACTTTCAGCATCAGCATCGGTAGTGTATGCTACTATCCATGTCGTTACCTATGGGGGTATGAAGACGGATGGTGTACTTCCAATCGTATTGTTTTAGATCGTCAATGTTGTGCTGATCAGACGCCCTGAAATCTACACGTACATCTCTGTTGTCAGTCCTGATATTTTGAATATTTCCTAGATGAGATGCCTTGAAATCTACACGTACATCTCTGTTGTCAGTTCTGATATTTTGAATATTTCCTAGATGAGACGCCCTGAAATCTACACGTACATCTCTGTTGTCAGTCCTGATATTTTGAATATTTCCTAGATGAGATGCCCTGAAATCTACACGTACACCTCTGTTGTCAGTCCTGATATTTTGAATATGAATATTTCCACTTTCGTTCGCTACTAACTTTGTTTTGATTTCGTGATCGAGTTTGTCTGCATCTGATCTATAACTGTTGAGGATGTCTGATATGTGTTGCATTTCCTCTTGGTTTAAACTTTGTGTTATATTTATTTTACAACGATTGTGAAACAAGCTTTAACAACTTATATTAATCACTCTCGTTGGACCGGTTGAAAGTGTAAATGTGGTCATTCGTGTGGGAGGAAACCGGAGTACCCGGAGAAAACTGGCGACCAGCGTACCATACATAGCACATATTTCCCGGTCCAATGATCGAACCCGGGTTGTATTGGTGAGAAGCGAGCGCGCAAACCACTGAGCTAATCGGACAGCCATTTCCTCTTGAACAATCCTGATCATAGCAGAAACCATGGAAACGGCTTCAACAATTACACAGGTTCGCTGGATACAGATGATTTAACCAGTTAGAATGTTTGGCATTGGTGTAGTGTAGCTGCTTAACCCTTTCCCTCATAGAAGCACCTCTTGACGCCATTACCAATACGACATACATGGACAATATAGTAGCCAAGCCAATGTTCATAATAAACCTTTCCCTCATAGAAGCACCTCTTGACGCCATTACCAATACGACATACATTGACAATGTAGTAGCCAAACCAATGTTCATAATAAAGGCAAGAATCTCATGTAGTCCCAGTAATATCTATGGATGTTGGATAGATATGGCGACTACTTATCCACTGCATGATAGCTAAATGACTGTCGTTTGTATGGAGATATATTAGTATATTAACCTAAATCTCTATGTAGTCCCAGTAATATCTATGGAGGTGGGATAGATATGGCCATTACTTATCCACTGCATGATAGCTAAATGACTGCCGTGGTTGTATGGATATATAATAGTATATTAACTTAAATCTTTATGAAGGAAAGGATCAAGTGTCGTATAGGTGGATTACGGCCGGATATTGATATGTTTTATATTCCTTATACTATGAAACAATATTTCAGAGACACACGTTTATTTAGCAATGTATTGATGCAAGCTTAATCTTGCTAAATACAATACACTAAATAAACTAAACATAAACTCTAAAGGTAATATATAATGTTCCGCACATATGCCTACCTGGTCTAGAAATGGGATTTGCTTTTGGCTTAGGTACACACAACTAGCTTGTTGGTACAGCACACAGACGGATCTGTAGTCCAGTGGTAACACGCTGGACTGGTAATCCAGGGATCGCAGGTTCGATCCCCCGTCTGACCCTAATACAATTATCAGTCTTTCAGATGGGACGTTAAACTGAGGTCTCGTGTCGATGCTTTATACCGTGCACGTAAAAGAACCAGAAGAGACTCTGTAATGGGTCTCTTTCTGTAGCATTGCACTATTCTCCAAAATGACTCAATCTCTTCAGGAGGCGTCGCTAATATGGGTAACCGGTAGCGTCGATAAATAAACGTAAAACACACACACACTGGCACAGAACGAGATAAAGAGAGGGGTGACCAGAAAATACATACAACTCCGAAAGTCGAGGCCATAACAGAACGAGGAGGTGTCTTCCAATTATTGCCTAAATGTAACTACATGCCTGGAATTTGTCGAATCGATCGATAATATGGCTGGCACTTAAATGTCACCATAACGTGTGTGTTTTGCGTTTATTTATCGTCGCTATCAGATGCCCATATGAGCGACGCCTCCTGAAGATATTAGTCATTTTAGAATGTTGGACGATAGTGTAATAATACAGACAGAGACCCGTTCCAGAGTCTCCTCTGGTTATTTTACGTGCACGGTGCAAATCACTGACACGAGACTTCGGCTTAAAGTCGCGTCTGAAAGACTGTTAATATTATTAGGGTCAGACGGGGGCTCGAACCTACGATCCCTGGATTCGCAGTCATGTATGCCTGCCTATCCACTGGACTACTAGTTCGTCTGTGAGCACATAACGTTACGTCTCATTAACTCGTAATTATTATACACCAGACCAATGACGATTATATATTATAATTATACACCAGACCAATGACAATTGTATATTATAATTATACACCAGACCAATGACGATTGTATATTATAATTATACACCAGACCAATGACGATTGTATATTATAATTATACACCAGACCAATGACGATTATATATTATAATTATACACCAGACCAATGACGATTGTATATTATAATTATACACCAGACCAATGACGATTATATATTATAATTATACACCAGACCAATGACGATTGTATATTATAATTATACACCAGACCAATGACGTATACTATAATTATACACCAGACCAATGACGATTATATATTATAATTATACACCAGACCAATGACGATTGTATATTATAATTATACACCAGACCAATGACGATTATATATTATAATTATACACCAGACCAATGACGATTGTATATTATAATTATACACCAGACCAATGACGATTGTATATTATAATTATACACCAGACCAATGACGATTATATATTATAATTATACACCAGACCAATGACGATTGTATATTATAATTATACACCAGACCAATGACGATTATATATTATAATTATACACCAGACCAATGACGATTATATATTATAATTATACACCAGACCAATGACGATTATATATTATAATTATACACCAGACCAATGACGATTATATATTATAATTATACACCAGACCAATGACGATTATATATTATAATTATACACCAGACCAATGACGATTATATATTATAATTATACACCAGACCAATGACGATTATATATTATAATTATACACCAGACCAATGACGATTATATATTATAATTATACACCAGACCAATGACGATTATATATTATAATTATACACCAGACCAATGACGATTGTATATTATAATTATACACCAGACCAATGACGATTATATATTATAATTATACACCAGACCAATGACGATTATATATTATAATTATACACCAGACCAATGACGATTATATATTATAATTATACACCAGACCAATGACGATTATATATTATAATTATACACCAGACCAATGACGATTATATATTATAATTATACACCAGACCAATGACGATTATATATTATAATTATACACCAGACCAATGACGATTATATATTATAATTATACACCAGACCAATGACGATTATATATTATAATTATACACCAGACCAATGACGATTGTATATTATAATTATACACCAGACCAATGACGATTATATATTATAATTATACACCAGACCAATGACGATTATATATTATAATTATACACCAGACCAATGACGATTATATATTATAATTATACACCAGACCAATGACGATTATATATTATAATTATACACCAGACCAATGACGATTATATATTATAATTATACACCAGACCAATGACGATTATATATTATAATTATACACCAGACCAATGACGATTATATATTATAATTATACACCAGACCAATGACGATTATATATTATAATTATACACCAGACCAATGACGATTGTATATTATAATTATACACCAGACCAATGACGATTGTATATTATAATTATACGCCAGACCAATGACGATTGTATATTATAAGTATACACCAGACCAATGACGATTGTATATTATAATTATACACCAGACCAATGACGATTGTATATTATAATTATACACCAGACCAATGACGATTATATATTATAATTATACACCAGACCAATGACGATTATATATTATAATTATACACCAGACCAATGACGATTATATATTATAATTATACACCAGACCAATGACTATTGTATATTATAATTATACACCAGACCAATGACGATTGTATATTATAATTATACACCAGACCAATGACGATTATATATTATAATTATACACCAGACCAATGACGATTATATATTATAATTATACACCAGACCAATGACGATTATATATTATAATTATACACCAGACCAATGACGATTATATATTATAATTATACACCAGACCAATGACGATTATATATCATAATTATACACCAAACCAATGACGATTATATATTATAATTATACACCAGACCAATGACGATTATATATTATAATTATACACCAGACCAATGATGATTATATATTATAATTATACACCAGACCAATGACGATTATATATTATAATTATACACCAGACCAATGACGATTGTATATTATAATTATACACCAGACCAATGACGATTGTATATTATAATTATACACCAGACCAATGACGATTATATATTATAATTATACACCAGACCAATGACGATTATATATTATAATTATACACCAGACCAATGACGATTATATATTATAATTATACACCAGACCAATGACGATTTGTTTATTTTTTCCCTCACTCAGTTTATCCGAAAATAAATTATTTTATTTTCTAAACTATGCGACACTCGCCCCCCCCCCCATAACAACCGAAACACACGTGAGTTTTACAGCTGGCGGTTTACTAATTTCGAGACATTCAAAATTATACAAACATGTATATGAACTATATTAACATGTATATGTGACAGTATGTAAATAAGGGGAACTAATCTAGGTTTTTAAAAGGCATTTCATATAGTTTGTTATCTCCCTTATTTCATTATTTCATAAGAGTATGAATACATATTTGGGAATTAAAGTATGACTGGGGTAATTGGGTGAAGGTACATCCGGGAATTGAGAGTCAGTGTTCCGGCCGCGGCGAGGTACACCCGGGACTTGAGAGTCAGTGTTCCGGCCGCGGTGAGGTACATCCGGGACTTGAGAGTCAGTGTTCCGGTCACGGTGAGGTACATCCGGGACTTGAGAGTCAGTGTTCCGGTCGCGGTGAGGTACATCCGGGACTTGAGAGTCAGTGTTCCGGCCGCGGTGAGGTACATCCGGGACTTGAGAGTCAGTGTTCCGGCCGCGGCGAGGTACATCCGGGAATTGAGAGTCAGTGTTCCGGCCGCGGCGAGGTACATCCGGGACTTGAGAGTCAGTGTTCCGGCCGCGGTGAGGTACATCCGGGACTTGAGAGTCAGTGTTCCGGTCACGGTGAGGTACATCCGGGACTTGAGAGTCAGTGTTCCGGTCGCGGTGAGGTACATCCGGGACTTGAGAGTCAGTGTTCCGGCCGCGGTGAGGTACATCCGGGACTTGAGAGTCAGTGTTCCGGCCGCGGTGAGGTACATCCGGGACTTGAGAGTCAGTGTTCCGGCCGCGGTGAGGTACATCCGGGAATTGAGAGTCAGTGTTCCGGCCGCGGCGAGGTACATCTGGGACTTGAGTCAGTGTTCCGGCCGCGGTGAGGTACATTCGGGACTTGAGAGTCAGTGTTCCGGCCGCGGTGAGGTACATCCGGGACTTGAGAGTCAGTGTTCCGGCCGCGGCGAGGTACATCCGGGACTTGAGAGTCAGTGTTCCGGCCGCGGCGAGGTACATCCGGGACTTGAGAGTCAGTGTTCCGGTCACGGTGAGGTACATCCGGGACTTGAGAGTCAGTGTTCCGGCCGCGGCGAGGTACATCCGGGACTTGAGAGTCAGTGTTCCGGCCGCGGTGAGGTACATCCGGGACTTGAGAGTCAGTGTTCCGGCCGCGGCGAGGTACATCCGGGACTTGAGAGTCAGTGTTCCGGCCGCGGTGAGGTACATCCGGGACTTGAGAGTCAGTGTTCCGGCCGCGGTGAGGTACATCCGGAACTTGAGAGTCAGTGTTCCGGTCGCGGTGAGGTACATCCGGGACTTGAGAGTCAGTGTTCCGGCCGCGGTGAGGTACATCCGGGACTTGAGAGTCAGTGTTCCGGCCGCGGTGAGGTACATCCGGGAATTGAGAGTCAGTGTTCCGGCCGCGGCGAGGTACATCTGGGACTTGAGTCAGTGTTCCGGCCGCGGTGAGGTACATTCGGGACTTGAGAGTCAGTGTTCCGGCCGCGGTGATGTACATCATATTGGATGCCAATGTTCATCTGGCCCCGAGGTTATAAAACATTTTTGATCTCAGCTCTAAACTCGACTCAAAACTCAAAACTCAAACTCACTGGAGTTTTGAGACAGAATCGTAGGTTATAAAACGTTTTGAGACTGTACTCAGTTGAGCATGAGATCATGCTCAACTGAGTTTAACTCTTTCGTATGGAGGCTTAAACAGCCATAACCGGAAGCGTCACGCAAAGCACAGATGGTCAGAGGCGGAAGAGCTTACGCTGATTGATTTAGTAATTCCACAAGAATAGATGTTGTATGTTACACAATGACTCCTGTGCAGGCTAGCACTGGCAGTGATATTGCAATTTGTCAAACATGTGAATTACTCACAAAACCTCAAAGTATTTACAAAAAAAGAAAAACAAATACAAAATATTTGTCCATTGAATCATGTACTGATGCATTTCTAGTATATAGTTCAGATTACATGTCTGCTCACCAGGTCGCTCCTCCACAACGTGCACGTCCTGACATAGACACAGCTCACAGCAGGAAAATGGGTCAAGGACTTCGCTGATGCCAGCCTCGTTATCGGAACAGAACAGGCCATGTGACTCAGTATGAGTAGCCTCAAAGTAACTTCCCTACGTGGCGAGACAGCAATGCTCGGTGCTGTAGATGGCGGGTAGCTGGCGGGCGGCGGGTGTTGTAGCCTGATCCTGGTGTAGATGGTGGGTAGCTGGCGGCGAGTGTTGTAGCCTGATCCTGGTGTAGATGGTGGGTAGCTGGCGGCGAGTGTTGTAGCCTGATCCTGGTGTAGATGGCGGGTAGCTGGCGGCGGGTGTTTTAGTCTGATCCTGGTGTAGATGGCGGGTAGCTGGCGGCGAGTGTTGTAGCCTGATCCTGGTGTAGATGGTGGGTAGCTGGCGGCGAGTGTTGTAGCCTGATCCTGGTGTAGATGGCGGGTAGCTGGCGGCGGGTGTTGTAGCCTGATCCTGGTGTAGATGGTGGGTAGCTGGCGGCGGGTGTTGTAGCCTGATCCTGGTGTAGATGGCGGGTAGCTGGCGGCGGGTGTTGTAGCCTGATCCTGGTGTAGATGGCGAGTAGCTGGCGGCGGGTGTTGTAGTCTGATCCTGGTGTAGATGGCGGGTAGCTGGCGGCGGGTGTTGTAGCCTGATCCTGGTGTAGATGGCGGGTAGCTGGCGGCGGGTGTTTTAGTCTGATCCTAATGTAGATGGCGGGTAGCTGGCGGCGGGTGTTTTAATCTGATCCTGATGTAGATGGCGGGTAGCTGGCGGGCGGGTGTTTTAGTCTGATCCTGATGTAGATGGCGGGTAGCTGGCGGGCGGGTGTTTTAGTCTGATCCTGGTGTAGATGGCGGGTAGCTGGCGGCGGGTGTTGTAGCCTGATCCTGGTGTAGACGGCGGGTAGCTGGCGGCGGGTGTTGTAGCCTGATCCTGGTGTAGATGGCGGGTAGCTGGCGGCGGGTGTTGTAGCCTGATCCTGGTGTAGATGGTGGGTAGCTGGCGGCGGGTGTTGTAGCCTGATCCTGGTGTAGATGGCGGGTAGCTGGCGGCGGGTGTTGTAGCCTGATCCTGGTGTAGATGGCGAGTAGCTGGCGGCGGGTGTTGTAGTCTGATCATGGTGTAGATGGCGGGTAGCTGGCGCGGGTGTTGTAGTCTGATCCTGGTGTAGATGGTGGGTAGCTGGCGGCGGGTGTTGTAGCCTGATCCTGGTGTAGATGGCGGGTAGCTGGCGGCGGGTGTTTTAGTCTGATTCTGATGTAGATGGTGGGTAGCTGGCGGCGGGTGTTGTAGCCTGATCCTGGTGTAGACGGCGGGTAGCTGGCGGCGGGTGTTGTAGCCTGATCCTGGTGTAGATGGCGGGTAGCTGGCGGCGGGTGTTTGAGCCTGCTCCTGGTGTAGATGGCGGGTAGCTGGCGGCGGGTGTTTGAGCCTGATCCTGGTGTAGATGGCGGGTAGCTGGCGGCGGGTGTTTGAGCCTGATCCTGGTGTAGATGGCGGGTAGCTGGCGGCGGGTGTTGTAGCCTGATCCTGGTGTAGATGGCGGGTAGCTGGCGGCGGGTGTTTGAGCCTGCTCCTGGTGTAGATGGAGGGATGCGGCTTCTACGCTACCGTAGCGACGAGGACCTCAGCGAAGACACCGGAACCAGTATTGCTGCTGTGAGCTGACAAATGGTGGAGGGTGTGAGGAAGGGACCGTTTACAGAAATAATAATAATAATGTGACAGTATGTAAATAAGGGAAACTAATCTAGTTTTATAAAAGTCATTTCGTATAGTTTGTTATTTCATTATTTCATAAGAGTATGAATACATCATTATTTGGGAACTGAAGTATGACTGGGGTAATTGGGTTTACCGCCAGATTTGATATTCACTCAGTTGTCAGGTTCTTTGGAGATCAGTCATACATTTATTTACTTGCTGTGTATAGAATGTTTTAACAATGATCTACAGTTTTATTCAGGTTAGTTTCCTTCTGATGAATTGTGCATTTGTCTGGTAATAATGCATGTATGCAGTATTATTTGTTTGGTAAATAAGTGATTAGCTGCAATGGTTTTGAGCACCGGTTTGTTTACTAGAGTCCGATAATGTTGATCGCGTTTCTGTATGTTTATATTTCCGCGGGGAATGATATTTACGGTTGGAATGAATACTTTCAAAGTAGCAGTGAAATCTATTACTCTATGCATGTTACACATCTATCATTCTATGTACTCTGCACGTTTGCCACATTCTGTTATTTGCAGTAACAAGACTTAACACTACTGGCACTGCACGATTGAGAGGAACAGAGAGGCTGTGAAAGCTTAGACCCATAGTTTGGTGAGTGATATGTGTGTGTGTTAATGTTATGTACAGTGAATGTCCCATAGTGGAACATACACATATGGAGTCTATGCCCAGGTTGAACCATAGCCACTAGTCACTACACTAGTCACTAAACTAGTCACTATAACGAAGATATTATACTTTAAGTAATATGTATGTAATTGTTGATGTGCTATGATTGTTATATATATATGTATGATTGATTGTTGTAGGTATTATATAATGGGATGATGTGATCATGTATTTAATGTCGATTATTATTATGTACCTTTCAGAGTGAGGCTTATAGCCTTATCATCATCATCATCATCATCATCATCATCATCATCATCATCATCATCATCATCATCATCATCATCATATCGTACCTACTCCTGGATCACATACCAAATAAAGACAAGATATATACGAACCCTCATATAGTCATTGTCTATGGACATGAATGTAGAGTGAAGTACCCCCATAACCCACTACTATAACAATACTCATCATCATCATCATCATACACAGGAACAATTAAAGTACATTAACACCATTTGTCTTGACCAAACACGACACTGCGGTCATTGGTTGTCATCTCTCTGATGAGCAATTTAGGCTGATGCTAGCTTTCAACACCTCGGGCAAATTGTCTGAAGTAGATACTCATTACTGAGCCCTTGTTTTTTTAAAACTATTTTACAACGATTGCGAAGCAAGTTTTAACAACCTATATTAATCAATCTCGTTGAAAGCGTTGTTGTGTATGGCAGGTTCTACAAACATCGAATGTCGAGCAAGTCGAGAAGGTTTTGAGCAACTGATTTGACTACATATATAACTTCAAAGTAATATGCACCAAATATGCATGTGCATAAGTACATGCCTGCTTAAGCTGCGGTAGCCTACATCAACATATCCACTGTTATAAGCATAGGGTTTCAGTTTAATTGTTAAATGGCTTTAAGCATGGTATTACAATATGCACCAACTTTGATCCACCAATATTCAAATTGAGGCCCTTATGCTATGTCATAAGCAAAATGCTCAATTTGTACAATTTTGGCCGGTTTTTGGTCAATTTTAAAGTCAAAATAAAATTTAAAGGGTCTATATTCATAATCTACATGCACAGTTCTATTTCGAACTCTAACTACCTCAATATCACGCCCTTAGTACAATATATATAAAAAAATGTTATCTGATAATTTTAAATATGTTTAGTTGGAGCGGATTACCATCCTGGTATAGTCTCAACAAGTACATATTCATCTTAAACCTAAATATTCTTGTACATGAGTATGCTTCATTAGATACTCAAGTTCCTAAGTTAAGGTTATGTAATTATCTACCTCATTCATCTTGTTAGGACACTCAACTTGACCATGTGGTTGAATTGAGGCCCTAACTTTCCTACATAATAAAGTACGACAGAAATGTCTATTAACATTAACATGTTATTGACTTGGACAGAACTATTATTCTGACCAGGCCCTGTCAGTACTCTCCTTGAGGCCCTTCTCCTATGGCACAAGGAAATATCCAAAATCACAAATTTTCCATAGTAATTTGGTAAATTCCACTACCATACATGGATATTATTATTTGTATACACCTTGGTACATTGAACCTACTATCCTGTAGACTATCTACCACATAATTGTTATATCAACACAGTATTTGGACAAATGCCATCTGAAGTTTCAATATGCAGTTGGACATTTCTATTTACCGACTCTGTGCAGCCATACAGCAAAATTGTGTAATTTCAATCAATGATCTAATGATCATCTGATTAAATTATCTAGAGTTTTTAGTGTTATCTATTAAAGTTAACATTATGTTAACAAAGTTTGAACACATGTAGAACAATTTTCGTCATAGGCGTCCATATCCGTAGCTTATCGATACCCGATATCCATGACTGACCACTACCTCACCTGTACGCAACAGCTGATCATTTTACATTAAATTACATAGCAAACTGATTGTAATCTCTAAATAACGTCTTCGTTGTTAAAATTATCAAATTATTCCTGTTATAGCCGTATTCATCATTCAATTGTCTTTTATTTGGTCTAAATTATGACAAAATAAGTATTTGGGAAATTGCTTCCATTTTGCCTTAAATGTGATACACTTAGGCCTCTATATAAATTATACAGATTATGTGGAAACATTGTGTTCATCCATATTTGATGATTGATTGAACATGGGGTTAAGTACAGCACAAAATTATTCCTGTTATAATGGTGAGCCATATTTCTTACTCTTTACAGAGATACCAAATAATGTATATTTGAACAATGTTCAGTTGCTTCCAATTGCGTTTGAAAATGACAAATATTTTAACGGCCGTGTCGATTTGCCCTGAAATATTCTAAGTCCGCAACAAATTTATCGGCTTTTATGTTTGAGCATATATGGACATAGGGAATCGGAAATACCAAATAATATACAATTTAATGAAAATGTTGTACACCTATTAATGAATATCATAATATAATTGGGGATTTTGTGTGTTTTACCTTTTTTCGACAATGTAATTAAATTCCAATGTGACTACAATTACAGAAAATAAAATCTATAGATTTAGTTTTTTCTGTATGTATATATTCTTTATTTCTGTCTCATTAATGTGCATTCATATAACTGATTTCCTAAAACATTTCTTAATTGCGTATTGGCGCTTTATTTCCATTTCAGTATTTCAAATATTTTCGTTTTAGGCATAATTTAATTGTTGCTCGGTCTTACTAGTTTTCATCTTTATTAAAATCTCATCTCTGTACATATGTATATAACGGGAAAAAACATTAAGCATATAAACACGTGTCCCCTTTGATGGTAGTCATGGTTCAATAATAATTAACGGGATTTTTCGACAAAACAAAAACTGCAATAATAACAATGTGTTAGTTTAAACGTATTTGAGAGGTAAGCGGGTGAAAGTCCATTTTTCATCTTATAACAATGTGTTAAATTACCACTGTCGACCAATTTCCTGTAGAACACGAATTTGAAGCCATTGAAAGGTCCCTAGCTGGCCCCAATTCCACCGGAAACAGGGCCATAATTAACAAGGTGTTATGGTATTGTGTAAATTTTGAAACTACTGGTGTCCTTGGCATATCACTCATTCGACTGTTTCACATTGCTTGTAATAACAAATCTGGAGACTGTCACTATGTCTGAATATACATATCTCCGTAACAGAAATACTGAAAGGTTATTTGAATAATTATGATAGTCTCTTATAGTTCAGTTATGAGCGGCAATATACTGATTTTATTGTGAACTGTATAAAGTTGTATATATATGCTTGTATGTTGATGAGACTTAAATAAATAAAAAATAAAGAATATACGCAATGTAGATGTGTATAACATAATTTTGACATATACTAAATACCTGACTTCTTAAAAGAAAATTAAATGAAATATTATATTAGAGCTTGTCCTCCGTGCTCGTATCACTTGTATATAATAATATGTTATTCAATTGATTGATTGCTAGATATGATTATGTATACAATTTTATTTACATTATATTATTATTATTATACACTCCACAAAAAATCCTAATCGTGGTGTTTTATATTATTTGAAGCAAACTAATAACCATAACATATCAGTATTCATTTGATCTTATTTGATGCATTTTATTACAGATCTTTATGCGATGAATCGCTGAATAATAATCTGGAATAAAATGATTTAATGACGATATGAAACTATTTATATTATAGTTATTAGTTTGCTCCAAATATTATAAAACACCGTTTACAAATGTTGTTGGAGTATATGTATGCATGTATGTTTCTATGAAATGTACTTATGTATAAATGTCTATTCAGTTCAACATTCTTGAATTAAGCACTGTAATGTTATGGTTATATATTTTAACGTCCATATTTATTATTATTAACCTTTAGACATTTTATCTATTAAGACCACCGCCGAAATACATTGTACTATTTCATCCATGTTTAATCAACTGTCAGTTTTGACATATTTCAGATAAGATACTGTGTATTTGGTGAAATAAAATCTTCTTAATACTTCGAAATAAACTTCTGTTCTATTCTATTATTCCCAAATATAAAAATATCACCAATCATGCCCGGTATATACAATACAAGAGATAACCTATGAGATAATAGCTCTGATTACAAAATTACCCTCAACAGCGATATTTGTGATAAACGAAGCGTAAACGTGGGTGCCAACTGACGCGTGACGACTGACCATTAATGATAATCAAGATATTTGGCGAAGTATTATCTACTAAGGGGATTAACTCAATTGTGAATTGGTTGACTTTGCAGTATTTTACAGAGTAACTACACTTGCCCAATGATGATTATAGTTGCGTATGAACTTCAAGAAGTAATCTTCAGTAATTCTAAAACTGAAGCCCAAATGCTATGACACTAGTCATTAGCCCAAATTTACGTCTTTTCTAAAAATTCTTCATTACTTATTTTATTATATTATATTTTTGGTACACATATCACACATTGTACAACCTACTATGGAATTAGTTTTATGTAAATATTTTTAGGGGCAACCCATGATAGTCTAGTTTGGTGATACTAATATATGTTAAAAAAGTTAACCAAACATCATAGTAGGCTGATACCTCTAACGGTTTAGTCGTTTGTGATAGGTGAAGTTCTCTATCATGTTGACATTTTCCATAACTATGGAAGATATTTTACTACCAGTTATATATCTGTATGACTGGTAGTAACTATATGTACTTGGGATCTATCAACTAAATATCTTAGTACAGATACATATTAAGATAGTCCATGAATTTTAATCTTCGTAGCAACTTCAATACTGCTGTGCACTACACATGGTAAACGGGCACCTGCCATATCTAGGCAATTTGGCAGGTTATCGAGTCAACATTTTGATAGATTGTCCGTAAGGCACTTACCTTTCATTGTTTCTAAGGTTCGTGTCATGCTTTTCGTTACCTGAACATAATTGCTTTATTGTTCAAACTTTTGCGGTTTCGACCTGGGCAAGAATTGCTTTGTTGCAATTAACGTTCTCATAGCCTGGACATTCTTGCTTGTTTTTTTTGTTTTTTTGTGTGCTCATTCTTTATCCGCACCACAGTCTTAACTATTTATTTACTTATGGCTCTTGTTATTACTTATTTTCCCACTTTTGATACAATACTTTTCTGTTCAGTTGACGATTATGATCACATGCTTAGGTGAGCGAATTCAGCTGTTCTTACAGCTCCTCTAACATATGAAAATAATGTAATTTGTATGCTTATATATAATTATGCATGTTTATGTTGATCTCTTTGTAAATATGTTGTAATCTTCACATATTGGAGGAAAAAATAAATATCTATCTATCTAATCTAATCTAATCTAATCTAATCTAATCTAATCTAATCTAATCTAATCTAATCTAATCTAATCTAATCTAATCTAATCTAATCTAATCTAATCTAATCTAATCTAATCTAATCTAATCTAATCTATCTATCTATCTATCTATCTATCTATCTATCTATCTATCTATCTATCTATCTATCTATCTATCTATCTATCTATCTATCTATCTATCTATCTATCTATCTATCTCTATCTATCTATCTATCTATCTATCTAATCTAATCTAATCTATCTAATCTAATCTAATCTAATCTAATCTAATCTATCTATCTATCTAATCTAATCTAATCTAATCTAATCTATCTATCTATCTAATCTAATCTAATCTAATCTAATCTAATCTATCTATCTAATCTAATCTAATCTAATCTAATCTAATCTAATCTAATCTAATCTAATCTAATCTATCTAATCTAATCTAATCTATCTATCTATCTATCTATCTAATCTAATCTAATCTATCTATCTAATCTAATCTAATCTAATCTAATCTAATCTAATCTAATCTAATCTAATCTAATCTAATCTATCTATCTAATCTAATCTAATCTAATCTATCTAATCTAATCTATATCTAATCTAATCTAATCTAATCTAATCTAATCTAATCTAATCTAATCTAATCTAATCTAACTAATCTAATCTATCTAATCTAATCTAATCTATCTATCTAATCTAATCTAATCTAATCTCTAATCTAATCTAATCTAATCTATCTATCTAATCTAATCTAATCTAATCTAATCTATCTAATCTAATCTAATCTACTATCTATCTAATCTAATCTATCTAATCTAATCTAATCTAATCTAATCTAATCTAATCTATCTATCTAATCTAATCTAATCTATCTAATCTAATCTAATCTAATCTAATCTATCTAATCTAATCTATCTATCTAATCTAATCTAATCTATCTAATCTAATCTAATCTAATCTAATCTAATCTATCTAATCTAATCTAATCTATCTATCTAATCTAATCTAATCTAATCTAATCTAATCTATCTAATCTAATCAATCTAATCTAATCTAATCTAATCTAATCTAATCTATCTAATCTATCTAATCTAATCTATCTCTAATCTAATCTAATCTAATCTAATCTAATCTAATCTAATCTATCTAATCTAATCTATCTAATCTAATCTAATCTAATCTAATCTAATCTAATCTAATCTAATCTAATCTAATCTAATCTAATCTAATCTAATCTAATCTAATCTAATCTAATCTAATCTAATCTAATCTATCTATCTATCTATCTATCTATCTATCTATCTATCTATCTATCTATCTATCTATCTATCTATCTATCTATCTATCTATCTATCTATCTATCTATCTATCTATCTATCTATCTATCTATTCTCGTTCGCGCGAACGTAAAATTGTTTGTTTACATTTGCAGAGGTCAGTCAGTGCACATTCCTGAGCGCTGGTTCTTATTTGCTCAAGGACACCTGCTATTTTTCACACCGGTTTGTGTGACTAGCTAACTACTTGCCATTAAGTCTTACTTTTAATTTTCGTAGTAATATCTTTATTGATATCTATTAGTACAACCCTCAACGGGCAACGCAGTCTATATGTTGCAGGTTTGACTATGTGCTACTAGGGATCTTGGGATATATGAAGGACACACCTATGAGCTGTTGATTTTCTTCTGACAGACAGTGCCCTTCTACCTTCTTCCTTCTTACTACTGTGTTTAATCTATCTCTACCTTATGCAGCCCATTATAAATCACCTACTCTAAATACATTTTGGTGATGGGGTATGCTGTTATAAAAATATACCCGAAGATTCCTAATTAAGGTCAAACCTGTCTCTATATTATTTATCTGCTGTTATGGCTAAACTAGTTATTTTTTTATATGTTGTTTTCTGGATCAATCAGAGTTCCATGCATATATCTCATTGGTCCACTCCTTCTAATTTCTTGTTCATTTTGTTTAGGACACACATTTCAAAAATCTAGTGTGTGTCCTTGTCATCTCCTACACTGGTTTGAATGCTACTTAGAATCAAATATTTGCACGGTTTTTATCTCACCAAGGACATACGGTATAAATCGGCTATAGAACGGACTAACAAACTATTTACTAACCAACTTATGTCTAAATCTTCTTAGAATTAGTAATTGCACCGGGTAATTTCTTCACCAGGTCTACCTCCGACCCCCGTTGGTACACAATCGTGTGCGGGCGGGGGTGGGAGATATGAAAACCGAACACACTCTGAGATTGTTGCAACCCACATAGCCCTCTAAACACCATAGCATTGTAATTTTATTAGTTTATTAACTATCTATTTGTCTTCCGCTAATGTCGAACCCCTCGCGGTTCTTTAATCATCTTAGCTTCTTTAGTCGCCCAAATGCATTTATGCGGTGGCGACTAAATTTATATAGTTAGTTATGCACCAACTATGCATGTGCATAGTTACATGCCTGCTTAAGCTGCGGTAGCCTACATCAACATATCCACATCCATCCTTATATAGGCAGGTCATTGAAACGTTTAATGATACAAACCTCACCCAAATGGTTAACATCCCCACCCGTGAAAACAACATCCTGGATTTATTCCTTACAACTAACCCCAGTTTAGTAAACCAGGTCAATATTCTACCTGGCATCAGTGATCATAATGTAGTCGAAATAAAAGTCAACACATCCGCAAGGATATGTTATCAAAAGCCTCGCAGGATTCCACTCTACAAGAAAGCAAACTGGCAGGCCATTAAACAGTCATTATGTGACTATCACCAGGTTATGACCAACGAATGTAAATATACCGCACTAAACACTGAAGAGCTATGGGAACATTTCTCTCATGCTCTAAACACCCTTACAGATAAATGGATTCCATCCAAACAGTCATCGTTAAGAGATCACCTACCCTGGGTCAATCAGAGTGTTAAGCGAATGATTAGAAGGCGAAATAGGGCCTTTAAAAACACTAGGAAGTTAAGTACGCCCTCAATCCAGGGATCGCAGGTTCGATCCCCTGTCTGGCCCTAATAAAATTAACAGTCTTTCAGATGGGACTTTAAACCGAGGTCTCGTGTCGGTGCTGTACACCGTGCACGTAAAAGAACCAGAGGAGACTCTGTAATGGGTTTCTGTCTGTTTCATTGCACTATCCTTCAAAATCTAAAGTGACTAATCTCTTCAGGAGGCGTCGCTCATATGGGCAACCGGTAGCGACGATAAATAAACGTAAAACACTCAGTCCAGTATACATCATTTGATAATGTAGCGGAAATGATATTCTGACTGGGTAAATCCATTCTCTTGGCAAAGATATAGACATGTATAAAGACTGCATTTAAGCTTTTACGGAGATGTAGCACCGTTAAACGTCATAACTCCACTAATCGTTATAAGACCGCTAACATCATAAACAATTCCGCCATACGTCATAAGACCGTTACACGTCATAAAATATTCCGCTAAACGTCATTAAAATACGCAATACGTCAAATAAAAAATGCGCTAAACGTCATAACATTCCCGGCAAACGTCATACATATTTTTTATTTGCTAAATTAAATATTGTTCTTGATTTTTGTTTCATTGTCAACTGCTCTGTCGAATGTCGAACTAACTACTTAAAACGTGTCATTCTTTTTCATTTCATCACGAAGTTGGCTTATGTTTCATACGAGAAGTTTGAAAGAACCTCTCCATGAGATAATCCTTAATTTTTTCTTGTGCTAAATAAACGCGTTCATCCGTGACTACCATTGTACAGATTAAAAATCTACACGTGCAGCTTGGAAAACGAATTACCCGTACTTCTCGAATTCTGTGTGTTATTCTGTCTCCATACTATACCGGAATATGGAGAAATGGAAAGAATGACTTTCGAGCAACCGAATGGTAGTCTGAATTTTGATTGGCGGATTATTCGTAAGGTAGGTGTAACTTGTTATCCATATTAAGGCCTAAATAAAATATGTGTTTGTTTACGATCTCTACCTACACTATTTTATCCCCGAGACTAAAGATATACTTTATTGATACTTTATTTATTTTACAACGTTTTGGTGTGGCGTCCGTGGTCCAGTGGTAGAGCGTCGGATATGGAATCGAACGGTCCCGGGTTCGATACTCGGTCAGGCCACGTATGTAGTGTCATGAGCAAGGCACCTCACACACATTGCTTAGTACAGATTAATCGCTTAGGTCGGCTAAGTCTGCCCAGGAAAACATGTCTAAGTCCCCGCGAGGGGTTTGACATTAAAGGAACATACATACATACAACGATTGTTAAGCAAGTTTGAACAACTTATATTAATCACTTTCGTTGGCGCGGATGAAAGCGTATATGTGGTCATTCATGTGGGAGGAAATCGGAGTACCCGAAGAAAACCCACCTGTCCGATCTGGCGACCACCGTACCATCTCACATACTTCCCTGTCCGAGGATCGAACCCGGGTCGCACTGGTGAGATGCGAGCGCGCTAACCACTGCGCTAATCGGACAGCCAAATTAAGATATTGGACCGAAACCTATTAACTCTTTCAGCGCCGAATAAATTCAGAGCATGTGCAAACAACATAGATCCAGGATCTATGTTGTTTGCTATTCGGACAGGTGCTTCAGCTCCACTGTCTGAAGACCAATCAGCATATAGCCTGATCAGGATCTGTGTTGCTTGCTATACGGACAGATGCTTCAGCTCCACTATCTGAAGAGCAATCAGCATATAGCCTGATCAGGATCGGACAGGTACTTCAGCTCCACTGTCTGAAGAGCAATCAGCATATAGCCTGATCAGATGGCATGTTCTGTTCAGTTCGATCGGGTTCTCTACTTTTTTACAAAGTCGCTTTTATGCGACATTGACGGTGAAAAAGTTAAGGACTATAACAGTCAAAATCGTGTTATATATTATGTAACAATCAAACGAGTTATGTACCTACTCAATATTGTTAACCCAAACTCTCTTTAGACATAATTAAGATTCCTAGATTTCTGTGTTTTGTCTTATTTTGTCAAATGTGTTAAAGCGACAGCGACACTACATCAGTGAAAATGTAAATTTCTACAGAATGTATTTTCCTATTATATGGTATAATTTGTTTATTTCAACTAATAAACAAACGTCGTATACGCGGCTTGTTGACATAAAATAATGTAAATAGGGTCGATGTCCATGCGTAATGTAACTCGTGCATCCTGAATAACACGATCTATGGTACATATTTACCGTTATATCTCACATTTGTGCCTGTGCATATTTATTTGGAGACTAATCTTAGTGAAATGATCTCATTGATGACATTATCTCGCGTTTTGAGTCCGATGACAATCACACGGCAATTCAGGAGCGCGGCATTTCCCCTAGTTGTTGATCGAGTGTCTCGGAGGCGGTCGCATAGTGGGGATGTATATCTCGTAACCGCTGCCTGCTTGTACGGGCCCGTGTGTCCACGGCGCCTCAATTTTGAAAGTTGATAGACCGCAAACACACTGTTTATTGATTCAATGTTTAGTGTTCGAATGTATTCGGACGAATTTGTAGTAGCAATGCATTTATACGGGAACAAATGCATTTCCGCTTTAATCTTTCGCTACCATTTGCCAATCAGTATTTCGCACAAGCCACGTTTTTATAGACTGTAACTGTTCTGTGTTAATACTCTTGATGGCGTAGATATCAATGTTGTATTATCGAACACTAAGCATGGTCTAGATACGTTAATCAACTTGTGTTATATGAACTCTAAACATGAACGGTATCTCTACAACGCTACCAAATGCAATACTGTTGTATTCAATGACACAAATGCAATACTGTTGTATTCAATGACACCATGAGTACAGAGAGATACTGGAAACTGGGTGATGAAACCAAACCTTTCATGAAACCAGCAGTTACCTCCATCTAGGCGTCCAATGTAATAAAGACCTAGATTTAAGTGAAAATATAGCTACAAGTTGTGATCGGTTGCGTAAATCCTTCTTCAGCATTGTAGACTGTGGTATTTATAGAAACGGCCTGCATCCTGCAACTTGTAAAAATATATACGAATCCATTGTACTACCAAAAGCATTATATGGGAGCGAATTGTGGAACGGTGTCACCGATACCCAGTTACTCCCCTTGCGAAAATTGCATAGACTGTATCAAACGTATTCAATCTATCCCTACATCTACTAGAACGGATATAGCATTAAGCTGTCTCGGTATATATCCTATAGTCCAGCTGACAGATAAACCGGCGGAAACTTCTACTATTTGGTCAACTCTGTCGATTAGATACCAAGTTTAAAACCAAAGACGTGTTTGTGCATAGAACCACATCATTCATGACATCTCCCAAAAGTGCAAAAGGTTTTATCCCCGATATATATAGAATTCTAGGAAAATATAATCTGACACAGTTCTTCTTAGATTACTTACACGATGGTATATTCCCGAGCGTAGGTGTATGGAAATATAATGTTAAACTGGCAATAAAAAACCAGGTAGTATTCGACTGGAATAGTAGGTTACTTTGCGATACAAGTTTAAATACTTTCTCCCTAGTCCAGTCAGAATATGAAACTTGTAACCTATGGAATTTCTGTAGAGAATACACATACCTACAGCCACATTGTACATCCGTCTTTATCCTAATGTGTAGGTTTTTCTCTCATAAATACGATATACAGTGTATGAAATGTCACTTGGTCACAGACGAGATTAGCAGACATATACTGTTGTTTTGCCCATTTAATGACAAATGGAGAACCACACTCTGGATGAAACTCTCTAAGTCTCTAGGTACCAGTACCTTTAAAAGTCTCTGCTCACTCTCACCAGATCTGCAACTCATTGAAATGTTCCGTGGCTTTACAGCATTTCAATTGACAGACGATCAGAGAGTAGCAAGCTTTAAAGTGTTTTTACAATCTGCCTATTACATGAATTGGTTATGAGACAGTACTAAAGCAAGTATATGTACCAGCATCCCTATCTACGCTACTCTGCACATAACTCTCTTATAGTTTCGTTTCGGTAAGGGGGTAACACTTGCAGTAATGTAAGAGATACTGTAACAATTGAATTTATTTTCGGTATGCTTTATACATGTAGTATAAGCGAGTAATACAATATTACAGTGATATGTATATGTTTGTATTGGTATAATATATGTATACGCATGTGTGTATGTATACGTATGTATGTATATGTATGTATATATATATACATGTGTGTATATGCGTGTATTATGTATATATACATATGCTTGGTGTGTGTATATATGTATACGTGTGTGTTATTATATGGTACTACACATCGCCTGTTGCGATTATATATAGAATATGTATATAAGCGTTTATTTCTGTTACTTACTTTCCTTATAACATTGTAATATATTTCACTGTTGTAATTGTTCTTGTAATATGTGAATTGTATGCTCTTCAATACTGGAGGATAAATAAAGAATATATATATATCAGGAAGTTGCTTCCATACATTTGGTAAATATAATTATGCTGACAGTGGCGTAGCTAGACACCTCCCAATGTGTACGCAACCAAATAGGGTATATTCCGGGAAAACTTGTTTTGCTAGAACTTCTGCTGTGCCATCTAGTGGCATTTCAGCACCATAATGAGATATATTCTGTCTCTACACGGTAGCTTCAATAGACACAATGTAAATATCAACAATGCGAAATGTGTATGCTGCTCGAAAACATTATAGCTATACAAAGGTTAACACAATGTGAATGCATTAGTTTACTCTACTGTGTCAAATCTTCTAATATCTAATGTACCATGTTTTTATTGCATATTTTAAGTTTTTATTTTATCAATATTTTGAACAATGTGTATGCAACTGCGTACAGGTAGCTACGCATCTGGCTGATATTACTTGGCAACATTAAACTGAGACCCATCAATCACCGCCAAAGCCTTCGTCAGTTTCCGTGAAATACGACCAGGACATGCGTTAGGTTTTTACCGTTAATATTTGAATCAAGTCAGTAAGTAAGTGTACCATAATCTAAAGCTCATAGTTTACTTCGGAAATCCGATTATTAACGAAGTAAGTTCACGGAATATGCAAATGTCTCATTTTAATATTGCCAAACAATATAGATTTCCAATTTGCTTGTGTATTGTTTATTAAAGTGTTTATTCATTTGATTTTCATTGCACCTAATTACTATCAAATGATACATTTACGTTCTTCGGATGATACTAATTATACTACGTGTTATGCCACTCGTATGGCTGTTCTATTTCCTCCATTGACATATACTGTTCGATTCATCCCGAAATGCATACCGACCTTTCAGTTGGAATCCTTTGTTTTTACAGTTGTTCCCTAACCCGATGTTGCGTTATGAAAAATGTGATTTTATCCAAATCATGTTAGTTACTAGTAATTGATGAAAACACCGTTTTTTACCCATTGGAAATACTGCTGGATATCTGTCGAGATATAATAAGATAATAATTATAATATGAGAACGTGGAAACAATTGATAGCATGTTATGCAAAGGAAACTAGGATAATAACGGAGGAAACACACGGAGGAAACACATTAAAAGGACCTATATACTTTTGGGGAGTATTCAGGGGCAGTAACCTACCGACATCTCTCATTATAGACTTATGTTGAAGCTTGTGTTTGGTATTGTTGACCTGTCAACAGTAATATTGACCTCAGCCACGCAGTCCGATCACTTCCAAGGTCTCACTATATTACTTTCAGGCAGGTGTGTTTTTTTTAGTTTGTACAAATTTTATTTTCAGTTTGATTCAGTTTTTACAACGTTAGATTAATCGCTCTCAAGATCTCATTGCCGCCAAGAGTATGAGAATAACAAACAAAAAACCACTTGAATAGATATAATTACAAAGAGATCAATTCAACTGTGCCCTTCTAGTCTTCTACATGTATACAATATTACCAAAAGATATACATACGGCTTTTCATACTATACATAATAGTGTATAACATTTCTGAATGCTCGACCTTCACAATAGAAATAATAAATTTTCTTTTGTAGCTTTTTAAAAAACACAAACCAAGACCATTATCAAGCAAATGGTAGTCACGCAGTTATTGAAAATAGGTTATTTATTACCGGTACATACCAACGGTACATACCAACGTAGTGTCTAAATATTTCATAGACATATAAATTATACTCACACGAAAAAGAAAGTGTGCACTTGGTTAGCGGGAAAATTATAAACTTATATTCACACGTAAAACAATGTTCTGATAATGATCAAATTTCAATTAAAAATAAAACATCGTGCAGCCAATACATTTTTGCACATTTTGATACCAAATTTAGTTTAAACTTTATTTATTTTACAACGATTGCGAAACAAGTTTTAACAACTTATATTAATCACTCTCGGTGGCGCCGATGAAAGCGTATATGTGGTCATTTGTGTGGGAGGAAACCGGAGTACCCGAAGAAAATCCACCTGTCCGATCTGGCGACCACCGTACCATCTCACATACTTCCCGGTCCGACGATCGAACCCGGGTTGCATTGGTGAGAAGCGAGCGCGCTAATCACTGCGCTAATCGGACAGATACCAAATTTGCCTATTTATTGCTTCTATATAATTATTATATAAAGTATAACATTTTCCCTCTAATCAAGTGCACACTTTCTTTTTCGTGTGAATATAAAAAATTATATACTTATCAGTATATAGCAATCAGCATGTAGCCTGACCAAACGGCATGTTCTGTTCTGTCCTATCGGGTTCTCTACTTTTTTACAAAGTCGCTTTTATGCGACATTGGCGGTGAAAGAGTTAAATCAGTTCAAAATACAGCTTGTGCATTGGCATTATTTATAGCTTTGCAAACACATTTTGTTTAAATTTTGAGGCCACTTTTCGGGTAACCCCGTTTATTTCTTTCTTGTATGTACATAAAAAGCATTTACACAATGTTACAACATAAATGATATCATAAGACGTTTGCCTTCCATGTATATACACAAAAGGGTTATTTATGGATAAGTAGGCAGGTTAACAAACCACACATCCACAGAAACCTATGTTTACAATTGTTTTATTGTGTACCCACTAAAACATTTACACACTGACTCGATATCAACGAACCAGTAAACGATGTGGGTGAAGTTAGCAGTGAGCAGTGTACTGCCAGTGTACTGCTGTACTGCTGGCAGTGAGCAGTGTACTGCTGTACTGCTGGCAGTGAGCAGTGTACTGCTGTACTGCTGGCAGTGAGCAGTGTACTGGTGTACTGCTAGCAGTGAGCAGTGAGCAGTGAGTAGTGTAATCCAGCAGTGAATTATGTATTCTAGTAGTGTATGATGTGTATATGCCAAATTTCGAAAAACAAAAAATAATAAAAAAATGTTTTTTATTTTTTTACTGCCAGTGTATTCGAACTGAAGTTACACACCTTCATAATATCACGCAGAAACGGCAAGTCCAAGCTTGTGTGTTATCTTAACTTAAACTACAACAAAACATGAAATGCATGCAGCACGCACAATTAGCCACAACATTCAAATATACACATTATATCAATATCCCTTTCATAGAAAATTCAAAGCGAGTTGCAATTAAATTTTAATCTTTTCTTCAAAACCAGTATTTGAATGAACCGCCCAATTCATGGACAAAAGATAGACCGTCACAAGAGATCTTTTTTGACGATCTGACATTTCAATTACCAGATTATGATCTGCACTGTTCGCACTGGAAAAAAAATCAAACCAATCTGTAATACGACAAAACAAAGGTAATGGTCTTTAAGAAAGGTGGTTCAATCCCAAGAAATACTGTGTTTTATTATGATGGTCAACAAATTGATATAGTCAATCAATTTTGTTATGTAGGCATAGTATTTACGACTGGTGGGAGTCTTAGCAATGCACAGAACACTTTATCAGGCCAAGCACAGAAGGCCATGTTTCAATTAAACAAGTATTTGTATAAGTTTACCTACATACCGCCTAAAGACAGGATAGAATTGTTTGATAAATTAGTGTCGCCTATTCTGAATTATTGTTGTGAAGTAGTAGGTTTTGCTAATGATTTGTCAATTGAAAAGGTACATATGCAGTTTTGCAAAAAGTTGTTAGGAGTTAAAAAGACTACGCAAAATGATTTTGTATATGGTGAACTAGGACGTACATCATACAAAACTATACAAATGTTTCAAATAATAAAATATTGGTTAAGAATTTTGCAACTAAGGGACAATAAATATGTATTTATAGTATATCAATTACTGAGAAATGATATGGAGTCATATCCGAATAAAAGTAATTGGTGTACGCTTTTGAAAGATTTACTATGTTCACTTGGTTTTGTGGATGCTTGGTTATACCAAGGCGTTGGAAATGTGGATATGTTCCTTACTAGTGTAAAACAAAGATTAAATGACCAATTTATACAGAACTGGAATGCAAGATTGGCTAATTCTAGTAGAGCATTGTTTTATAGGAATATATCATGTTTTAGATTCCAACCATATTTAGAGTGTTTTAATGTTAATAAATTGTGTCAATCATTATCCCGTTTAAGAATGTCGTCACATAGGTTACAAATAGAGGCCGGCAGGTGGTCTAGGCCTGTACGGACACCTGTGTCCGAAAGAAAATGTTTAACCTGTAATATAATTGAAGATGAGTACCATTTTATCATTGAGTGTAATATGTATGCTAATATTAGAAACTTGTATATATCTAGAAAATACTGGATCAGACCGAATATGTTAAAATTTTCTGAACTCATGAACTCAGTAAATAAGCAGGAAATACGAAATTTAGGTCTGTATAGTTATACGGCATTCATAATTAGAAATACAGTCATGTGTAGAAGTTAGTTGAATTACAATTATGCTTTTGCTTTGAGTTCAATTGATGCTATACATTATACATATTTAAAACGTTATATAGGTGTATACTATATATGATACTGTTGTACAGGTATACTTGTGATGCTATATACTATTGAACAATGTATTTAATAATTTGTTATATAGCCGAGGTATGTAATACATATAATAATGCTGTATGTGTATACTTGTTATCCACTGGCCGAATCTTGTTATCTTCGCTTTCGAACAAGATAGACTGATTGCGGAACAGCGTTGTAGCGTTGCATAGTATTCAGAATGTGCATATGGAGTGCAAAATTTTGATCTTGAGATGGCATTTATCATTACGATTAAGAACAGAACAGAACAGATAAGATACAAATGGAGAATTATTTTCGCTATGATTTGGAGAAAATAGCAATTAAGAACAGTTATAAATGCGTATGTTATCTATATGTTTGTGCTAGCTTACATACTATTTATGTTATATTATGTGTGTTCTCATGTGATTGGAAAGTTGAATGGAATTTAATTAATGAATCTATGTATATGTCATGTAATATTAATCTACAAAGCCGCTCTGAATTAAATAAATGGATGCGTTCTGATTTACAAATAAGACCACATGTTAAATTTATAATATTTAACATTTAGCAATGAATATGGTTACGAAAGGTTTACTACTCGGCCATGTTATACAACTTTGCAACAACAATTTTGTATGTTTGGTTTTGTGTTTTGTTGTGTCTTTTGACCTTCTCCTTGTTAGAAATAAAGATCTATTTTGCTTTAATTATAAGACACATATCAGATAAATATTACATGTATTTACACATAGATATAAATATAAATGGCTGTGGGAGCTCATTTGTATAAAATGTATGCTTTATGTTTGCACTGTTCGCTAACTGTATATAACATGTATATATGTTCTCATGGGCTTGACAGCCTATTGGAATTTAATAAAATAAACTAAACTAAACTATATATACCTCATGTTTGTATCATGTATGATGCACTGAGTGAATAAATTTGATTTGATTTGATTTACTGCTGTACTGCTGGCAGTGAGCATTGTACTGCTGTACTGCTAGCAGTGAGCAGTGAGTAGTGTAATCCAGCAGTGAGTGGCGTATTCTAGTATTGTATGATGTGCAAATGCAAATTTTCGAAAAAAAAAAAAATAATAATAATTTTTTTTTTATCTTTTTCCGTACTTGCTTTTCTGGCAGTGAGCAGTGGAGAATGTACGAGTAGTGTATTCCAGCAGTGGGTAGTGTAATCCAGCAGTGAGTGGCGTATTCTAGTAGTGTATGATGTGCAAATGCAAATTTTCGAAAAATAAAAATAATAAAAACATTTTTTATATCTTTTTCTGGCAGTGAGCAGTGGGGAATGTACGAGTAGTGTATTCCAGCAGTAGGTAGTGTAATCCAGCAGTGAGTGGGGTATTCTAGTATTGTATGATGTGCAAATGCAAATTTTCGGAAAAAAATAATAAAAATAATAATTTATTTTTTATCTTTTTCCGTACTTGCTTTTCTGGCAGTGAGCAGTGGAGAATGTACGAGTAGTGTATTCCAGCAGTGGGTAGTGTAATCCAGCAGTGAGTGGCGTATTCTAGTAGTGTATGATGTGCAAATGCAAATTTTCGAAAAATAAAAATAATAAAAACATTTTTTATATCTTTTTCTGGCAGTGAGCAGTGGGGAATGTACGAGTAGTGTATTCCAGCAGTGGGTAGTGTAATCCAGCAGTGAGTGGTGTATTCTAGTAGTGTATGATGTGCAAATGCAAATTTTCGAAAAAAAATAATAAAAATAATAATTTATTTTTTATCTTTTTCCGTACATGCTTTTCTGGCAGTGAGCAGTGGGGAATGTACGAGTAGTGTATTCCAGCAGTGGGTAGTGTAATCCAGCAGTGAGTGGTGTATTCTAGTAGTGTATGATGTGCAAATGCAAATTTTCGAAAATAAATAATAAAAATAATAAATTTTATTTTTATCTTTTTCCGTACTTGCTTTTCTGGCAATGAGCAGTGGGGAATGAATGTATGAGTAGTGTATTCCAGCAGTGGGTAGTGTAATCCAGCAGTGAGTGGTGTATTCAAGTAGTGTATGATGTGCAAATGTAAATTTTTGAAATAATAATAAAAATAATAAAAATATTTTTTTATATCTTTTTCTGCTTTTCTGGCAGTGAGCAGTGGGGAATGTACGAGTAGTGTATTCCAGCAGTGGGTAGTGTAATCCAGCAGTGAGTGGTGTATTCTAGTAGTGTATGATGTGCAAATGTAAATTTTTGAAAAAATAATAAATATAATAAAAATATTTTTTATATCTTTTTCTGCTTTTCTGGCAGTGGGCAGTGGGGAATGTACGAGTAGTGTATTCCAGCAGTGGGTAGTGTAATCCAGCAGTGAGTGATGTATTCTAGTAGTGTATGATGTGCAAATGCAAATTTTCGAAAATATAAACTAAAAATAATAAAAATCTTTTAATCTTTTTCCATACTTGCCTTTCTGGCAGTGAGCAGTGGGGAAGTGTAGTGTAATCCAGCAGTCAGGTTGAAAGACACATCTTAAAGTTGATGTCTACCTTCGACCGATAGCTACTCGGGAGCTATGCGTGTTTGCCTAAAGCACAACGCTTCTTAGGAGCTATATGCGTTGTGGCCTACATGTACTAGAGACCTAAATCAGCCCGTATTATAAACTTGTATCATACTATTGGTGTACCACAAACAGGACAAGAGTTACCCTTATCCTTGTATAATATATACACACACGTCTATCTTTCCATATGACGTCGGTACACATGGTGATCTTCATGGTCTAAATATACAACGACTCAGTATCAATCATGACCTCATGTGGTCTAACTATGCCACGACTCAGTACCAATCATGACCTCGTATGGTTAACTATACACAGACTGAGAACCACTCATAACCTCATATGGTCCAACTATCCACAGACTGAGAACCACTCATGACCTCATATGGTCTAACCATACACAGACTGAGAACCACTCATGGCCTTCACGGTCTAAACATATACACACTGAAAACCACACATGGCCTTCACGGTCTAAACATATACACACTGAAAACCACACATGACCTTCACGGTCTAAACATATACAGACTGAAAACCACACATGACCTTCACGATCTAAACATATACAGACTGAAAACCACACATGACCTTCACGGTCTAAACATATACAGACTGAAAACCACACATGACCTTCACGGTCTAAACATATACAGACTGAAAACCACACATGACCTTCACGGTCTAAACATATACAGACTGAAAACCACACATGACCTTCACGGTCTAAACATATACAGACTGAAAACCACACATGACCTTCACGGTCTAAACATATACAGACTGAAAACCACACATGACCTTCACGGTCTAAACATATACAGACTGAAAACCACACATGACCTTCACGGTCTAAACATATACAGACTGAAAACCACACATGACCTTCACGGTCTAAACATATACAGACTGAAAACCACACATGACCTTCACGGTCTAAACATATACAGACTGAAAACCACACATGACCTTCACGGTCTAAACATATACAGACTGAAAACCACACATGACCTTCACGGTCTAAACATATAAAGACTGAAAACCACACATGACCTTCACGGTCTAAACATATACAGACTGAAAACCACACATGACCTTCACGGTCTAAACATATACAGACTGAAAACCACACATGACATTCACGGTCTAAACATATACAGACTCGATCGAATGTGTTCCTATTACTCCGCTCCTGTATTTTGAGCGTACATGACACCAATTTCAGACAACAGCATATAACAACTCTGTCATCATCATCATCATCTTTAGTAATCGCATCACTCTGTCTAGAGTATACTCGCGATAGAGATTAAAAGCATGCGCAGCTGGAGAGGTGGATTTGTACATTTAAAAGTCTGTCTATGTATAATATTTAAAAACAGGTTTTTGTGCCATTTACAGGTTATGTATGCCAGCCATGACGGTCTTGAAGCCCTTTAGGGTGGACTGGTTCACGGAATGTTGAGGCAATAAAAGATACAAAAATATTTTTATTATTTTTTCCCAAACATTTGCATTTGCACATCTTACACTACTAGAATACACCACTCATTGCTGGATTACACTACCCACTGCTGGAATACACTACTCGTACATTCCCCACTGCTCACTGCCAGAAAAGCAAGTACGGAAAAAGATAAAAAAAAATTATTATATTTATTATTTTCTTTCGAAAATTTGCATTTGCACATCATACAATACTAGAATACGCCACTCACTGCTGGATTACACTACCTACTGCTGGAATACACTACTCGTACATTCCCCACTGCTCACTGCCAGAAAAGCAAAACACAGATATAAAAAATAGTTTTATTATTTTTATTATTTTTTTCAAAAATTTGCATTTGCACATCTTACACTACTAGAATACACCACTCACTGCTGGATTACACTACCCACTGCTGGAATACACTACTCATACATTCATTCCCCACTGCCCATTGCCAGAAAAGCAAGTACGGAAAAAGATAAAAATAAAATTTATTATTTTTATTATTATTTTCGAAAATTTGCATTTGCACATCATACAATACTAGAATACGCCACTCACTGCTGGATTACACTACCCACCGCTGGAATACACTACTCGTACATTCCCCACTGCTCACTGCCAGAAAAGCAAAACACAGATATAAAAAATAGTTTTATTAGTTTTATTATTTTTTTCAAAAATTTACATTTGCACATCTTACACTACTAGAATACACCACTCACTGCTGGATTACACTACCCACTGCTGGAATACACTACTCATACATTCATTCCCCACTGCTCACTGCCAGAAAAGCAAAACACAGATATAAAAAATAGTTTTATTATTTTTATTATTTTTTTCAAAAATTTACATTTGCACATCTTACAATACTAGAATACACCACTCACTGCTGGATTACACTACCTACTGCTGGAATACACTACTCGTACATTGCCCCACTGCCCACTGCCAGAAAAGCAAGTACGGAAAAAGATTAAAAAAATTATTATTATTTATATTATTTCTTTCGAAAATTTGCATTTGCACATCATACAATACTAGAATACGCCACTCACTGCTGGATTACACTACCTACTACTGGAATACACTACTCGTACATTCCCCACTGCTCACTGCCAGAAAAGCAAAAATAAGATATAAAAAATAGTTTTATTATTTTTATTTTTTTTCTTCAAAAATTTACATTTGCACATCATACACTACTAGAATACACCACTCACTGCTGGATTATACTACCCACTGCTGGAATACACACTACTCGTACATTCCCCACTGCTCACTGCCAGAAAAGCAAGTACGGAAAAAGATATTTTTTTCGAAAATTTGCATTTGCATATCATACAATACTAGAACACGCCACTCACTGCTGGATTACACTACCTACTGCTGGAATACACTACTCGTACATTCCCCACTGCTCACTGCCAGAAAAGCAAGTACGGAAAAAGATAAAAATAAAATTTATTATTTTTATTATTTTTTTCGAAAATTTGCATTTGCACTTCATACAATACTAGAATACGCCACTCACTGCTGGATTACACTACCCACTGCTGGAATACACTACTCGTACATTCCCCCACTGCTCACTGCCAGAAAAGCAAGTACGGAAAAAGATAAAAAAATAATATTATTTTTATTATTTGTTTCGAAAATTTGCATTTGCACATCATACAATACTAGAATACGCCACTCACTGCTGGATTACACTACCCACTGCTGGATTACACTACTCACTGCTCACTGCTAGCAGTACACTGCTCACTGTCAGCAGTACAGCAGTACTGGCAGTAAAAAAATAAAAAACATTTTTTTATTATTTTTATGTTTCGAAATTTGGCATATACACATCATACACTACTAGAATACATAACTCACTGTTGGATTACACTACTCACTACTCACTGCTAGCAGTACACCAGTACACTGCTCACTGTCAGCAGTACAGCAGTACACTGGCAGTACACTGCTCACTGCTAACTTCACCCACATCAGTAAACGTACAACAGTGACATTCATTTAACGAATGCACAGAAGAAGGAAATAACCTCATATTCTTGAAGGTTCGATCCCCCGTCTGACCCTAATAAAATTAACAGTCTCTCCGATGGGACGTTAAACCGAGGTCTCGTGTCTGTGCTTTACACCGTGCACGTAAAAGAACCAGAGGAGCCTCTGGAATGAGTCTCTCTCTCCGTATCATTGCACTATCCTCCAAAATCTAAAATGACTAATATCTTCAGGAGGCGTCGCTCATATGGGCAACCGGTAGCGACGATAAATAAACGTAAAAAACAAACACAATCACATTTTAGGATAAATTAGACTTTATCTGGCAATAGGGGTAATAGAGACTTAGCGATGTCTCACATTCAATACAATTATATACATATTGGGTTCATGGTCAATAATCCAAGAAAATGATTCCCGTCTGTAGACCGGTGTGGTTAAAATATTCTAATTTCGGGAGTAATTCTTGTTGGTCTGGTCACAGGCGGACATTGCCGATTGTCACCGATTCTTACCTGAATGAACAGACAATGACAGGACATGAAGCTATCCGAATATACAACGCATGCGCGATTGAAACTGCGTAAAACTATGGAACGCCGCATCCGCCATATAAAACGAATGTACAAAAACTCAACATATGACAGGTTTAGAAACATGTGCGATAGACAACAGGCAATTCCACTGGATTAACATTTGGCGAGTTCAAACCTTTGCCTAATGATATTGACGATACACAAGTCAAGATGCGAGTCATATCAACCACGTGTCTTGAACGACATACTCGATAGGCGAAGGGAGGTAAATCTTACAACTGGACTCTATAGGGACACAGTCCTTACGCTGCATGGTACACTTTTGAAGTTTGTAGACCACAAACACACTGTTTATTGATTCAATGTTAGTGTTCGAAAGTATTTGTAGTAGCAATGCATTTATACGTGAATATACGGTAATCGACATGGTGTATTGTGCTCGGTGCGAAGAACAAGTAAGTAAAATGTTTGTATATTTATATTGTCATCCCTGGCCAGCCATTACCTTTTCCCAGTGATATACGATAGTTCAATATTGTAAAATGCTATTAGTTTAAACTTTATTTATTTTACAACGATTGCGAAGCAAGTTTTAACAATTTATATTAATCACACTCGTTGGCGCGGATGAAAGCGTAAATGTGGCCATTCGTGTGGGAGGAAACCGCGGAGTATCCGAAGAAAACCCACCTGTCCGATCTGGCGACTACCGTACCATCTCACATATTTCCCGGTGCGAGGATCGAACCCGGGTTGCAGTTTGTTGGTGTCACTTTCATCATCAGCATCGGTAGTGTATGCTACTATCCATGTCGTTACCTATGGGGGTATGAAGACGGATGGTGTACTTCCAATCGTATTGTTTTAGATCGTCAATGTTGTGCTGATGAGACGCCCTGAAATCTACACGTACATCTCTTTTGTCAGTCCTGATATTTTGAATATTTCCTAGATGAGATGCCCTGAAATCTACACGTACATCTCTGTTGTCAGTCCTGATATTTTGAATATTTCCATGATAGATGCCCTGAAATCTACACGTACATCTCTGTTGTCAGTCCTGATATTTTGAATATTTCCTAGATGAGATGCCCTGAAATCTACACGTACATCTCTGTTGTCAGTCCTGATATTTTGAATATTTCCTAGATGAGATGCCCTGAAATCTACACGTACATCTCTGTTGTCAGTCCTGATATTTTGAATATTTCCTAGATGAGATGCCTTGAAATCTACACGTACATCTCTGTTGTCAGTCCTGATATTTTGAATAATTCCTAGATGAGATGCCCTGAAATCTACACGTACATCTCTGTTGTCAGTTCTGATATTTTGAATATTTCCATGATAGATGCCCTGAAATCTACACGTACATCTCTGTTGTCAGTCCTGATATTTTGAATATTTCCATGATAGATGCCCTGAAATCTACACGTACATCTCTGTTGTCAGTCCTGATATTTTGAATATGAATATTTCCACTTTCGTTCGCTACTAACTTTGTTTTGATTTCGTGATCGAGTTTGTCTGCATCTGATCTATAACTGTTGAGGATGTCTGATATGTGTTGCATTTCCTCTTGGTTTAAACTTTGTGTTATATTTATTTTACAACGATTGTGAAACAAGCTTTAACAACTTATATTAATCACTCTCGTTGGACCGGTTGAACGCGTAAATGTGGTCATTCGTGTGGGAGGAAACCGGAGTACCCGGAGCAAACGCACCTGTCCAATCTGGCGACCAGCGTACCATACATAGCACATATTTCCCGGTCCGACGATCGAACCCGGGTTGTATTGGTGAGAAGCGAGCGCGCTAACCACTGAGCTAATCGGGCAGCCGTTTCCTCTTGAACAATCCTGATCATAGCAGAAACCATGGAAACGGCTTCAACAAGTACACAGGTTCGCTGGATACAGATGAGTTAACCAGTTAGAAGGTTTGACATTGGTGTAGTGTAGCAAGCTTAACCCTTTCCCTCATAGAAGCACCTCTTGACGCCATTACCAATACGACATACATTAACCCTTTCCCCCATACAAGCACCTCTTGACGCCATTACCAATACGACATACATTGACAATGTAGTAGCCAAACCAATGTTCATAACCCTTTCCCTCATAGAAGCACCTCTTGACGCCATTACCAATACGACATACATTGACAATGTAGTAGCCAAACCAATGTTCATAAACCCTTTCCCCTATAGAAGCACCTCTTGACGCCATTACCAATACGACATACATTGACAATGTAGTAGCCAAACCAATGTTCATAAACCCTTTCCCCCATAGAAGCACCTCTTGACACCATTACCAATACGACATACATTGACAATGTAGTAGCCAAACCAATGTTCATAAACCCTTTCCCCCATAGAAGCACCTCTTGACGCCATTACCAATACGACATACATTGACAATGTAGTAGCCAAACTAATGTTCATAAACCCGTTCCCTCATAGAAGCACCTCTTGACGCCATTACCAATACGACATACATTGACAATGTAGTAGCCAAACCAATATTCATAAACCCTTTCCCCCATAGAAGCACCTCTTGACGCCATTACCAATACGACATACATTGACAATGTAGTAGCCAAACCAATGTTCATAACCCTTTCCCTCATAGAAGCACCTCTTGACGCCAGTACCAATACGACATACATTGACAATGTAGTAGCCAAACCAATGTTCATAAACCCTTTCCCCCATAGAAGCACCTCTTGACGTCATTACCAATACGACATACATTGACAATGTAGTAGCCAAACCAATGTTCATAACCCTTTCCTCATAGAAGCACCTCTTGACGCCATTACCAATACGACATACATTGACAATGTAGTAGCCAAACCAATGTTCATAACCCTTTCCCTCATAGAAGCACCTCTTGACGCCATTACCAATACGACATACATTGACAATGTAGTAGCCAAACCAATGTTCATAACCCTTTCCCTCATAGAAGCACCTCTTGACGCCATTACCAATACGACATACATTGACAATGTAGTAGCCAAACCAATGTTCATAACCCTTTCCCTCATAGAAGCACCTCTTGACGCCATTACCAATACGACATACATTGACAATGTAGTAGCCAAACCAATGTTCATAACCCTTTCCCTCATAGAAGCACCTCTTGACGCCATTACCAATACGACATACATTGACAATGTAGTAGCCAAACCAATGTTCATAACCCTTTCCCTCATAGAAGCACCTCTTGACGCCATTACCAATACGACATACATTGACAATGTAGTAGCCAAACCAATGTTCATAACCCTTTCCCTCATAGAAGCACCTCTTGACGCCATTACCAATACGACATACATTGACAATGTAGTAGCCAAACCAATGTTCATAACCCTTTCCCTCATAGAAGCACCTCTTGACGCCATTACCAATACGACATACATTGACAATGTAGTAGCCAAACCAATGTTCATAACCCTTTCCCTCATAGAAGCACCTCTTGACGCCATTACCAATACGACATACATTGACAATGTAGTAGCCAAACCAATGTTCATAACCCTTTCCCTCATAGAAGCACCTCTTGACGCCATTACCAATACGACATACATTGACAATGTAGTAGCCAAACCATTATTCATAAACCCTTTCCCCCATAGAAGCACCGCTTGACGCCATTACCAATACGACATAGATTGACAATGTAGTAGCCAAACCAATGTTCATAACCCTTTCCCTCATAGAAGCACCTCTTGACGCCATTACCAATACGACATACATTGACAATGTAGTAGCCAAACCAATGTTCAAAACCCTTTCCCCATAGAAGCACCTCTTGACGTCATTACCAATACGACATACATTGACAATGTAGTAGCCAAACCAATGTTCATAACCCTTTCCCATAGAAGCACCTCTTGACGCCATTACCAATACGACATACATTGACAATGTAGTAGCCAAACCAATGTTCATAACCCTTTCCCTCATAGAAGTACCTCTTGACGCCATTACCAATACGACATACAATGACAATGTAGTAGCCAAACCAATGTTCATAACCCTTTCCCTCATAGAAGCACCTCTTGACGCCATTACCAATACGACATACATTGACAATGTAGTAGCCAAACCAATGTTCATAACCCTTTCCCTCATAGAAGCACCTCTTGACGCCATTACCAATACGACATACATTGACAATATAGTAGCCAAACCAATGTTCATAAACCCTTTCCCCCATAGAAGCACCTCTTGACGCCATTACCAATACTACATACATTGACAATGTAGTAGCCAAACCAATGTTCATAACCCTTTCCCTCATAGAAGCACCTCTTGACGCCATTACCAATACGACATACATTGACAATGTAGTAGCCAAACCAATGTTCATAACCCTTTCCTCATAGAAGCACCTCTTGACGCCATTACCAATACGACATACATTGACACTGTAGTAGCCAAACCAATGTTCATAATAAAGGCAAGAATCACATGTAGTCCCAGTAATATCTATGGATGTTGGATAGATATAGCGACTACTTATCCACTGCATGATAAATAAATGACTGTCGTTTGTATGGAGATATAATAGAATATTAACCTAAATCTCTATATAGTCCCAGTAATACATATGGAGGTGGGATAGATATGACGACTACTTATCCACTGCATGATAGCTAAATGACTGTCGTTTGTATGGAGATATATTAGTATATTAACCTAAATCTCTATGTAGTCCCAGTAATATCTATGGAGGTGGGATAGATATGGCCATTACTTATCCACTGCATGCTAGCTAAATGACTGTCGTTTGTATGGAGATATATTAGTATATTAACCTAAATCTCTATGTAGTCCCAGTAATATCTATGGAGGTGGGATAGATATGGCCATTACTTATCCACTGCATGATAGCTAAATGACTGTCGTTTGTATGGAGATATATTAGTATATTAACCTAAATCTCTATGTAGTCCCAGTAATATATATGGAGGTGGGATAGATATGGCCATTACATATCCACTGCATGATAGCTAAATGACTGTCGTTTGTATGGATATATGATAGTATATTAACCTAAATCTCTATGTAGTCCCAGTAATATCTATGGAGGTGGGATAGATATGGCCATTACTTATCCACTGCATGATAGCTAAATGACTGTCGTTTGTATGGAGATATATTAGTATATTAACCTAAATCTCTATGTAGTCCCAGTAATATATATGGAGGTGGGATAGATATGGCCATTACATATCCACTGCATGATAGCTAAATGACTGTCGTTTGTATGGAGATATATTAGTATATTAACCTAAATCTCTATGTAGTCCCAGTAATATATATGGAGGTGGGATAGATATGGCCATTACATATCCACTGCATGATAGCTAAATGGCTGTCGTTTGTATGGATATATGATAGTATATTAACCTAAATCTCTATGTAGTCCCAGTAATATATATGGAGGTGGGATAGATATGGCCATTACATATCCACTGCATGATAGCTAAATGACTGTCGTTTGTATGGATATATGATAGTATATTAACATAAATCTTTATGAAGGAAAGTATCAAGTGTCGTATAGGTGGATTACGTGTCGTATAGGTGGATTACGTGTCGTATAGGTGGATTACGTGTCGTATAGGTGGATTACGTGTCGTATAGGTGGATTACGTGTCGTATAGGTGGATTACGTGTCGTATAGGTGGATTACGTGTCGTATAGTTGGATTACGTGTCGTATAGGCGGATTACGTGTCGTATAGGCGGATTACGTGTCGTATAGGCGGATTACGTGTCGTATAGGCGGATTACGTGTCGTATAGGCGGATTACGTGTCGTATAGGTGGATTACGTGTCGTATAGGCGGATTACGTGTCGTATAG